>CM043318.1:16850589-17365589 GCA_023736055.1 Quercus glauca | reverse complement strand
AAATTTGGAGCTAAAGATATAGTGACTTATCTTCATAGTTTGTGGCTCCAGCCGTATAACATCAGTGGACTTATAACATTTCAGCAGCATGATAAAATGAGTCTAGCGGTATGATATTGTGGGTCCTTTCATAGTGACTTCATGATTGAAGGGGAAAAATAGGTGCAACTAGAGGGAGAGAGAATATGTCTAGTCGTGTGCATATGTTGGTTAAGTTTATCCCCTTTATCATGCAATTTAATGATTTTTCCCATGTAAGGCTCTTTTAGTTTTTAGTAAAATATGAGCAATATTTTCTTCCATGAGAAGGGCTTTTAGAACTATAATTATATGCCTTACATGAAAAGGGCTTTTGTAACATGTTCTTGGAAGAGTGTTTGATATATTTTAAGATGTACTGTGACTGTTGGAAATGGTCAAGAACTCCCTATCACTCATATTGGTAGTGGTGAGTTATGTACTTCCTCTAACAACTTTAAACTTGATGGTATACTTTGAGTTCCTAATCTTGCTTCCAATTTGTTACCTGTCCATAAACTTTTTTTGCAAAACAATGTTTTTTTTGCTATTTTGATGCTTATAGATTCTCTATCCAGGATTTACCCACGTGGAAGATCCTTTACGAAGGTTTGAGTAAAGATGGTATCTATCCACTTCCTACACTATCTTCTTTGCACTCACCCAATTCCACTGTTTATTCTACCTCCCAAGCTCATCAATCTCTATAGGCTTTTGTTAATTTTGCTCAAATTTCCCTTTGGCATAACAGACTTGGGCATGTAAGTGCCAAACTACTTCATTCTGCTATTCAATCTATTAATCATGCTTTTACATTCAATAAGATTGATGAATGTTGTTCTTCTTGTAAATCTTGTATAAGTGCAAAGATGGATAGACTTCCTTTGAGCAAACATGAAATTTAATCTACGTTTATGCTTCAAATTGTGCATTTTAATGTCTGGGGTCCAGCACCTATCTCTTCTTTGCTTGGTTATAATTACTATGTTGTGTTCATTGATGATTTCACTAGGTTTACTTGGTTCTTTCTTCTTAAAAAAAAGAATGAGTTAGTTGTTGTGTTTAAGCATTTTAAGAATCTAGTGGAAAATCAATATTCCTCAAAAATCAAAGTGCTTAGGTCTGACAATGGTAAAGAATATGTCAATTCCCAATTCCAAAACTTCTGTTCTGATCATGGAATCCTTCATCAAACCTCTTGCCCACACACTCCCCAACAGAATGGCATATCAGAAAGAAAACATAGACACATTGTGGAAACTAGTCTAGCTTTATTATATCTGTCTCACTTGCCATTAAATTTCTGGTCTTATGCCTTTTCAACAGCCTCTTTTCTTATCAATAGGCTTCCCACTTTTGTCCTGAACTTTATTTCTCCTTGGGAAAAGATCAATCCTATTTCACCTCCTCTTTCATCTCTTTAGACTTTTGGATGTGCTTGCTACCTATATCTCATACCCTATAATAGGCACAAACTTCAACCTAGGTCTAGGGAGTGTGTTCCTAGGTTATCCTCCTTTATCCAAAGGGTACATGTGTTTGGATCCCACTACCAATAAGGACTATACTACTTGTTATGCTTTGTTCAATGAGAATGTCTTTCCCTTTGCTGTTAACCCTAACCTTACAAATGCTCATATCCCTTTCTCTTCTAATGTTTCTGATGCTCAATGGTTTTTTGTTAGCACTACTTCAGCTAGTTCACAATCTACTTCTTCTTTTTCTTCACCATCATCCACTCCTCATTCCTTTCCTTTTGACCTTTTTCAATCCTCATTACCATTTCCTATGTGCTTGATCCTCCACTGGCTTCTCTTTCTACTTCTTCATCCTCTTAGTTATATGCATGTTGCCTCTCCTTTTCCGAGTTCTTCCTTAGCTCCTTCTAGTTCTATAATTTCTGTTTTTCCTATGCTATATCTGATCCATCTAATTCCATTGTTCTTGTCAATACTCATTCTATGATTACAAGATCAAAACTTGGTGTCCATAAGCCTAAGGTCCTTAAGGTTGTCACTAATTACACCTACCAAGAACCTCCCTCCTTTGCTATGGCTTTTTGACATCCTCAGGGGGTGGCTATTATGGATTCAAAGTTTCATTCTCTTCTAAAGCAACAGACATGGTCCCTTGTTCCCCCTCCTGCTAATAAGAACATTGTCACTTGTAAGTAGGTGTTTAAGCTTAAATGGAATAGTGATGGGACAATAGCCAGGTATAAAGCCAAGTTGGTTGCTAGAGGTTACCTTCAACAGTATGGCCTGGGCTATGAAGAAACTTTTAGTCCTGTAGTTAAATTTAATACTATTAGATTGCTCCTTGCTCTTGCTGTGAACTATGGTTGGGTTTTGAAGCAGCTGGATGTAGGAAATGCCTTTTTACATGGAATTCTCAAGGAAGAGTTGTATATGGCCCAACCTTAAGGCTATGTGGATCAATCCTATCCTGATCATGTTTGTCTACTACATATGGCCTTGCATGGTTTGAAACAGGTCCCTCAAGCCAAAGTTTGAAAGTTTTAGTACTTAATTGCTTAATGTTGACTTTGTTGCTTCTGTTGTAGATGGGAACTTGTTTATCTATAACCATGATGATCATATTATCTTCTTGTTATGTGGATGATATTATTGTTATTGCCTCTCTTGTTGCTACATTAGGTTAAGACTTTGATCTTAAGGACCTGGGCGGATTGCATTACTTCTTGGGGCTTCAGATTTATTATACTCCTGCTAGGCTATTTGTGCATCAAACTAAGTATACACTGGATCTCCTTCACAAGTTTTCCTTGTTTGATTACAAGGCTTACAAAACACCTTGTACTCCTAATGTTCATCCCTTGCCAATGACAGTCTTTTATTGCCTGATCCCATTGTCTATAGGAGTATAGTGGGGGCTTTGCAATATCTTACTTTCACTCGGCCTGCTCTATCCTTTGTTGTGCAACGAGCTTGCCAGTTCAGTTCATAAGTTTCCTTACTTCTAATCATCTCCTACTTGCTAAGCATATTTTGAGGTATTTGCAATTGACAATTCATTAAGGCTTGACTTTCACCCCAGGTCCTTTCACACTCTCTGCCTATAGTGATGCAAATTGGGCTGGTGATCCTATGGATAGGAAGTCCATTTCTAAGTACAGGGTCCTAGCCTCTTTAGCAGCTGAACTGTGTTGGATTCATATGTTGCTCAAGGATTTTGGTGTTTTCTTCAAAATCCTGCAGTTCTATGGTGTGATAATTTCTCTGCTCTCGCATTGCCATTAATCCTGTTTTTCATGCTCAAACCAAGCATATAGACATAGATTACCACTTTTTCTGTGAGAGTCCTTCGCTATGATCTTCAAGTTAAATTTGTTTCTTCTCATGAACAATTGGCTAATATTCTGACTAAGGGCTTGGCATTTCCTTGGTTCCACTAGTTGGTTTCCATGCTCATGTGGTGTTTCTCCATGACCTTGAGGGGGGATGAAGAACGGTAGACTAGAAGATAGTAGAAACCATGTTGGGATTTTTTTTAAAATAATTATAAAACCCAAACAATATCATTAGTTAGGCAACGTTTCAAACATATTGCATTTCTAACAATTCGACTTTAGAGGAGTCGATTTTACTGTTCATATCTATTTCTATGTATAGAAAACGACTCCATTGGAGTCGATTTCTTTGTATAAAAATTCCAATTAAGTTCCTACTGAATCAAGCTTTTCGTGTTCTTCCCTTTCCTTTTTTTTCCCCAAAATGCTGCTTGGGTTTCTCCACTTCCAAGCCCCAAAAACCCATGAAAAAATCAAATCCAAAACAAATCAAACCCGAGCGTGTCTTCTCCTCCACCGATCCGATTTTTTCGTGTAGCCTTTTCCTTCGTTTGCTGGGTTGTGCCTAGGTTCTTCATTTGCTCATCGGTGTTGGGGTTCGTCGGGGTTTGGTCAAAATCGGCACCTGAGTTCGTCGTTTGCTCGGTGTTGCTGGGTTCGTCGGGGTTTGGTTAGAATCAGCGCCTGGGTTCGTCGTTTGCTCGTCGGTGTTGTTGGGTTCGTCGGGGTTTGGTCAGAATCGACGCCTGGGTTCTTCGTTTGCTGGGTGTGGTTTCAACCTCTAGCAAGAAAAATCAGCAACAAAAAGACCCACATGGTGCCGCAAATGTTTGTGTGGAGCATTTGAATTTCTATACAAAGAAAACGACTCCACTGGAGTTGATTTCTACACAAAGAAATAGACTTCACTGAAGTCGATTTCTTTATCTACGTGACGCAAAAAATAGGCGATATGAACAGTAAAATTGACTCCTCTGAAGTCGAATTGTTAGAAATGCAATATGTTTAAAACGTTGCCTAACTAATGATATTGTTTGAGGAATTTGGTTATAAACCAAATAATCCCACCATGTTGTCTTGAATCCCAATGACCAAACGCACCGTATCACTTGAAATTCCTAAGTTTTATAGTCAAGGGCTAAACGCATCATTTCATTTATGTTTAGTTATTAGTTTTTAATCCTTGCTTTCTCACACGTGTAATAGGTGGTTAATTTGTTAATTTTGTTATAACAGAATCCCGTCTTACCAGCTAAGCTTTTTCTCCTTTGTGATTATATAAACAGAGATGAACTCAATGATGTAATTAGCTAGCCATTTTATGCAATAGAGAAATCTTCCTATCTAGTTTTCTTCAATAATAATTTTAAAAAAAAAAAAAGGGCTAGAATCATCCGCTTTATTTGAAGTGATAGATAAAAGGAATATTAAGAGATGCCGTGAGCCTGTGACTTTCGAGTTTCTCGAAGGGCAAGTTGGGGGAAAATTATTGGATTAGAAAATAAAAATCAAACAAATTTTGACTGAGGGTACTAATACATGCACCTAAAAAATCGTGTGTTGAACTGTCACTCGAATACAGACATCACCATTAGTGAGTAATTGACATTGAACAAAGATGGAAGTAGAAGTACAATCTTCTCGGCCCTGCCCTACCTCTAGAGAAATTATAAGATTTTTTGGTGGATTACGTAATTTGTTTACTATTCTACTAAAAAACTTTCACTTGTTTAAAATTACTGAGTCAGTAATTAATTTCTATTTAAAAAAATTTTCTAACTAACAATTTAAAAAGGTAGAAGTTTTTTAGTGGAATAATAAATCACATCACTTGTCTATTATATGGATCTTATAATTTCTTCTACCTATACCTCTTCAATCGATGGAGGTAGAGGATTGGTTTACAAGTCAATTTAATGTGCCATCACATATTTCATTATTGTTATTATTTTGCTGAAATATTTCATTATAGCAGTTTAGTCTAAACCAGAATAAAAAAAAAAACTAATTAAATAAAAAATCAAACTCTGTTTGACTCCTTGTTGAGAATAAATACAAAATACACAATTTATAACAAAGTATTCTTTTAAAAGATCAAGTTGCCAGCTTGTGCATTTGGGTTAACTTAGAGGGTGTTTAGTAATATTATTCTAGTAATGTTGTTTGTATTTTTTAAAAATACGTGTGGGTGATAAATTGTATAAAAATATGCGTAATGTTGTTTAAACACTAAAAACTGCTGTTCTAGTTACATTACCAAACAGATTTTTATTAATTCATTTTGTTTATATGGTATTACAGGACAACTGTATTTTAAAAAACTGTGTATTATCTCTTGAGGTGAAACAAGGCTCTTCCTAATAAAGCCTCGTTATCTTTCCTTAACACTTTATGGCAAGAACGATACTAATTGCGTCGGACTTTTTAGTTTGGCCCCCATGATTTGTGTCATTACGTTGAGTGCTTGTTCGGCATTAGCTTTTATACTTGTAGCTTATTTTGTGCACTATTTGCAGACGCCACGTGGTTCTTTTAAGGAAAAAAAAGCTTATTTCAAGTTTCGGCTAGCTAGCTAGCTTATTTCTACCACTATTACATTTGTGTCTCAATTAGATTTTTTTTGGTCAAAAAGTCACTATTTCATGAGTCCCACTCCTTAGTTTTCTCACAATTTTGTTTATTGCGGGTCCACTATTTAGTTTCGGCTATAGTAATTTCAGTAAAAAAAAAACACTTTAACATTTTTTTTTTCTATGATATATTTTTAACCAAAAACTAAATAAGTTGTTCTCAAATTAATACTAATTCTAAATTTGATACACGTAGCTCCCCAAGCTAGCTAGCCTATATAAAGCAGTGCTAAGACTTGTCTTTCCAATTATTAGTCACTCATGCCTTTTTCTAATGAGTGTATTTGCTCATGTATTCTGGAGGATTCTTTAATTAACTTACTCATGTGGGACTCTCTCAATATATATATATATATATATATATATCTGTAGGGTCCAAATGTGTTGGGTCAGGTATCAGCTTTTTGTACTGTGAGCCCAACAAATTCCCAACAATAAATTTGTAGAGAATGAGTTAAACAACTGGGCTGGGTTTGGATTTAGTAACGGTTCATGCAAGCAGACCAAAATAAAAAAGGAATTTAGACTAGCGTTTAACAGGATTTTCTTCTGTCCGAAGAGCTTTAATATTTAAAAACTTAGTGAATACAATCTTTTTCTCCCCCTCTCTCTGTGAGGCCTATTTCTCTTATATATACACCCTTTCCCAATCTTCACCGCACACTTGTCCTCCATCTAGGCGTCCACTTGAGTACTAGTCACATCAGAAGTCTGCTTTAACCTGCAGTGAGTGGTGATGGGTGAGAATGCACTGTTCAGGTGTCTTCTCCACATAAATGCGGCCAGGAAAGTTGCTGCAGTGCATTAAATGCGGCGATGGCAGCTTTATTTGTGAGATATTTCATGATAGCCACGTAGCCAGACATGCCCAAAGCTCGGCCCTTACAGGGGAATCTTCAGCGTATCTACTCGATCAAGTTCTGGGGGGATCCGTTGGATAGACCCCTTCGGACCGGCCCGGTTGTCTTCGGATGAAGCATTTGTCCCTTATGGGTTGCACTCTCACCAGGATGGCAAAGCATTGATACTCTTAGCCTCTTCGGACAGATAGTTGTATTCGAACTGGGCCTCAGGCCCAGTGTGTGGCGTTGGGCCTTCTCACCCACAATAGCCCCTCAAAATTCCAATTTTTCCCTCGCATCCGAAGAGAAAAAGTGGGGTTTTGACCTTTTGACAAATGAAAGCACTGAATTTTTGGCTCTGCACGTGTGTGCATGAATTTAGGCGCCTTCTTTATTGCCGCTGCTGTCGCGCCGTTTCCGAGACGTCATTAATTGCTCCAGGCAGCGTCTTGTCCCTGAAATCTAGCGGCTCATTTCAAATCCAACGGACGAGATTCTCCTAAAAATTTCGGGCGGGACATGTCCCACCACTTTCCCTGCCTCTATATAAAGTCCCAGAGGGGGTTGTCTTCTCACTTTACAAACTTCAGACTCTCCAGCGAACTCAAGCATTCAGACTCCCAGAGCCTTTCCTGTCATCTGCTTCAACTCGTTCCACAATCCGCTACGATCTCCCCGCAGGGCTAAAGAACGTCCTTCAATTCGATTCCGCGTAAGTTCTTTCTTCGAGATTTTCGAAATCTATTCAGATTTCCTCTTCGACCCCTGGGTAGATTTCCTCCCGTTGCCGTTTCGTGTTTCCTTTCCTCTAACCTTATTAAAAATGGGTAGATTTGAATACCTAGTGGATAGTCCTTCCCAGATAGAGAAGTTTAGGGCGACGTATCGCATCCCTCGGGAAGTGGGCTTGAGGTATTGCTCCACGGAGGGGTTATTACTGGACCGAGAGGTAGGTGAAGTAATAATCCCCATTATCGCTTTCCTAGAGGGAGGAATGACCATCCCCATGGGTCCAGTCACCAGGAGTTATCTTACCGCCCATAGGCTTAGTCCTGATCAGTGCGCACCTAACACGTTTAGGATTTTAGGGGCAGTTGACGACCTAAACCACCATTTAGGATTGGAGTTAACCTGGCACGATGTGGTACACATGTACGAATGTCGTACCAAAGAAGGAGCGGGATACTATCTGAGGTCCCGATCTGATGTCGTCAGACTCCTCTCCTGTCTCCCCAAGTCTAACAAGGGGATGAAGGACGATTATCTGATCGTCTCGGGTGCCTGGCATGATGGAATTCATTGCCCAACCCAGCCAGGAACGCCAAGTGGGACATCCCCCATTGAGGTTTACTAACATTTTTCTGCTTTCAGCTATTCGGACTTCCCTTCGTCATATTGCAATCTTTTCTGACGTCTATTGCCATGTTTACAGATAGAAACCACATAGCTCCTCGGCTGAGTCTCACGAATACTGCGGCTCTGAACTACCTTCTTCGGTCAGAGATTTTTGTAAGTGAAGACGGACAGCTTAGGTCTGTTCCCCTCATCCTCGGCTACACCCCGAAGTCTGAACTTCAGCCGAGAGGCAACGCAATAACACTTGGGGATCGCCGTATCAACCGCATTGACGTGGCACGGAAGAACTTTTTAGCCCCCTTCGACCTTGCCCCGGTGCCCCATCCTAATCCGCAGGGCATACCGGTGCTCATTCAGCCCGTTCAACAAGTTCCCCTTGAACCGGCAGCAGAGGAGGAAGGAGTTTCTTCTACCCCTTCACTTGACCAGCAGATCGACCAGTTCAAGTTCGAAGAGGAAACCTCGGGGGAAGTCCAAATTTTGGCCGCCGACGAGGTGCTTGATAAGCACTCAGCTGCTCCGCTCCTAAATCTAGCCATGCCAGACGACTCTGAAGAAGAAGATATGCAGAATCTTGATCAACTGATGAAGAACAAGAGGCCGAAGGCCGCGACAAAGGGTACTGGTACGTCCCAGCCCACGGTCAATCTCCCACCACCACCCCCTCCTCCTCCAGCCCCAAGAGATCCTGGACTAAAAGCGCTACCTGATCTGAAGAAGAAAAGGGTGGTGACAGAAGTGACTGATGTTGAGGAGGGGGAAGTGGTCCCTCCGAAGGGCCCCAAGCAGCAGAAGACGACCCATGATACGAGGGGCAAACAGGCTTCTTCTACTGAGAGCTGAGAAGAGAACTTGGCCGCAGACGTGCGGCGAAAGACTCAGGCGTGGTCTCCAAAGCTCACACTAGATGGCGCAGCCATCCCATGTGATGCCTCCCTGCGAAACTATGCAGGAGGGAAAGCTGGGCGCATAGCAGAGGCGTTGGAGAAGCCTCTCCTCCTTCCGAGGGACATGGAGTCCTATCGGCACTTTAGCAAACAGGAGCTCTTTCTGTCCCTAAAGAGGGACTTAGGCATGGTGAGATAAGTGGTAATTTTGTAGCCTTTATGTGCGTTCGCGACTTAACGTAAAATTCTTTGGTTGCCATGCAGATCACCCAGCAAATTTACGTGACCGAAGAATGGAATAAAGATAAAGACATTAAGGTGCAAGCTGAGGTTTGATCCAGGGAGGAGGTTGAGAAAGCATTAGGCAAGGTGAGAGACGACTGCGCCCGCATCTCCGAGGAACTAAAGGAGGAGGCGAAGGCGAGGAAGAATGTGGAGGCAGGCCTGAAGAATGCCGAGAAGCAGGCCGAAGATCAGCGACAGAAGCTATACACTACCGAGATCAATCTGGAAACAGAGAGGGCGGTGGTGAAAGAGCTTCGGGCTGAGCTAGATAAGGCCAGGGACGCTGCTAAATTGGCCAAGGAGGACGCTCAGCTAGCCAAGGAAGCAGTTGAGGCCGAGAAGCAGGCTGCCTACCTCCTGGGGGTGCAAGACACCCAAACAAGGCTGACCGAGGAGTTTGCCAAGGTCTGCAGAGAATACTGCGAGATTACATGGGGTAAAGGCCTTGATGCGACTGGAGTCCCCGCAGAATCTGCCCTAAGGAAACCTGAGAGCATCTATTATCACCCCGATATATGTGATCTGGCAGATGCCTCGGAGGCTCCCTCGGTCGGTCAGGATCCCCCAGCCCAAACTGAGACAAATCAAGCCCCCCCAGAGACCAGAGATGCGGGCGATCAGCCGAAAACTGACCCATTGCCTCAGAATAAGGCTCAGGATGCGTAGATCGCGTAGCATTTAGGACCTTTTGTCATCTATTTTTGTAATGAAATTACTTTTATAATGAATGGAATAGTTTGTTTTTCTCTTGTTCCTTGCAGCTTTTATGGTGTATATTTGATTGTCATTATGGCTAACAATGATAGTTTGATAACTAATAATCAGCTGCTAATCAAAGTAATCTTTCAAACATCGCTAAGCACGGTCTAGAGGCAATAACAGTTGACGTAATTTAGCTTAAATTTGCGCTTCGCCCGACACTAGGTTTGACTAATGACGTGGATGAAACACTCGTAAATCGTAAAGGAGTGTTAACTAACCCAAATCATCTGGTCCGAGGACTACAGGTATGATTGGATTTAAGTTTAAACACTTGAGAAATCGCAAAAGAGTGTTAACCAACCCAAATCATCTGGTCCGAGGACTACAGGCATGATTGGATTTAAGTTTAAACACTTGTAAGAATCGTTAAGGAGTGTTAACTAACCCAAATCATCTGGTCCGAGGACTACAGGCATGACTGGATTTAAGTTTAAACACTTTTAAATCGTAGAGGTGTTAACTAACCCAAATCATCTGGTCCGAGGACTACAGGCATGACTGGATTTAAGTTTAAACACTTGTAAAAAATTAGCATAACAAAAATGCAATCATGACTGAAAGAAGAATTCTCTTAATAGTAGTACCTTTTGAGGTTATTTACATTCCATGGCCTGGGCACTACATGATTATCCAGGTCTTCTAGGAAGTATGCTCCAATGCCGGCCCTTGAAGTGATACGATACGGACCTTCCCAATTTGGCCCCAGTTTTCCCCATGCTGGATTCTTTGCGTTACCTACCACCTTCCTTAGGACCAGATCACCAGGCTCAAGGGGTCTCAACTTCACATTGGCATCATAGCCTTGTTTGAGTTTCTGCTGGTAATGCGCCAATCGGACCATTGCGTTTTCCCTTCGTTCTTCAATTAGATCCAAACTCTTCTCCAGCTGTCTATCGTTGTTGGTCGGGTCAAAAGAGCTAGTCCTGTAGGTTGGGAATCCAGTCTCGAGAGGTATGACAGCTTCGGCTCCATAGGTCATTGAGAAGGGGGTCTCCCCAGTGGACCTGCAAGGCGTGGTTCTATATGCCCACAATACGTGGGGTAGTTTCTCCACCCATCTACCCTTCGCATCATCCAGCCTCTTCTTTAGCCCGTTAACTATGACTTTATTGACAGCTTCGGCCTGCCCATTCCCCTGGGGATAGGCAGGAGTGGAGTATCTATTTGTGATTTCCAGCTCACTGCAATAACTTCTAAAAGCTTTGCTATCAAACTGAAGCCCGTTGTCCGAGATGAGGGTATGTGGGACTCCAAATCTGGTGACGATACTTTTCCAAATGAACTTCTTTACGTCCACGTCCCTGATATTTGCTAGAGGTTCAGCCTCTACCCACTTG
This sequence comes from Quercus glauca, assembly GCA_023736055.1. Lineage (NCBI taxonomy): Eukaryota > Viridiplantae > Streptophyta > Magnoliopsida > Fagales > Fagaceae > Quercus > Quercus glauca. Next base: position 17,354,162 of record CM043318.1, on the reverse strand, counting down.
GTGAAGTAGTCCGTTCCGACCAGCAAATACTTCTTGTTTCCTGCTGCTTTAGGGAATGGGCCTACGATATCTAACCCCCACTGAGCAAAAGGCCATAGGCTGGATAGCGGATTAAGGGTACCACCGGGCTGATGCATGCTCGGCGCAAAACGTTGGCACTGGTCACACTTTTTAGCGTACTCATGTGCCTCTCTTTGCATATTTGGCCACCAATAGCCTTGGGTAATGGCTCGGTGAGCTAAGGATCTCCCTCCAGTATGGCTTCCACAGATCCTTTCATGCAGTTCTTCCAACAGTGACTCAGCCGCCTCGGGGCGCATGCACAACAAATACGGGCCTGAATAGGATCGTTTGTACAGTTTGTGATCCGCGGACAACTAGAACCTCGTAGCCTTTCAGCGTATTTTGTCCGCTTCCCCTTTCTCTTCAGGCAACGCATCGTCCTTCAAGAATTTGATGATGGGATCCATCCAACATGGGTTGGTTCTGACGCAATGAACTTGGGACCCCCTTTTTCTTAACTCCGAAGGTCTCTGCATGTCCTCGATGAGGATAACCCTTGGCAATTCCTGTGCCGAAGAGGTGGCAAGGGTGGCTAAAGAGTCTGCATGTGTGTTGCCACTTCTGGGGATGTGCTGTAGGCAAAAATATTCAAACTCTGATTGCAGGGACTTAACCAGGTTCAAGTACCCCTGCATCCTCTCGTCCTTCGCCTCAAATTCTCCCTGCACTTGGCCGACGATTAATCTCGAGTCCGAGAATACTTCAACCGACTTTCCCCCCATCCTTCGTACCATCTTCATCCCCATCAGTAGAGCCTCATATTCAGCCTCATTATTCGTTGCTGAGAAGTCCAGCCTTAGAGCTTTTTCGATGGTAATCCTTTCTGGGGTTATCAGCACAAGCTCGACTCTAGAGCCCCTTTGATTTGATGCACCATCAACGTACACCTCCCAGGTTGAGGGGCTCCGTGAGGAGACCATGCCAACGGCCTTTCTCTCAGCGCCCAGCATTGGTGTTACTTCCTCCAAAGGGGGCTCTGTGAATTCTGCGACCAAGTCCGCAAGGACCTAGCCCTTCACCGACGTGCGGGGCATGTACTTGATATCAAAAGCCCCTAGCATCATCCCCCATTTGGCAATCCTTTCTGTGTAGTCTGCACTTCGGAGTATTGCTTTGAGCGGGAGCTGTGTGAGGACTATGACGGTGTGGGCTTGAAAATAATGAGGCAGTTTCTTCGTACCCAGCATAACTGCCAGAATGGCTTTCTCCAGTGGCAAATAACGAATTTCAGCCTCCTGCAGTGACTTGCTCACGTAATAAACCGGTTTTTGAACACCACCGTCTGTTCGGATCAGCACCAAGCTTACGGCATTGGGAGCCACAGCAATGTAAGCAAACAAGACTTCATCTGGCTCGGGACTGGACATGATGGGAGGTCTAGCCAGGTAATCCTTGAGTTGCTGGAAAGCGATGGCACATTCCTCCGTCCATTCGAAATCCTTCCACTTGTTGATCAGTGAGAAGAAAGGCCTGCATCTATCAGCCGATCTGGAAATGAACCTGTTGAGGGCAGCGGTCATTCCAGTCAGCTTCTGAATTTCCTTAGGGTTCCGAGGAGCTTGCAAGTTCTTGATGGCCTTTATCTGATCGGGGTTGACTTCGATTCCTCTGTGAGTGACCATATACCCTAGGAACTTGCCTGATCCAACGCCGAACGAATACTTGGAGGCATTCAGGCGCAATCTGTGTCCCCTCAGAATTTCAAAGACATCTCTAAGGTCCCCAATGTGTTCGGCTGCGATCTTGCTTTTGACCACCATGTCATCGATATAAACTTCCATGCTTTTGCCCAGCTGTGGCTCAAACATTCTGGTCATCATCCTCTGATAGGTAGCACCAGCGTTTTTCAAGCCGAACGGTATTACCTTGTAGTGGTAATTTCCCACAGGGGTTACGAAAGCTGTCTTCTCTTGATCAGCGAGAGCCAGTGGTATTTGATGATAGCCCTGGAATGCGTCTAAGAAGCTCATCCGGGGATGTCCCACCGTAGCATCGACTAACTGGTCTATCTTTGGCATGGGAAATGGATCCTTCGGACAAGCTCTATTAAGATCGGTGAAGTCCACACACACCCGCCACTTTCCGTTTTTCTTCTTTACTACCACTGTGTTAGCCAGCCACTCGGGGTAGAAGATCTCCTTAATAACTCCTGCCTGCTTGAGTTTCATCACTTCATCCCTGACCGCGTCAGCGTGTTCCCTTGACGGACGCCGGAGCGGTTGTTTCTTAGGGATAATGGTGGGATTAACGTTTAGGTGGTGGCAGATGAATTCTGGACTTCCACCTGGGGCCTCCGCGGAGTCCCACGCAAATACGTCAACGTTGGCTCTGAGGAACTCTATTAGCTCCTCCTTCTCCTGATGGGGCAACATGGATCCGACCTGAAAGAACTTCTCTGGGTCGTTATCGACAACTACCCTTACCAAGCTCTCGCACTCTGCCTCTTCGGCCGAGGCTTCGGTGTCCAGCACCGACGGCCTTAATTGCTACAATTTCTCTTTGTTACAATCCGAGGGCTCAGCCTGAGGATGGTGCTGGATAGCCGCCACTAGACATCGCCTGGATGTAGACTGATCTCCGCGGATCTCCTCGACTATTCCTTCAGACGGATATTTAACCTTCTGGTGTAGGGTGGAGGATACAGCCCCAAGGGTATGAAGCCAAGGTCTGCCTATTATAGCGGTGTAGGGTGAGTAGGCATCCACCACTATGAAATCTACTTCCACCGTTTCAGGACCGGTTTGTACAGGCAGTCTGATCTGGCCCTTCGGAATGATCACTTTGCCATCAAAGCTGACTAAAGGGGAACTGTACGGAGTTAAGTCTTCGGGGGACAAGTTCAGCCCCTTGTATAGGTCTGGGTACATAATCTCTGCAGCGCTGCCCTGATCTACCATTACCCTCTTCACGTCGTATCCACCTATTCTCAGAGTTACTACCAGGGCATCATCATGCGGCTGGATAGTCTCGATTTTGTCCTCATCCGAAAATCCTAGAACTGGAACGTCCACCCTGTGTCTCTTTGGCTCTCTGTTAACACTTTCCGAGGGCATCCGAGCAACTAACAATACCCTGGATGGGCAAGACCCCGTCCTTCCTGGTGCGGCAAAAATGACATTGATTGTCCCCAAGGGAGGTTTTACAGAGTTACTTCTCCTGGGCCCCGTGCTTGCTTGACTTCCCTGACCGTATGAGTGGTGTAGGAGGTGCTTTAGTCTACCTTCGCTGACCAGCTGATCCAGATAGTCCCACAGGCTCTTGCACTCCTCAGTAGTATGCCCGTGGTCAAGGTGATACTGACAATAAAAATTGTGGTTGCGCCTCTCAGGGTTTCCCACCATCTTGTTCGGCATCTTGAAGAACGACTCGTTTTTTATTTTATCCAGGACTTGGTGCACTGGTTCGCGAAAAACCGCATTGACCGTCTGGAAGTTTGCCGTGCTTTGTCCAGCCCAATCTTTCCTCGGCCTGTTGTGGTTCTGCCCGTCCGACCTGAAATCCCTCCCTTCCTGAGGGATAACCTTCTCATTTCCCTTACTTTGCTGCTGATCCTCTTCAACTCTTTTGTACTTATCGATCCTATCCATCAACTGGCGTATACTGGTAGCAGGATTGCGCGTTAAGGATGTTCGCAAGGGGTGTTCAGTGGGGAGGCCCAGTTTAAAAGAGCTGATAGCCATCGATTCACAATCTTCCTCTACCTCATTGTACGTTTCCCAAAATCTATCCGAATACGACTTCAGAGTCTCACCCCCTTTCATGCTGACGGACAACAGCGAGGCCATGGACTGAGGAACCCTTCGGCAGGTGACGAAACGGGACCCAAAAGCCTGGGTTAGCTCTTGGAAAGAGCTGATAGTGTTTGCTTTCAAACTATCGAACCATCTTATGGCTATTGGTCCCAAACTGGAGGGGAAAACTTTGCACATCAGGGCTTCGTCCTTGGAGTGAACTGCCATCCACTGGTTGAAATGACTTACATGTTCCACTGGGTCGGTCCGGCCATTGTAGATGGTGAATGTAGGTTGGTGGAAACGCCTAGGAAGTCTAGCACCCTCGATATTACGTGTAAAAGGAGACCTGGAGATCTGATCCAGAGCTTTGCTCAAAGCATCGTTCCCTGCGCCCCTTGGAAAGGAGCTCTGAGGGTTCCTCTCACGGTTGTATGCTTCCTCATAGGGGAAAGGCTCACTGACTGGCGTTCGAGACCTCCGCCTGTAATCGTCGTCCTGTTCGTCTTCAGAATCCTCATCAGAGTATGAGGAAACGCGCTTCCTCTTTGCATGGCGTAACTCTTTTCTCAGCCTCTGAATCTCCAGCTGCATGGCCTGGTTTTTCTCTGCATGGGACATGTGGCTCTCTCCATGTGATTGGTTTTGGCCGCCGCGGGTGGTGTGTAGGCTGCCTTCGCGATCCTACCTCCGTTCCAGATGAACAAAAGGGTCGGTGTGTTGAGATGACCTGGACTCCGCTGGTCGTTGCCTTGGTTCAGCCATCTTTTGAGGTGTTGCTCCCACCTTTGCTCGAGCTGTTTCCCACAGACGGCGCCAATTGTAGGGTCCAAATGTGTTGGGCCAGGTATCAACTTTTTGTACTGTGAGCCCAACAAATTCTCAACAATAAATTTGTAAAGAATGGGTTAAATAACTGGGCTGGGTTTGGATTTAACAACGGTTCATGCAAGCAGACCAGAATAAAAAAGGAATTTAGACTAGCATTTAACAGGATTTTCTTCTGTCCGAAGAGCTTTAATATTTAAAAACTTAGTGAATACAATCTTTTTCTCCCCCTCTCTCTGTGAGGCCTGTTTCTCTTATATATACACCCTTTCCCAATCTTCACCGCACACTTGTCCTCCATCTAGGCGTCCACTTGAGTATTAGTCACATCAGAAGTCTGCTTTAACCTACAGTGAGTGGTGGTGGGTGAGAATGCACTGTTCAGGTGTCTTCTCCACATAAATGCGGCCAGGAAAGTTGCTGCAGTGCATTAAATGCGGCGATGGCAGCTTTATTTGTGAGATATTTCATGATAGCCACGCAGCCAGACATGCCCAAAGCTCGGCCCTTACAGGGGAATCTTCAGTGTATCTACTCGATCAAGTTCTGGGGGGATCCATTGGATAGGACCCCTTCGGACCGGCCCGGTTGTCTTCGGATGAAGCATTTGTCCCTTATGGGTTGCACTCTCACCAGGATGGCAAAGCATTGATACTCTTAGCCTCTTCGGACAGATAGTTGTATTCGAACTGGGCCTCAGGCCCAGTGTGTGGCGTTGGGCCTTCTCACCCACAATATCTATATTTGCTGATGGATTATAATGAATAAACTCATCCTCAACCACTGTTGCCCATTCTAACAAAGTTTACTTGTTAAATGTCATCAGTTGCATATTCCTTAAACTAAGTAGCTTCCTTCTCATTGTTTGACCGGTTCACAAAACTAACCCCAATGTCTTCTGCACTATCATAAAAAATACATCCAAAGAATTCTCTATTATCAAGCCAACTGCACAAGCCGAAAGTGTCGGTAGGAAATTTTTATCCATATAAATCACTGAAGATATAATCAAGAAGTCATTAGTTTTTTAGTTGTTTTTTGATTGCAACTGCATGTAAAAATGTTTAAGAATTTCTGTTCATAACCAAAACAATTGATGAAACCAAAAGTCATCAGTTGGGTCATTTGTCCAATTTAGAGCTTTTGACGAGCTTCTGAGATTTGCAAGAAAAATAAAACTGGTCGAGCGACCTTGCATCATTAGTAGACCATCATAGAAAAAGATATAATCGCTCAAACACATTCAACACATTAATGACAACCGTTACTTATCAACCTTAAACTCCCATTAAGACAGAGACCGTTACACATAAGGAAATAATTACTTACAATTATGTACATGAAGGCATTTATAAGCACAACAGCTACCCAAGCTACCTAGAAAAGGGACAATCTGTCCATTTGCTAAGGTACATCAAAAAGACTACAAAATGTTGTCTATATACAAAATATACGGGTAGATACTAACTCTAGCATCGAAGACTCTCTCACCAGGACTCACCCCGGAAGTCTCTTCAACCAGTTTTATTTCTCTTGTATATCTCAGAAGTCCTCTAAATTGAACAAGTGACCCAACTGATGATTTTTAGTTTCATCAACAATGATACAAAAAGAATTTTTTTTTTTTTTTTTAGAAATAGAAAAAGAAATACTTAAATAGCGAAAACTGCCTATCATACGGTCGATGTTTTTTAATAGAGAAATGATATGTTTATAACATTTTTACAACAAATCTTAAGTGGCAGGTTGTTACTAGTTGTTATTGTTGGGGAAAAAAAAGTAATCTTGTTAAGTTCAAATTTGAACCAATAACAACTAACCACTTGTGATTTGTTATAAAAATGTTGTAGACGTAGCATCCCTCTTTTTAATATATGTAAGTGAATTAATGAAACTCCCTGGTTGGTGTTTTTTCCGATATTTATGAAGCGTGCTTATCTTGTTGCACAATCCTTTCTTTTTGTTTTATTATTTAATTTTTTTTTAATAAATACATTTTCTTTTTCTCTTTCTTTTCTTTTCTTTTCTTCTTCTTTTTTTTTTTTTTTTCTTTTTTCTTTTAACTTTGGTGTGATTGTGTTTTTAGAGAAATATTCGAAGAATATAACCGATTGGCTAACGACCCAAAAAATCCATGCGGTAAGACTACCACAGTGGGAACTGTAAAATGATAAAATTTTGAATAGCAAATAGTGTAAACTTCGTGTGCTTAAACAGTAAGGTGATGAATAAATTTAAATAAGTCCCTAATAAATGATACAAGAGTTAGATGCTGTATAATAAAATTCAAGAGTTAGATGCGTGGATAAGTTGAGATTGTGTGCTAGAAGAGTCCTTTAAAGAAAGTCGTTCACTGCGGGCTAGCCAAAGTTGCCAAATTGACATGACAAAAGAAGCTTCCAAAGTACCTTATGTGTCTGCTCAGAATGATTGGAGTTTGGGTTTATTTTGAACCAATTCTGAAGTGGCTCTTGGAAGAAATTTAAAGGTAAAAATCCAGGAAGATGGTGCCAAAAATGAATTGCCCATGGACAATCACGTAACACATGTAGAGAAGTCTCAATTTGGTTGCATCTTGGATAAGTTTTGATCAATCCCACTTTGATGTAAAGATATAAAGTTTCAAGTGGGAAAACGATCATTAGTCGCCACTTGTTATTGTTCATGCAAGAACTTGTAGGCTGAGTAAACAGAGCAGATACCATTATTTCTAGACCAAACTAATTTACCTTGAGGAGAGTGGAATTGAGCAATAGGAATTCCTTTAGTAATATCCTTAGTTTGGTCAGGTAGTTGTAGGGTGAGATCTTTCATACTGCATGTGTGATTTTGTTTCAGCATGTCCACAGTTCTGGTTTCCTCGTGTTGCTGTAAAGGCCATGCTATTTGGTTCCTCAATGGGCCACCCAGTACCCAAGAGTCATACCATATGTTTACAAGATTACCTTCCCCTGTGATCCAATGCATAACTTTAATCTTAAAAAGATATCTACTTCCCAGGTGGATAGTTTTCCAAATGTGTGAAGCCAAGGGGGTCGTGTGGCTATCTTGAAGAGATATGTGGAAAATATTTACTCTTTAATACTCTAGCGCATAAAGAATTTGGGGTTTTTCAGTCTCCAAGCTTGGTGGTAAGCATAGCAATATTCATATCTCGTATTTTTTTTAAAAAAAATTTTAAACCTCCTTCCTCTTTAGGCCTAGTGATCATGTCCCAACCAATAGTGTGGCAACACCTATGATTCCTTGTGTCTCCCCACAAAAAGTTACAATTCACCCTGTGTCGTTTTACATATTATTTGGGGAATCATAGCTGTTTGCATGGCATATATAAGAATAGCAGAAGTGGTTGATTTGATCAAAGTTGCCCTGCCTGCAATAGATAAGAATCTAGTAAAGATAGGTGTTCCTAAATAAGTCCCCTGGTTGTTGACTGTAGGGATCTCAAATATTCCTTGAATAATCTCCTTAACCCGCCTACCAGTATTTGGAGAAAAAGTTATCTTGGATTTCTGGGTACTAATAATCTGTCCTGAACAAGCACTAAAACCGATCCAAAATATCCTTTAATTTTTGACAACCTTGTTGATTTGCTTTCACAAATAAGAAAATATCATCTGCAAAGAACAGATGTAAGATTCTAATTTGTCCTCAAAATGTAGTAGGTTGTATCTGTTTTTTCCTAACTGCATCTTCCAACATAATAGATAACCTTTCCAAACATAAAATAAAGAGATAAGGAGGTAGTGGATCCCCTTGTGTAATTAACCTACTGGGTAGGAACTCCGGCAAGACTACCATTCCATAAAATCTTAAATTAGGTGGATGTGATCATATTCATGATAAGCTTTCTAAGGGATTCAGGAATATGGAAGAATTCGGGTTTTTCTCTAATAAAATCCCATTCCAACCAATCATATGCTTTGTCTAGATCAAATTCCAACAAAGTAAATTTGAAGGCCAAAAAACAGATAAATCTCCATGTGAAATATTTGAATGGCTTCTTCAGTAATGCCATAAATTTGAGTATTTCAGTCATAATTTGATACAAACTCCATTTCTATGACATATAATGAATTATGGTGTCAAACATATTTGAGAAAGAAAATATTACAAAAAATTATATCTCTGATTATATATATGTAATCAGGAATTGAAAATGATGAAGAAAAGTATAGACCAATTCTCATCTACCCTGTTTGATAGCCTTACCAAGCATGGGTTTAGAAGCACTCACTGGTGAATTATCTATGTAACCCACCATGCTTGAACTTTCTGAATAGTCATAATAGATGCTAACAGTTCCTCTAGCTGCAACATCATTTCTTAAGCTTCTAGGATCATCAGATTTCCAGTCAGTCAAATATCCAGGCTTTGAAGTTACAGTGCTCACTTCAATGTCTCCTAAAAGCATTGCCACCACACGCGACATTGATGGCCGTAATGTAGGTGATGATTGAGTACACAAGAAAGATACTCGTATTACTCGTTTTACTTCTTCCTCATTGAATTCTGATAATTTGACATCGACAAGGTCGACTTCACAGTTATCTTCATGTAGTTGCCAAGCCTGAGAAAGATATTTTGTTACCAGGCTTCAGAATATAGTATATAGGCAGTGACAGTGAGTATTCCATTTTTTTTCAATGAGTCAACCTTCTAATTGTTCAGAATATAGTACAAAGGTGGTGGAAAGGAGAAATCCAATTGTTCAAATGAGTCAACGGGTTCAGCATATAATCTAAAGGTATTGGCTGTGACAAGGACAGAGCTAGGATTTAGAGTGGGGGGGGGGGGGGGGGGGTGTTGGTGGGTGGTGGTGGTGGTGGAGAGGACAAAGTATGAAAAAACAAATTCATGAAAACAAACTTTTTAATATATTACAATACACTAATCTACTAAAAGGGAACTCGGCCTTCTTTTTGTTTTCATAATTGATCTATGATTATATACTAAATATCACTGTGTATAAAATCAAAGAATCCGTCAAGAGATCATCTTCCATTTTGATTTTGTAAGCCAAAGCCAATTTTACATCACTAGATGTGGTTGGGCTACTTTAAGAGAGGAATAAATCTTTTTTTTTTTAGGTTCAAGAAAGGAGAAATTTTTATTTTATTGTAAACTATAATATATTGGTACAAAGTGTTAAAGATGAAGGCTTCTGCAAGTTCAGCTCTGGTTCAGTTGATGCAAGTTTTGTACAGTATGACATGTAGCTTAATTTGGCCAATTTTGAATCTTATGTAAAACCATACGTCTTTAGGTCTCTGCATTCAAGTAGTTAGAGTAGCCACATCTCATTTTGCGATTGGTTATTTCAATAGTTTCCTAGATTGTTAATTTCAGGCAGTGCAAGTCAACCATTTAGTTTTTCCTTCTCCTTTCTACTCTGTTTTTGTGTGTGTGTGTGTGTATTAACAAAGTTGTAATGTTTATCAATTCAATGAAAACAATTTTAGTTTTCTCTCATTCCGATCCAAATTTTAATACAATTACAAAAAGAGAGTGGATTACAATCAATACAAACACAACAACTAACATTGTAAACATCTTTAAACCACGACAACAAAGCAAATATTAAATCTTTTTTGAAGCCATGTACACCAATGTATCATGGAGATTGTGAATCGAAGATGGACATTAACTTAATCATTAGTATTTTTCCTATTCTTAAAATCTTAGGGGGGCCGATAAGTATATTTACATGTGAATTTGTAAAATTGTAAAAGATCTAGACAAATCCAGCTGTTTTCTTGATTGTTCCAAGGATCATCTTCATTTCACTTAAATTTGTTATTTTTACTCTCATATATCCATACATTTCATGCATTATAAACTACACTCTTGCATATCAGGTTTTGCATGTTTATTACATGCTTGAAATGCTTGATTAGTTAGGTCTCATGTATTGTTTCACTTTTTCTTTCACTAGATAATGATTTGTTTATGTTGAATATTAATCATTCTAATTATTTCACATGGATATCTCTAGACTCTAGTATTCTTGTGGAAATGTGATGTTTTGCTCTTTTTTCTTTTTCTTTTATAAAAATTTGATTGTAACAATATGAATATATGTTATTCAAGGTTGTTTTGTGGTAAATTGTTTATATTGCTAATAGACACTAGAAACCGGTTGTAGGACTGAGTGGGGCGAGAGCCTTACGCTTTCCCAATCCATAACTTAGCACCTGAACTCAAATAGGGAGACATAGATCATAGGTATTGTTCATGTCCCATGTATTGCTTTTGTCATTTTCTAGTTTTAAAATTTGAAATTGTGTTTAGGACTAAAGTAGTGTAGCTTTATTTTCAGATTTAATTATGGTCAAAAGCCATGTTTTTTATTCTTATTAGATATTCAATACATCGTTTTTCAATTCAGTGCAATTTTGAGGTTTTCAAAATTTTTTTATATGAATAAATAAAGTGATAACTCCATATAATAAGACTCCCATTCTTTGGGAAGGAAAAGATAATCCTTACAGCATTAATAAAGCACTAGCCTGAAACTAAAATTTTGCTAACAAAATCCAAAAAAAACTAGCATTGGGATAGCTACAAGATAGCAGAAACATCTTTCAACTACTTTGCATAGTCAAAATAAATGTTTTAATATATAAATTTTTTTTAATTTTCTCTCCAACTCAAACGACTACACATCCAATTAAAGAAAGATAGCAACCTTCTATATGCAACACATAAACATAGTTCATACCCATTCAAGAAGATACATCTTTTCTTCTTCCAAGCTTGAGTCTGAATTTCGCCTCCCACTAACCATCTCTAGAGCCACTATGCCGAAGGCAAACACATCAGTCTTCTCTGTAAGGTGTCCACGCATGGCATACTCCGGTGCAAGATATCCACTACATTAGTAACACAATTATATGCACAATTGAATATTAACATAACTAAAAATGAAATAAAATAGTAACTAGCTAAGCTTCTGGGGTCTTACATAGTCCCTGCAACGCCAGTGCTTATGTGACTCTTGTTATCATCATATAGCTTGGCCAAGCCAAAGTCTGATATTTTGGGGATGAGATCAGAATCAAGCAGGATATTACCAGCTTTCACATCTCTATGTACAATTCGAAGTCGTGACTCCTCATGCAGATAAGCTAAACCTCTTGCTACACCCAAGCATATATCATAGCGTGTTGACCAATTGAGATTCAAACTTCTTTCTCCTTCTCATGCAAGCATAAAAATTTAAACTACTTACTATACATAAATATATGTGCACATAAAGTGAGATAGAGCAGCAACAAAGATGTGTTCTTATACCAAATAATGCTTGATCAAGGCTTTTATTCTCCAGATGTTCATAAACAAGGTGTCTTTTATCTGCCTCAACACAACATCCATACAATTTCACAAGGTTACGGTGTTGCACAGCAGACATAATAGCAATCTCAGTGACGAACTGGTTCTTTCCTTGGTGTGATGCAGCAGACAGTTGTTTCACAGCAACTACTCTTCCATCAGTAAGTGTTCCCTATTTTGCATTGAGTTTCAATCACAAATATTAAAGAAAATAATTAAACGATAAATCGTTACTCATCAAGAGATAATTTTGATCTACTAGTGTATATAGAAAATGAGAACCTAGCCAATGAGGTGGGTGGCTCCAATAGATGTAATTCACACTTCTTATCTAATTGATGGCTCAAATACAATCAAACTACGTTGAACAAAATTGCATACATTCATTTACAGATAAATTTACATGGATAAAACTCAATGTTGTTTTTGTGTGTGTGTGTATGTGAGGAATGGCTATTTATACCCTGGAATTGGAGGCCAAACCTAACCGTTTTCAGTTTTTAACTGATACCATTCAAATGGAAAGTATATGAAAAGAATGACTAGATTACCACATATAAATATTTGGTCTACAATTTCAATATATGGAATCAAAAACTTTCGCTTTCAGATCATTATTTTCTCCAATGCATAGTTATTAGACATAGACTGAAGTTTGACCCTACGAAGGTTTTGGATCATTGGGTTACTGATTGAACCACAGTTTTAATAAAAAATTAAAAAAGATTAACAACAATTTGGGAATGTGAGTGCATTAGAACTAGGGAAGAAGTAGAAAAGGGCTTATGGATTTGTGTTATGAATATTCAATTATTTTCATGTATGTACTTCTACAACAATTGCAACTGCCAGGATGTTAGAAATCATAAGCAATGTGAAATAAAGAAAAAATATATATAGAAACAAAATTGAAATAGATGATTTTGCATTGTGATTCTTTACTGCTGGGCAATTGCAACATATGTCTAAAAGCTCCTGGCGATTGCAATATATGTCTAATTTCTGTTAACTTACATCAGATTGCAGACCTTATGGCACCGACATAGATTTATGCACATAATGTTGTTAATTGCATAGGAACTTGCCTTATAGACAGGCCCAAATCCTCCTTCTCCAAGCTTGTTAGCTGGATTAAAATCTTCCGTAGCTGTTTTTAGTTCAGCGTAGCTGAATGTGAATGGTCTGACGTCTATTCCTAAGAGCTCTGCAAATTTCAACATAAACACAGGTTGTAACTCTAAATCCATTGTTTAGTAATCAATTTTATTAAGTTGTGTGCAGAAATTGCGGGATAATTTTAACTTGCTAAATTGAGAAAGCATCCCCATGTTAAGCATTAATTATCAATGTGGTTTTTTCTAGAATGTTGTTGGATTGAAGATGGGGCTTCATTGGTGAAGTAACTCATGTTTCTCCTTACTTTTCCATGATATGCATGTGTGTGTCCACGTACATATGGGCATGTGTTTTTTATTATTTCCAGACATAGTAGAAGAGGCTTTGGTATAAAAGCCTCTATGAAGCTGCAGTTTATATGCGAACGTGAAATTGAATTGAAGTTGAATGTGCAGTGTTATGTACGAAACACAACGTGCAGCACTGAGAGGCCAACTCAGTAATTTTATTTCGTAGACTAAATTGAATGAAGTCCAACAACTACCATAAATGTGTAACATGATTTCTGGCTCACCTTCTTCATTGTCATTGGTTTGAAGTCGTTTTCTTTTGCGGATGATATAGAAAACTATGAAAATAGAGAGAATGCCTCCAACACCAATACTGATACCCACAATCAGACCAATCAAATTGCCATTGCTACTCCTAGAACTGGGTGTAAATTCTATACAAAAGAAAGGCAGTCAAAAACATGACACCAACATTAAAGGAAAACAGTACCTCATCTTCTTATTGCATCTACAATTTTTGCATTATGGTACCTGTAGTAGCATTTGGGACTAAGAATGGGTTGTTATTGATGGCACTTATGGCTGAAATAGAAGGTCCATAAGTACCTTCAACAGGTACGCAGCAAGTCCCTTTCCCAGCCCAAAAGAAATGGATTTCAAGATAGTTTTCTGATACTTGAGCCGGAAAATCCCTCTCAATGCCTATGTAAGATCCCCCGGCTTCCTTTTGTATGTCAAAATTTGGCAAAGAACGATTCCCCTGATATAAACATATTCGAAATTTCAAAGGCCTCAGTCAGTTTATTTTTTAAGTAATCGAGAATTTCAACTGAAGTGTAAAGCTGATAAAATAGAGAACTCTAAATTTCCTACTATAGCTCCAAAATATAGGACCAAAATAATATTTTTATCCTTTCTTAAAAAATAAATAATAAATTTGAAATTTTTTTTTTTTTTTATGAGAATAAATTTGAAAGTTAGAACTTACATCTTATAACATATTCATTAGTGGGCAGAAGTATTATGAGTACTAATCTTAGACCCACGCAATGCGTGGAAAAATTTGATATAATTATTTTTTATCGGATAATTATTGAATTAATATATTATATTGTATATTTTTAAAAGTGAATATGTGTTATTTGAAATTATGTTTTAAATTAGAAGTTTTTCTCTCTTTTTTTGTTGTCTAACAACTAACAAATTAAATATATTTTGTAGTTCGGTATTATATATAGTGAGATAGGAATGAAAATACAATGCAATAAAAAAAAATATTTTATTTTATTTTATGGTATGAGAACTATTAGACCAAGTTGTAACTATATATGCTTTGTTTATTACTATATAGATGTATGCGATTCAACACTTATAAATATATTTTTCTCCAAAACATAGATTCATGTCTCTTTCTTCCTCACAATTGAAACCAAGTGAAAAAAGTATATAAAGATAACTATGCAATAGATCATAATCAATAAATCATATATCATAAAGTGGAAATATAAAATAAAATAAAATAAAATACAAAAAGCAAACTTTATTTCATCATATAAACATATGAACAAATCCAGCAATATATAACTCTTTAAATTCATAAACCACATGATTACTTAAATTTTATAGCAAAATAAGACCAATCCATCTATCATGACATTGCAATATAGTCTAGATATAATTATATAAAAGTCTTGTTTTGCTGATCTTGTTACATAAAACAAAAGTATCATCTATACAACTAATAAAATCTTTTTTTTTTTTTGAGCAAATACATCTAATAAAATCTTTAAAGAGCAACATGGGAATTTTTTATTTGAACAACAGATCATATATATATATATATATATGGAGAGAGAGAGAGAGAGAGAGAGAGAGAGAGAGAGACATATGTAGATGGTGGTGGAGGGGGGATGGTGGGGTTTGAACCACAAACAGGAGACACCATAAAGAACGTTGCTAGGCTATCACTTGAACCCCCAAAGATTAATCTAAGAGGCTAGACATAAGGATAATGGGAATTCCACCAAAGAATTAATCAAGTTCCTTAAGTATTTATACATAAAAATATTAATAGCGTAATGATGCTCAAGAGTAAATTATATTTTGTCTTATTCTCTTTTTGGCTTTTTTCTTAAAGATGATCAAATAAGCAAAGTAAAAGCTTACCAAGGAAGCTCAAATTAGCTAATAATTTAATGGTGGAGATGCCTATTATTTCTAATAGAATGACCAAAATAAAAATAACAAACGGATTTGAGAAAGACACATAAAATTTCTAAAAGAAATTTTACCAAACACATGAAATGCAACAATAACAAAATTACTACATTGAATACTTTTTTATTTTTTGAAACTCTACAAATAAGCCCAAAAAATGTTCATTATCAACATCAAGAATTTCCACAACAATGAGAGGCCAAATAAAATTGCATTAACAATTCTAAGTCAATTAACAATAACAAAAGTCAATATCATTGAAAATTTTGGAAAGGAAAACAACAAAATCACTTCAAAAAATGCAAGAATACTAAAAAGAAAAAAGAAAAAAAAAAAAAAAAAAAAAAGATCATTTCTTATTGTGAGTTTTGTTCACCTTAATGGTCTTCCTATTGTCGCCTTAACTTTTAAAGTTTCTAACAAAAACAATTGATGTCTTCTCAAAATGATGAAAAGTAAAGCTTGATTGAAATATGGAGAACAATTAATATTGCGCTAAATTTTTTGTTGTGGATGATGGGTGATTGTATCTAGAATGTGTATTGGTATATATAACATTGTAAGACTTAAATAAATAATCAATGTACGAGTGGGAGAGAGATAAGGTGGTGAAAAACTGAAATTTTGGAAGAGGAAACACCATAACAATAGATAAACGAAGAGACACTTAATGCATCTATGGGCTGGAGATTTGGGTGCTAAAGTTTGGTTTGAATACTTGAAATTTTAATTCTCTCCACTAAAAATATAATAAATTATTCAATTTTAACAATTACTTGAAATTAGAAAGAAGAAAAACTAAAAGTTGAAATCAATTTGGATAGCTGAGTAGTTAAATATTTGTATCTAATGAATAGTAATGTTTGTCCATGATCTATGTTTAATTATTTTATATAAAAAAAAAAAATTTAAATCATAAAGGGAAAAATGATTTAAAAAGAAAAAGAAAAAGAGTATGATCTGATTGATGAGGTGGCTCAACAAAAGTATAGCAACATTAAATGCTACGTCTCTGCTTTTAGATATATATAGATAGATTCGTGTCAAGCCCTCTCCACGTGTATGGTTGTGTGGCAAAACAAAATTTAAACACAAACTTTTGCTATTAAACTACACGAACCACATATAAGCAACTTCCTCGCAACTGCATACTTCCTTCAGTTCATGTTCTCACTTCTCATTGCTAAGTCTTCTAATCTTCAATTCAGGAGGGAAAAAAAATAGTACGGTGAATCCATTATTTATCTATTTAAAAAAATATATATATTCTATTTTTGGAGGGGCTGACCAACTGATCGATGTGGAGGGTAAACATGTCTTGAAGTCAAACAAGCTTTTAGGAGGGCCAAAAAGGATATCTTAAATTCTCTTTATATGAGAAAAATTATATTGTTATAACTTATCAATCAACTAATTCCAAACCGTGTGTGTGTCTACATACATATATACACACACACACATATATATATATATATATCACCTTCTGAGAACAAAAAAAAATTATATAGCGCTTGGAATTTATTAAAAAAAAAAAAAAAGTTGATAAATTGAAGACTATAATGATGAGAGAAAAATATAACTTTGGAAAATATACAAAGACCAACAATTTGACATGAAAATGACACTTTAATTCAACTCTATCAAAATTACTCAACATTATGTTTTATTGACCATACATACTAACAAATTATCCTCTACTTTATTTATTTATTATTTTAATAACTGAAATAAGTAAATTAATTAGGAAAAATTAAAGAAAAATAAAATAAAGTACATTGTTTCCAATTCTAAAATTTAAGCATTTTCTTGTCAAGAAAATAGAATCATTAATTATCTCAATCTAAGATTTTCCTTATCTTTTAAAAATTAATTCAAATAGTTTTTTTTTTTTTTTCATTCGATGAATACAACTCATTATTGAATAAAGCAATGATATTAATGTTAATAAATTTTCAAGGGGTTCAACTAATTAATGTTTTTTTTAAAGGAAACTAATTAATGTTAATAAAATGACAATGATTCACATAGGCCAGATGGTATTATTCTTGGGTTGTCTTGTCCATAGTTATGAATTCTATTCCGTTCTGTCTAAAATAGCCAAAATTTTCCTCTCCAATTTGTTAACCAGAACGAATCACCATTCTATTCCATCTTGTTCCAAATTCCAACTCATTTCGCTCCATTCCACTTGTTTCTGTCCATTTCACTAAATTCCACCCGGTATGGTATTAGTTGGTATGTAAACGATTTTTTTTTTCCTTCCTAAAACCCTTTTTTTTTTATTACTTTACTTTTTTCTTTTGAGAAAATTTTATTACTTCACTTACATATGACATTTTATTATTATTTTCCTTTAATAATGTATTTTTCTTTTTTACTTTACTCAAATATGACAAGGTTTTTTTCTTCATTAATATACTCAAATATGACATGTTATATACTTATATTATGTAATGATGATATTAAGTATGTATATTATTTGATTTTGAAATCAACTAAATAAGCACAAGATACCCCAATCATAATAAAATATTTAAACAAAACGCACAAGGATATAACCTTAATCATAACATATAGTTCTCTTTATGCCTTCGAAGGAATGATTATTATGCTATCTCCAAATATTCCAAGCAAGAAAATGAGGTGTCACATTCCAAACTGCACAGTCATTCTTGTATACAACTCCATTAAAGAAAAGTGGTCTATAATCTACATCATTATCATTGATAAATTTGTTATCTCATTTTTAATTAAAAATAGGAATTTTAGGATTCTCAATCCAATTCTTCATACTCTCTCAACAATCCTATGTAGGACCCTAATTTTAACAACAATGTTTTATACAGCACAATTAAAGCATATATTGGCGTGAACAAACTTATTAGGCAATAAAAACCTTTGTTAGGGAATTTGTTAATGGACCATTTTAGGAAAATTTTAATATCACTTTCACGAGAAATATAAAAAGTTATCAAAAAAGTCATTTATTTTTTTCTTTTTACATAAAAACTTTATAAAAAATAGTTTCTAAATCAATGCTCATAAGGTATCGTCTAACTTTTCCCATAAATAAATTTAAAAAATATATATATATGAGATCACCAAAAAAATAACTTCATTTGAAAGAAAACCTTGAAATCCTAAAACAATTCATCAATAAAATGATGCAATGCAAACCTGGATATAAATGTCAAACACACGCTTCCCAAGACTCTTCCAAGTGTTACTGTCAAGAAAAGTTGTTTCTGCAAACTTAAGAGTCACAATATAGTTTCCATTCTGGAGCCCAAAGAAATAGTATCTTAACGATGAAGCAGACAAGCGAGCTGTTTGGAAAAACTTTGGCCCAAAATCATTGGTAAATATTGAGAAATTAGTAGATATTGTATCTGAATATGATGCTTGCGCTGGCTTAGTTCTCCCTGTAAATAATCCAACATTGCTTACTGCCCACTTGTTTGTGTTAGTCACATAATATGCAGCTGGACCAAGTGTCTCATTCTCCCTCTCATATAGAGTTTTAGTAGAAGTTGTAAGATCAGGACCACCACACTTGATTGCAAACCCAGAATCTGAAGTTCATATGAAAGAAAATCTTATCGATATATAGGCTCAGGACAGGTGAAAGATTTACAAGGTCACATTATGTATATACTAACGTGTTCACAAGCATTATTATTATAATTTTTTATAGATACAATAAAGTTTCAATTTATTTGTTCACAAGCTTGTTATGCATTTCAATACCCAACATGCTTGAAGTTAGGATTCTAACTTAAGTCTAATAGTCTAATACAAAGTGTTGGTGCATTTTAATATTTAAAATGATTAAATTAATTAATAAAATGATAAGTTGACTAATTAAACGAAAACAATGGAGATTTCATGCACAATGGACACCACATGATGGCACATCTGTGGAGATTTTCTTTATCATTTATGTTATCTCTATTTGGGTTTATCTTTAGTATTGGATTAGTATTTGAGATTGTTAGGATTATCATATTAGTATTTGAGATTGTTTAAGATTTGTTTAGGAGAGTTTATCTTTATCATTATAATTCCTGAAAGCTGTATATAAAGCTTCAGACAGTTCCTTTTGTACTTTACAGATTATTATTATTATTGAGATTATTTTCATTGAATTGTTTGGTGATGATTCCAAACACCTTAGGTGGGAAGCCCAAGGTTCTTTGGTAGGACTAATCTAGGTGGGAAGCCTAGGTTGTCCTGCATTAGGGGGGTAAACATTTGAAGATGGATCACTAGAATAGAATATTCTCCATTTTTGCAATTCTTCTACATACACACTTTCCCATATATTTGACTACAACTTGTATATTGTCAACTTGTTATTGGATTACATTACTTACACACGGGACCACCACTAATACTGCTTGGTGAAAAGTAATCAAATCACCACTTGGCACATGTATAAGTTGTGTCAAAGTATGTGCCCCTATACTTTTTGCCTTTTTTGGCTTCAATATATACTATTGGGTATTGATCTTCTATGATGAAGGTCTTCTATGTTTGAGTGCAAACCATGGAGCACTACCTTAAGGGGGCAATTAGTTGGCATGAGATTACATTATATTGTAATGTTACATTATTATTATTATTATTATCATTATCTTAAATTCTTGTAATCTTATCAAAGGAATATAAGATTATAATTTTTGGTTCATTAGTTACATTTGCATCACATTCCAAGAATGTGACTAATGAATTTACATAAATATCACTTGAAATAGCTAAACATTTTTTATTTTTTATTTTTATAAAAAACCAAAAAATAACAAAACAAAATTTTACTTTCACTTTCTTCCCTTTTCTCACAAACCAATCAATGACAGATATATTTTCTCACCAACCAAACAGTGACAAACAGATCTAAAAGCATTAGGATTAATCATGCAAATTTGATATCTCACGAAATCAAAAATCACAACTCTAATTTGGATTTAAACACGAATCTGATCGAATTTTTTTTTTTTTTTTTTAAATCACCCTTTAGTTGACAACCTCAGCAATACCTACATGGCTTCCAACCTGATTTTTCATGTTCACACCAATACTCGTTATTTTTTTTTTGGTTGGGAAGAAGCACATTGAACTTGATTATCACTCCATTCATAATTTTTTCCTATTTGACAGTCATTATGTGTAGTATTTTCCCCCCACTGATTAAATTGCAAATCTTTTCACTATGGGGCTTCACAAGCATCAGTATGAGCTTTTACATTATGAAGTTAACCTCCCTAGACATACATGGAAATGATAGAAAGCCCCTTGTTTAATGTTTCGTTACATATATTTAGGATCTTATTTGGTCCTAAATTCATGTAACTACCTTACAAGTAATTAATGTGTATTTAGAGAAATTATTCACTCTTACGAGAAGAATCATTCCTCCTCTCATAGGAGGTGTGGGTCCTTGTGTGGAACCCAACTCCTCCCATAGGAATGAATAACTTCTCATGTGTCCCCCCCTAAAAAACAAAAGTAATGTGTACTTATACCCTAATCAAGATAATTACAAACATACAAAAATACTCAAATTTACAGTACTTACAAATACCAGAGCCTCGATGGCAAGGAAAGCTCCGTTGGAGACAGTTTAATCCTGAAGGAAAAGCACTAAAAACAGAAGAGAAACACACTAGTTATTCAAGCCAATATATTTGATTGATACATATATTCTTATAGGGATTAAAATTTCGCTCTTGTAATGGGAAATGGTTCCTTAGTGATATCCAAATAAACCTTCTGCTAATAATACTACCACATGTTTGCCCCATGACAAAAGAATCCCTAAATAAGTTTTGTTGTCTAATGCAAGATAGAAATTGCAATCACTAGAAATAACTACGATTGTCGCATGGATCCTTAACAGGACAGCACACCTCCATGAAGAGAAAGTATAATATTTCTATCTTCATGCTTTTTCTTTTTTTTCTTTTTTTAGGTATTTTAGTCAGCCATGATTCCACGAAATAATATTTAATTTCCAACATTTTATGTAATTAATCTGTATTTGTTTTTAATGTCCCATATCTGGAGAATACAACGACAGACATATTTGACTGTATAAATCTCACTAAGGTGATATAACATGGCTTGACCAGTTCTAATTCATAAAATGAATTCTTCAATTTGAATACTTTGATAACTAATGATTCTTGAGTTGTTGGAGATGGTTACGGAATCTCTCCAATTTTCAGCTATTAGAAAGATAAGACATGAGTCTAATACTATATTAGAAAAGATAAAACATAATTCTAGTACTATGTTAGGAAACATGTGACTTAACTTTGAAACCGTTCTAAAGTGTATACAAAAATATGAAGAGAAAATAAAGAAGGAAAAGAGAAAGAAATTGAAATAGAGAAATTACATATTTACTTTTAAGTTCTATGCATTACAATGAACTCATTGAAGGGTATTTATAGTATAACAAACCCTAGACTAACTATACACTAATCTATAGTTACAATACTTGAAATACAAGTAGGATTAGATATGAAGCACATGGACAACAGGCTGGGGCATTGACAAGGATTAGGCCTTGATATCTTTAACAAATCTCCCTCAAACTCATGGTGGAAACTTGAAATAACTTGAGTTCAGAGAAAAAGTAAGACCTCAAAAATCATGATTGAATTGAATGTGAAATGTACCAGGCTTGACCAAACGAAGTGCAAATGATAAGCTAAAATGAAGGTCAAATGGCATGTGATGATAGACGTTTGAATTTTAAGCATAATGCATGCCATGCCGGTGGAGACTACTAATCAAAGACATGGTCTAAAATACTTTGCTTGAAGATTATAGAGACGCATGGCCACAGAGAATGCCAATAAAGACTGCTTATCAAAAGCGTGGTTCAAGTAACGCAACCTAAAGATGATAGAGATGTGTGACAAAAAAAGCCAATAGAGGAGGTGGCCGATCTGCCTGGTCCATGATATTCGATCAAGATGGTTGATGACACATGACAGAAATGAAAGTCAAGGACCAGACGGAGAGTAAAGATGAATGTGCCCATCGAATGTAGTTGAAATCGCCAATACTGTCTTATCATAAAGTATCAAATCTTAGAAAGATGCATATAAGGTTGTTAGAATCCTACCCACAACAGGGAATAAATCAAGATGAACCTACAGAGTGTCCGGTAGCAATGGTGAAAGAGAGAATCTTGATTTAGTGATTAAAGTAATAAAGGCCAGAAAAGTTGAACTCTGATAATTAATGGAGGCCACTTGGGGCTAATATCATATTAGAAAAGATAAAACATAACCCTGATACTGTGTTAGAAAAGACTTAACATAGCTTTGAAGCCAATATAAAGTGCATGAGAAAATAAAAAAGACAACAAGAGAATATAAAGAATTAATGTGGTTTGGTCCTAGAGGCCTACATCCACAACGAAAAGTCCTTAATGTTTAAATCATTACTATTAAGTTCTATGTATTACAAAGAACCCATTGAATGGTATTTATAGTAGGATAAATTCTAAACTAACCATACACTACTTTAGGGTTAAAATACTTGCAATACAAGTAAAATTAAATACAATGAACATTCAAAACAGACTAAGACCATGATTAGAATCGGACCTGGATATGTATATTTAATCGAAACAATGTACAGAAATAAATGCAATTGTTTAGTTATGTTCTATATATTACCAATGATTTTTCTATCACATAATACTATTACACGGTTATAGAAGAATATAACAAAGAGAAACGAAAACAAACAAATAAAATAAATATAAAACAAAAAAACAAAGGGCATGCTTAACTATTTTAAACATTGGCTCACCTTAACATATTAAAGTGACATGATGGGGAAGATTGAGAATAGGGATGTAAATGACGAGCTCAAGCTCAAGTCGGGGAAAAAGCTTGTTTATGTTCGTTTCTTTAGCAAACAAGCCAAGTTCAAATATAATAATATGTTCATGAACAAACTTGTGAACATATAGGCTACATTTAACTATATATAATATTATATTTCATATGTATATTTGTTCAAAAATATACTTACTTAAGAATGGATTGTGTAAGTTTGTAACCAAGTTCATATAATATCAAATTCATATTTGTAGTTTATTGATAATATAAATAGTTCATTCATAGTAAAATTCATAGATTTGTGAAGGGGTAAGAAATTTTAGTCATGAGTTTCCTAAATATGGGAAAAGAATAAGTTAATCAAGTAATTTGTGAACAAGCACAAGCTTGTTCACAAGAAAATGAACTAAACTTGTACATGTAATCTTTTTTGGTAAGCTCAAGCTTGACTTGAGTTCTAAATAAAATTACATAAACAAGCCTGAACTTTTAATGCTCGGCTCGGCTCGGCTTGGCTCATGTACAACCCTAATTGGGAAGATTTATTGTGCATTAGGCCAATTTGGCTTCCTCTCCGTTGGTCAACTCTGTTTAATGAATATGTTAAACTAGTTTAATTACCAAATAATACCTTATATTATCAAGAATCTTGTGCCTCAGTTATACTTTTTAATTTCTTTTATAAGAAGACTTTGGGTTTGAATCTCCCTTTCACCTATTAGAATATAATCCCAATGGGCTCATGCGAACTATACTATTCATGTGGTATAGTCTATTTTTATGTACTTAACTTGTACTTCACAATTACTTATACTTGTGTACAATTTTATACAGTTCAATAAACAAACATTTAGTTTTAGCTTTGGGAATCTCTAGGAGTCAACACTTAGAGGGTTGGATGGAGTTGCACAAGGAAAATTTCAAGAGAAATTTTATTCATTATCAAAATATTCCGTTTACGTAGGAGAACATTATTGTGCTAATTTGACTGCTAAACACTTATTCTAACTGATGCTGGAAACTCTAATTGTAATTGACTTAGGAATCCTGATTCTACATAACTTGGGAATCTCAATTATTGAACTACAAAAATATTCTTGAATCAAATAAAATATAAATATTTATTTCCTAATTAACTACTAGGACCTAAAGTAAAATACATTGACCAATAAAAATACAACTCACTTGCAAAATTAAATAAAAATAAATGTAAATTATTATTTCCCTGTTCTTTAGGCAGTGTTGTCTAAAGCAAGGAATAGAGAGCTACAAGCATAAACAGTTTTAGGAGTTTCAACAAATGAAGAGCTCGCTCCCTTGGCCACAAAACATTGAGGTGAAGATAAAAATGTTTCAAGATTTTTTATTGGCTCCCAGTTTGGAAGTATTAAAGGTATGTGATTTTTATCTAGCGTCGAAGATTCATGTAAAATTGTCACTTTGCGCAAAACTACAAGCAGATCTTGGTTCTTATTCAGCAGTGCTTCTGTGAGTGCTATGTATGAGATACATATATCTTTCCAACAAATTTAACCATTTAACTATAGCATAGATAGATTTACCTGCTGTTTGAACTTTCTAGCGTGAAGTCGTTGGCAACTAAATTACTGCATAGTGTACAGTTTCATCGTTAGTGAAAGAGAATGGAAACCCATGTTCAAAATTCAAGAATTTGTAAGATTTCTTGGGAAATAAATAGTCAAGAGTTGTAGGTCATAGGATATTGGGAAAATAAACAATGTATATAGAAAATTTTCAAATTCTGTAAACTAGCAATGAAGTAAACAATAACAAACATACAGTTGTAAATTTGGTTGGTTGACCCAAGAAGGTAAACTGCTTCCCACCAAATAATTGTAAGACAAATCACTGCAAACATAACATAACAAGGATGTTACATGGTCCATGTAAACAATGCCACGTTCAGTACTAATTTACATTGCAGAAAAAAATAAAAAATCATTTCACATGTTTCCCATAAATCATAATGTCATTCTTGCCCATGTCGTTAACTACAAATGGAAATCCATATATACATAACGTTACTAAGTAAACGAACCAGTTGGGGATTGAAATGCAACTTAGAGGTAATCACAATTACTATCTTCTGTAAATGGTATAATTATATTTTTAGTCCTTGAAACTTGGTGTAAGTTTGATTTTGGTCCTTCAAGTTTTAAAATATTGAATTCGGTCCATGAAATTTCTAAAAGGAAATAATTTCTTCTCTTTTCTAATCAATTTAGAAGCCTCATACATTCAATTAACCAAAAAGAAAAAAAAGCAAAAGACTTTTGAATTAAAAAAGCAAAAGACTTAGAGAGATCCAGACATCCATATTCTCTAATTCAGCAGGTCTAAAGTGACTCTAAATTGATTCTTTTTCTCAAACTTAGCTGCACTCTCTGAATGCCCTTTCTCTCCCTCTCTCACCAATCTCTTATCATCTCCTTTATTTCACTTAATATCTTCAAAATTGTATTTTCCCACTTTTTATATCACTAAGGTGGCAGGGGGCTAAGATACATTCACACTTGCCAGTGTAGGTCCTCGGGGCTTGACTTATTGCATGCGCCCCATGATTGCTTCAACCAAGAGAGAAATATGGGTTACTTGCCACTCTGACATGTTTTTTTATTTATCTTAAATATTGGCACACATCCTTATATAGATGAATATATACATTTAATATCGCCAAATATACTTGCTTCGCCTTGCTTATAATAACCTAACATATTTCTGCACATTTATTTGTAAATGCATCATAGTTTAAATCATAGTTGTCAAAACGTGAATCCTATTGTAAATCGATTTTTCATTTTTATGTGTTGTGTATCACAAGATACACAGACAATGTAAAATTTATAATAAAAAAAAATATAAATATACATATTTAAATGATATGTTTATTATAAAATTAGAACATATGCAACTAATGACTACTTTAATTATCACTTATGCTAAAATATTTGACAAAACTAACCAAATAAATCAAATGAAATTATATTTATAACATCTATTCTCAAATTTATCAAATTTAATAGTGATAATTGATAATATATAAGTTTAAATACTTTTTCCCTCATCATATTCATGAGAGAGAGAGAGAGAAGGAGAGAGAGAGAGAATTTGGGTGGAGTTGAAGAGCAAAGGAAAAGAAAATCTAAAAGTAGGCTTATGTGTGGTCTAAAATTTTAGGAAAAAAAGAGGGAGAAAAAACTCATATTGTCTTCATATTAGGCTAAAGTAGTAGTAGCCAATAATTTTATCTAAAATCAAGTAGAAAAGCAATCAGGCTTAAGTCAAAAAGCCTAGAATTTTAGTAAAAAACTCATTTTAAACCATATGTTCATGTATCGTCCAATGCATATGATTCATACAATATAATACACACCCATGCGTCATAAAATTCAAGAACACTTTCAATATGCTCTTACAATACAGAACTTTTTGTTGTGATATGTATCGTTTATCATAGGATTTGACAACTATGCTTTAAATTACCTAAACATGAGAAAAGTATTTTCTTCTCATTAATTCGATATTTCCACTGCTTATTATATTATATTTTTTTCCTAGGAGAAAATGCAATAATAGCGGCCAACAGGCAATCCATTGACATGACTACCGTACTTGACTACCCAAAGAATCCGAGCCTAGCTACTAACTTATCAAAATGTGACACGTGTCATGGGCACAAAAAGAACCCAAACACAAAATTTTCATATCTCTGCTTTCTTTCTGGATTTTTCTTCCAAAGGAGAGAGATGGTTGAGAACCATCTTATATTTATCTCCTTTCAGCAATACAATTGATGTTTATCCAAAGAGGGGGGTAAAACGAGAGGAAAAAGATGCTAATTTTTACACAACTTCATTAAGTGCACCATAATGTTGTTAAATGAAAATAATGTATCATGTACTTACACAGTGTGAAGAGAGGGGATTTTTTGTGCAGGCAAAGTGCCACTTAACTCATTATTTCCAAGAAACCTGACAATGAAAGGCAATAGTACATTCTTTGATGTATTGAGTATGTTGTGCTGAACAATTTACAATTAAGCAAATGAGGTATATTACAACTTACAAGTAATGGAGCAAACTCAAATTGAAAAGCGAGTCTGGAATTTGTCCTCTAATATTGTTGAAACTCAAATCCCTAAAACCACAAAATAGAACTGTTAGATAAATTGATAAAAAAGTAGTCGGAAAACTATACCTTGCATGAGAGCTATTCAAAAAAGTGCTACATTTTAAAATCATGAATATTCAAAGTAAAAGGTCAAAATACATAAACATTCTCGAGGGTTTGGGTCAGACGCAAATTGACTCTTTGGGCTTTCAATTCTTGCTTATAACTACTTTAAATTTTCACATTCATGAAACTAACACCTGAGGCTAATTTTTGTTTGCTCTTAGTGACGGAAAAGAATCAAGTGGCATCATTTGAGAATCAAGTGGCATCATTTGAGAATCATGTGCGTTACCGAATTTGAGAAAAATTGCCAATTTCTTTTATTTTATTGTTATTTGTCTTTCATTTGGAGCAAAAAAGGGAAAAAAATGCTTACCAAATGTGAAAAAAAAAAATCACAAATTTCTTATATGTTGTTATTCGCTGTTCATTTGGTAAAAATCAATTGTTACATATCATTTATGGTTGCTTGATTCTTTTCCATCATTGAGATCAAACAAAAGTTAATCTGAGGGGTCAATTTCTCAAATATAAACATTTTAGGGAATTACAAAGAAAATTTGAAATTCCAAGGGATCAATTTGCAATCGATCCAAACCCCAAGGGGTGTTTATGCATTTCAGCCAAAGAAAAATAGCACCAAATCACATATGAGGAAACCGTAATTTCCACAAAAAGTTATCATCACATGGTTCTAGATATGTAAAAAAACTCGTTATCTACAATAAGTAATGAATAACTACGACCCTTAAGCAACAAGAGCAGGCAATATTTAAACGAGATGCATCATCCCTACAAGAAATTAGGAACAAAAAAAAAAATGAAAAAAGAGATCAAAGAAAACAGAAAGAATTTGGATCCCTCATTCAATTATAAAATAATGAGTTCTTTTTGCAAGCATCAGGGAATAACTTAATGATTATATCACTTTATGTGATCAATAGTTAGATTTTAGTGGAGGAACCTCATGAATTTCTTTCACCAGGTTGGGGTCGTCCAACCTCATAAATAACAGAGAGGTCCCCAATTCTATTGCTCTGGATTTGATTCAAATTCAACTTGATAAATTTCCAACTCCACATTTATCTATAGAGTCACAATCAATGGGTATTACTTACAGAAATGAAAGTTGTTGGTATTCTCCTATATTTGATGGAATTGAATCAGAAATGTCATTATACCTCAGCCTTCTGCAAAACATGTAACTAATTTGTTATACCATTATCTGGAAGAGAAACAGAGAAATATAGCTGCTCTGGTGTTGTAGTACAAGAAACTTAGAGACTTCATATCCTTAATAAATGCCAACGAAGAGCTTCCTTTAGACAATCCACTGAGTCTCCTACAATGACATCACACATTAGATATTTAGATTGTTAGCTTAAGGAATCTGCATAATACAAACAAAAATGACTAGGAGATGTACAATAAATTAAGAAAAATGCTAGAGATAAAAACTTTTTTACAAAAAATTTTACAAATTGCTGATGTGATGAGTAATTATTGATAAATAAAAAAGTATGTTATTAGTAGGCCCAGATGAGAACCAATAAGAAGTTGGCCACAACAACAATTTGTAAAAATATTGTAAAATAATTTGTATCTGTAGCATTACTCATCAATTAATTCCATATACCAGTACACTACACCTCCATCTCATATAAATGTGGGTTGTATATACTCGACTCATAAATAAAGTTACCCTTATATGAGAGGAATGCATATTATACCGAGTGCACTAAATAATCTCATAAAATTACTCACAAGTCTACCAGGGAAGTCAAATTGGAAAAGGTTGAGGGAATTGGACCTTCAAAAGAGTTTCCTTCAAGCACTCTACAAAATTGTATTGGAGTAGTTAATCACAAATTGTGAACAAATGCTTTTTTTTTTCTGCAAAATATGCAAGTAAACTGTTGCTTTCCATATATTAATGCGAGCAAATCACGGATTTATTGATATGAGTGGATTATGGGATTTGATTTATTCAATAACATTGATTTTTAATTCAAATTTAAAATATGTAACTGATTTATGGTTGACTTTGTGTAAAATCATTCATGATAAGAAATCTAAAAAATATAGCTTTTAGCAACTCAACACACTACTTTATCTATTTTAACACCACATTTTATAATATACCCAACATTAAAAGTTTTATTTTAACATTCAGCACATTAAAATAATATAAACAACAAAATAAAATTATATATCCAACACAATAAATAACAATCACAACCATCAACACATTAAAATACTATTTTTTTTAACACCGTGCTTTAAAATTTTTTTTTTTTAGTTTTAAGCTATAGTGAGCTGCTATTTATAGCAACTCACTGTAGCTGATACTCAATTTTTTTTCATTTCCCTTCTTTGCTGTAGAATAAATTTTAAGGTTATTGGTTGCTAAATTGACTTTTTAGTCAATTTAGCAAGCTTAATGCAGATGCTCTAAGTTGCATTTGAAATAGAGGTTCCATTGTGATATATTATCAAATCAAGTGAATGTGAGATGTAGTTGTTTAGCTTTAAGAATTGTGGATGTTGATTTTAAAACACATTAATTTCTTTTCTTCTTTGGTTCTTCTGTTATCTTGTTCTTGTTTCTTTTATTTAAAATTAGTACTAAATACTAAAATTTTCTGAATCATAATTGTACAGTAACAAAACTGAGCTTCATCAAACATGATTTAGAAGAAACTAAAGAGATTAAGGCTAGGAATATCATCTTACAAACTCGTAAGATTTGACCAAGTCCCTATGAAGTCCGGTATCCTGCCTGTAAGATTAGTGTCTGATGCCCACCTGAGACCAAAAGAAATATTTCCACAGACTATGCCATCACAATTCATGTTTTTATATTTATCTTTATGGAAATTTTTTGGAAAGTTTTCAATTGAAAAAAGTAGTAGGCATCTAGTTCTTACACTATCTGGAGGTTCTTTAATTTAGCAAATGTTGAAGGGAGCTCGCCACTAACTCCAGAACTATCAAAGTTACTGTCAAGGTAAACAATTTACATAATTAACTAATATTTGATACTCTCAAAAAAAAAACACTGATATTTGATATCCTAACCTTAGCTCATTGTAATATCCTAGAATTATTTTTTGTTAGTTTATATATTAGGATTATTTTTTAGAAAAAAGATAGTGATATATCAGCATTGCTTTTTTGTAAGTAGTAACTTTAAATAGAAAAAGGAAACACTAAGTACACAAGATTTATACTAGATGTACATCACAATTAAGCACTAAAATTACAGTGATCAAGAAACTCTAAAAAGTTGGAGCAAGAAAGACATCCTACCGCCGACAACCAATCGAACAAAGTTCTCAAAAAATGCAATTTCAGGTCTACAGTTGTCTGCTCACCCGTCAAAAGTACCTGCATTTTTATTTCCCCCCTTCTTTCAACAAAAGAGCTCTCAATTTTGCCTCTAACTTATTTCTTTTAGAAGGGTATTTTTCTCTAATTTTACACATACCTGATCTTGTTGCCTCCTCTTCTATTGAGGAATCCCTTAATGGCCTATCATGTACAAGCATCCACACACACACTATCATACATCATGCATTCCTTTCCATTTAATTTGATCATATATCTCATCTCATCACATTGTGTATCACATTCCATATCATCATACATCTCATCCTATGTCATCATACATTTCATTTCATATCATCACACATCATTCGATCCCATCATGTATCACATCCTATATCTCATGCGCATGTGAATGATAATATAGTCATGCTTTCACTTACCTCATCACAACACCACAACACACTATGTTAGAATGCATGTTCATATTGAATATCAGCATTGGTTGGGACCTTGGGTCTCGTTAATTGATCCAAGCCTGTGGGTTGGGGTTTTCCCTTGAAGTAGGAGAACTCTTGTCCTGTGGGCTGCCATCCATAGCTCCGGTCTATTTCACTTCCAGTTCACCACTAGGCCCACGAGCCAAAATGAGCCTAAGTTAAATTTCAAAAAATTCATTGACCCCTATATCTTGCTCTTGACAAATATTTCCTTGTACCTTTATCCCCATATCACGCACTTGACAGATATTTCCTTTTTCAGTTTGCATGATCTCCACTCTTAACATTTCTAAATATTAAGGTATCCTTATATGTACGTGCATCCTAATGTTGGCCTAGGTGTTGCCGCCATGCCTGATTGAGATTGTTGTGGTTAGCTGGTGGACACTCAACTTGCAGAGGCACCAGTGCCTCCACCACACCAAAAATAACCTGACTCACCCAGCCCCATAATCTTAGCCTTCCAGTATAATCACAAATCCTCAACTCCTTTTTGCCCCTAACTCCGTCACTGAATAATACCTACCCCGCTCTTTTTTTGAATCAGGAAAACCTTGCCGGTAAGTACCTCCATGATGGTTATGATGAGCAACTTATGGCACGATTGGTAGCAAAAGAGTGTACACAAACATATGGTGTTGATAATCTGGAAACCTCCTCACCTGTGGCATGTCTCAATTTTGTTCAAATCCTACTATCTGTTGAAATTAGTTTTTCCTGGCCTTTATATCAACTTGATATGAAGAATGCCTTCCTTCAAGGAGAACTTTATGAAGAAGTGTATATGTATCATCTCCTGGATATATTGTTGCTAGTAGTGATCACCTTGTATGTCACTTGCTAAAGGCGTTGTATGGCCTAAAGCAATCTTCTCATGCATGGAATGATCAGCTTAGTGCTGTTGTAGTAAGGTATGGATTCTGACGCTCTACTTCTGATCATTTTGCCAATCCGTCACTCCACCACTAGAATTATTGTCTTGATTGTGTATGTGGATGATATTAATATCATCAGCAGTGACTCCATAGGCATCGCTGATTTAAAAAAGTTATTTGGGCAAACAGTTTCATACCAAGGAAATTGTTGCTCTCCCTCATTTTCTCAAGATTGAAGTTGCTCATTATCTTCAAGGCATTATTTTGTCTCAGAGAAAATTTATGTTTGATCTTCTGCTTGAGACTGGTCTCTTAGGTGCTTAACCTATTGATAATCCTATGGACTCTACTGTTAAACTTGATGGTGAACAAGGTGATATCTATCCTAATGTCACGATACCAACGATGTGTTGGGAAGTTGAATTACCTCACCATTACTCATCTCGATATTACTTATACAATTGATGTGCTTAGACAGTATATGCATGCTCCTCGTCAATCTCACTATGAAGCACAAGCCCTTGAGTTATCTAAAGAGTGCTCTAGGATGAGGATTGTAGCACAAGCCCTTACTTCTCTATCTGTGATAGTATTTAGTGATGCTAACTAAGCTAGTAGTCATTTTGATAGACAGTCCACCTATAGCTATTGTACCATTGTTGGCGGTAATCTTGTTACTTGGCACAGTAAGAATCAAAATGTTATTTCCGTTTCTAGTGCTAAAGTTGATATCAAGCTATGGCTCATACTACTTCTAAGATGTTATGGGTTCAGTGTCTCCTATGCGTATGCATAGCAGAGACACATAGGAGATATCAATGTTTCTACTCCTATTCATATGTATTGTGACAATCAAGCTACTATCTTTATTGCTAACAATTTGGTGTTCTATGAGCATACCAAACATATTGAGATTGATTATCACTTCATTCAACATTTATTGGTGAAGAAACAGATTGTCTCTTCATTTGTTCCTTTTGATTATCTATTTGGTTATATTCTCACAAAACCATTACCTCATGCCACTTTTCAACGATTGTCTTTCTAGCTAGGCATGTTTGATCTATATGCTCTAACTTGAGGGGTAGTGTTGGAGTTACTTTTTGTATTAGCAGTTGAAGGGCTTATTAGTGTAGCCTAAACCTTTTTCTCAAATTTCTTTCTCTCTCCAATTTTCTCCTTTCTTTTTATCTCTTTCAATCCTAATATCTCATATTCACAACTCAACTAAAGCAGTTAAAGAATTTAAAAAACAAAAGTTAAAAAGAAAATTAGAATGCTAATTAGAATCTTTTTTGAGAATATTTTATCTTAACAATTAAATTCTAGAGGGCCTTTAAATCAGTCCCCAAATGCAAAATGTAAATTAGAAAAGTCAGTTATCAATAAAATATCAGTCTATTCTTTCTTTTTTTTTAAATGGATTCCACATCCCTAGCTTGTGGATTCCAGGTATTTAAGGGTCTAACCATTCATTAACACTTCTTTTTATGCCATGTAAGATGCTGTTAAAGACTTGATTAGCCTAGTCTGATGGCCAAACGACAAAGCTAACAGTAACCACCCTGCTGATGACAATCAAAGGGTGTAGTCCAACGGAATTACAGTGATACTATGATAGTTCAAGATGTGGTGTTACAATCCTATTAATAGCAAGAACTAGCAACAAATACAATGAAAAAGGAAGGTTAGATTGTTGTAGAACTTACAACTCCTCTAATTTCACTAAATTCCCAAGCTCAGATGGCAGCGACCCAGAGAATTTGTTTGTTGAAAGAGACCTGCGAAATTAACACCGAAAACAATAAATAAAATGTAAACCAATGATTTGATTCTATTTTGCAGCAAGAATATGAAATGCAGAGTTCCAGGATAAATAATCTTTAAAATAAAAATAAAAATAAAAAAGGTACAATAAATGTAGAGAACAAAGGAATAGACTTGCATCTGGGTGAGTACTAAATTACTCTTTTTGTGAAACACTTATTCAAATATATTACTACAAAGAAATGGTAGTAGTGGAAGGCCACAGTATCTAGGAAAAACATGGCCACCAAAATGCCATATAGATGACTTACAAATTTTGAATGAGGGTAACTTACAATGATATTAAATTTATAAGATTTCCAAGTTCCTTTGGAAGTGTTCCTGATAATGCATTAAAGGCTAATGTCCTAATTTATTAAACATCAGAGCAAAAAAAAAGGGTAAGATTAACTAAAATAAGATGTACACCAAGTTCCAAGTTTTATGAATTTCAAATCAAAATTCGGATGGGCTTACAGGTATCGCATGCTAGTTAGATTGCCAATCGACGCAGACAGGCTACCTGTCAAGTAATTTTGGGACAAATTCCTGTAAGAAATGTTAAAAACTTAGCACATTTAGCAGACTATAAGAAAATGAGCCATCCTGGAAAACTAGCATCTAACATCTAGTATGAATTTCAATTGGTTGACTAATGAACTACAGTTTCAAAGTTTAAGTTCAATCCTAGGATGAAAAAGAAGGTAATCTATATTGATGCAAAATGCAAGTAAATAAACATATAAAGAAGAAATCATACAGATTGAAGAGGAAAGTCAAACTCCATAGTTCTTCTGGAATTACACCAACAACATCCAAGTCATAAACCTTCCTGAAAAAAAAAAAAAAAAAAAAAAAAAAAAAAAAAAAAAAAAAAAACACCAAGGTCATCAACAATTCAACCATGAAAAGAAAGATTCATATACTGAAGATGCTCAAAATATTTTGTGGTGCAGGTTCTGTACTATTACATATACCATATTCTGGTCACTTACCAAATTTTGCCAAACTGTTCAAGGATTTTTAATTTCAAAACAAACCAAAAAATAAAAAGGATTATGATATGAAATGATTTTGCCTTAGTTTGTTTGTGAATTTAATTTGTGGATTGCTAAAATTTTAAGCTTTGTAAAGGTGGCAGATTGACTGACTACTCAAGAATATTAGTAATTAATATCACACAAGTTCTCTAAAAGTGACAAGTTTACATTTAGGGCCTGTTTGAATTAAGGGAGGAGAGAGGGGAAGTGGAGAGGAGTAGAGTAGAGTTGATTGAAAATAAGCTAATTTTGGGCCAGCTCTACTCTACTCTCCCTTCCTCCCCCTCAATCCAATCGGACCATTAATGGTGAGTTGCCAATTAATGATCATAAAGCCTAGTGAAATTCTTTTTCAACCTGGGACATACAGTTCAAGTACAGTCCCCTTTTTTATAAAGCCATGTGAACCATTGACAAATTTAATCTTTTTTTTACTTTTGGTCATGATGTATGTGAGTAGGGATATGAGATTTCTTTTAAGAGGATATTATGACCAGGTTAATTTATGATAGCTCCATGACCTCTCCTTCAAGATTCTAGTTTCTAGGACCAATATTTCATGGAACAATTCAATAAGGACATAATTAGAACACCGAATGAAAATTACAATAAATAAACAAAAAAAGTAATTTTTATTATTAAGAATAAAAAATTTTGTAATGGATTAAATATTTTGATTGAGAAATTAGTTGTTATGGGATTTATTACCTTATACCAAAGTTTAAAGCACACACGTCCGTCATAGTTGTATTCTTTGTCTTTCAATTTTCAGTGTGCGTATAGCAAGTAAAAATTATATATATATATATATATATATATATAAAAGTAGTCTTGTCACTAGTGTGTGTTTAACCCTTTTTTTTAATGTATAAAAATTGAATTTCTAAGAAAAAATGGCATGAGAATATAAAAGAGAAACGTACAATTGGGTGATGTGGCAAGTAGAGCTATAATTAAACGAACAGTCACATTTTATAAAGGGGTTCTGGTTTGGGTCATCGAAGCTCGTCGAGTCGATGGCTGCTCCGTTGCATGGCTCCCCACTTTTGTTCCATTGATCTGGTTGTGCTGAGATCCCCCATTTTTGAAATACTGAATTCAAAGCTCTCACTGCAACCAAATTCACAATTAATGGGCGTTCTAATGAGTTTGGGGAACAGAGCAACCACCCACCCCCCAAAAACAACAATTCAAATTTTCTTATAATAATATACTTTTTCTTTCTTTCTTCTTCTTCTTTCTTGGTGTGTTTAAAAGCATAAAAGTTTACTAATAAGACAAAAATACACTTTTGGAGCTTAAAATTTAAGATGGTTTTCATTTGGGTTTTTTACTTTTCAAAATTTTTATTTGGTCCTTAATGTTTAATTCTGTTTTATATTGACACTTTCAAAACATATATTTTAAGTACATGTACCAATTGACTCCTAAAATTTTTGAAACAGATAGTTAAAATGAAAACGAACCTAAATTTTAAAGGTTGTAGGTGCGCCTTAGTCATTTAATAATGTAAACATTTTGTATAATAGGGAGAGGAAAAGGAAGACAATCCTCTAAGGCTCTAACCATACGTCAGGACTGAGTACCCTCCTTAGCTTGTGCAGCCCGTTGGTTATACAAGGTTTATTTATAAACAAAAAGGAAAGCTGGTTGAAGCATAAAGACAAACACTTCACGTCCTCAAAGACCGAGTCAGACCATTACAAGCATCCATCAAAACAATCCACAATCCACAATCAGATTAGAGAAGCAAAACCCCATCTCTGATTGCAACTCCAAATTACACCAAACCTTCACCAGAGGAAAATGTTATGCTTGAAAATTTTCAATTTGACAACATGGGGTGTAGGAGGCTACCAGTGACATCTGGGTACAGAGGTAGTTGTTCTAGTTGGTTCGTTGGTTGCTTTCTGTGTTGGGTGCCATTTTTGGTTGAGAGAATGGAAACCCAAACTTTTTTTTCCTTTCATTTATAAACAGAAACTGGCTGCAGGGTGACTCAATGGTGTAGAGCTGCATTGAGGTAA
Source organism: Quercus glauca (assembly GCA_023736055.1). Lineage (NCBI taxonomy): Eukaryota > Viridiplantae > Streptophyta > Magnoliopsida > Fagales > Fagaceae > Quercus > Quercus glauca. The sequence goes on along the minus strand of CM043318.1, from coordinate 17,316,960 downwards.
TACCATTTTAATGGTTGAGAATCTTGAGATGAAGTTAACTTTTGATTTCAACCGTTGGATAAAAAAAAATTAAAAATTGTATAAGTTAAGAATCCAAAAAGTAGATAAAGTTGAAATTTGTTGTCAGTGGATTTGGAGGTATTGCATGCACCTTGTCCAAATCCGTGTAGAGCTGTAGTTCCAAGGAAAAGAACAAAATGTATTTGCACAACACTCTTATAACTTAATTAGTATTTCTCAGTGGTTCTTTTTCAAAAAAAAAAAAGTATTTCTTTGTGTTTTCAATAATATCGTTTTCAAATTTTGCTCTCTTCAATTATTAAATTATAAAAAAAAAATCATAATTATATACGCAAAAGACAGCACTATAATCCAACTTCCCGAGAGAGAGAGAGAGAGAGAGGCACACCTTCAGCAGGATCTGTACGAGGTTGAGTTTTATTTTGACTTTGAGAATGGGCTACCTCCAGCAGCTGGCCGAATATGATTGCAGCACAGAAAGCTAAAGCTAGAAGCGGTGGTGATCCCATCATGGTAATCTCTCTCTATGAGATTTTTTTTTTTTTTGGATGGACTCTCTCTCTATGAGATTGATTAACAAAATTGATGACCACTTAGATTACAGAGAGCCAGACATACATATAAGATTCTTCGCAATTTGCAGAGTCACCAAACCTATCAAATGCATTTCCTAAATATAAAAGTACTTTACTCCATCCATTTGGAAGTTGACAAGAACTTTTCCTTTTTTATTTTTTATTTCCTGGTATACAGGTTGACTTGAGCATGAACACTGTTTATCAAATTATGTAATATAATGAAGGGCAAAATAGGTAGATATTCTTAATTTTAAAATTATGTAGTAAAATACGTCTCTTTCCAAAATATTTAGCAAAACACTCATGTTTAGGAACTCGATTTTAACAAAATCGAGTTATATGTAAAATTTGATATCATCAAAATTAAGTTTTATGTGTATTTTTAAGTAGAATTCGACATTAACAACGTCAAGTCCCACTTAAATTTTCAAAAAAAAAAATTAAGTAAAAAAATATACATAGAACTCAACATTGCTAATATCAAGTTCTAACTGTAACTTATTTTATTAAAATCGTGTTCCAAAAAAGTACAAATTTGGTAGGTTTTACACCATCTAATAGGAGATTGTCACATCAGCATTTTACTTAAAATTCAATACATCCTATAACACCTAATAACATCTCAATAAACTCCCAATTTAGTTAGATTTACGTATGGGTATTAGAATTGATTAGGTGTGGTTGTACTTATTCTTAAATATGAGATAAGATGATGTGGCATGTTGGAATTTGAGGGGATAAAATATAAATTTTACACCACATCTTTATAGAATTTAATCTCGTTTAAAAAATATAAGCATTTTACTAAGTGCTTTGGAAAGAGGGGGTATTTTGCTATATAATTTTAAAGTTAAAGCTATTTACCCATTTTGTCCCTCTTCTAAATATCATAGCTTTGGTTGGGTGTTACGTTGACATGATGTGCATGCACAACCATGACCTAAATAATTCCTTAAAAGATTTTGACTTGGCTTTTATGCTATGCTTAATAATACCAATTTATGCCAAGGGATAATTCAACAGCATCTACATTGGTAGAGCTATAAATTTAGCAATATGACTCTATAAAAAGCTACTTTATCTATTTTACCTTTTCACTTTATAAAATACCCAATATCAATGGTTTTATTATAACTTTCAACAAACAAAAATAATATGAACAACACAATATAATAATTTTTTTTATTATTATATATAAGCTATAGTGTGAACACGTGAATGAGTGCAGGGTGAACATGTGAATAATAATAGTGAACACATAAATAATAATACAAAATTATGTGAACACATGAAAATATATATATATATATATATATATATATTTACATATAAACTACCGTGCACAGCCAAAAGTAGCTGTGTCCTGTAACTATGGAGCCAAATTATTTGGCTTTGGCTCCACCAAATGTAGGCATAATTTTGTATTTGGTGGTGCTAAAAATAATAATATGGCTATTTAGCACCGCCAATAATAATGCTAACAGAGACCTCTAAATTTAAATTCTCTCTCACCCAAAAATTAAATTAGAAATAATAATAATAAAAAATTACCAATTATGGGTCAAGTACTCAAGTTAGCCGGCCAAACAAGACAACATGTTTTTTTAAACTAAAATGTATATTTAATTCTGATTTCATGGGTCCGTTTGGATACAACTGATTGTTGCTGAAAATTGCCGAAAACTGATTGTTGCTGAAAACACTGAAGCAAAATAATTTTTAAATGTATGAATAGTACAGTGAGACCCATTTTTAATATTTTTTAATCATAAACAGTACATGAACAGTGCGTGAACAGTAATACACTGTTCATAAACAGTAATTTTTGTCCCTCAAAAGTCAATAAGTCCTGCTAAAAAAAAAAAAAAAAAAAAAAAAACTGAAAATACAATGCCACATTCAGCGGAAAGAAGTGCTATCCAAACCGGCACCATATTGACCATTGACTGTAACATCATTTTTTTTTTTTTTTTGACCGTCCGTGTTTAATTTAGTTTTTTGTTTGACCCTTTATGCAAATGAAATTTTGAAAAGTAAAGGGTTAACAAAGTCTAGATGAAGAACCAAAATGAAACATAAAGGGCTAATACAAAACCAAATCAAGCATGAAGAAAAAAAGAAAATTTTGAAATGTAAAAGGCTAAAATAAAGACAACTCCAAATGTTAAGGGCCAAAAGTATTTTTTATTCTTTTTTTTAATATAAGAATAAAAAAAAGTTTTTTTTTAATATAATTTTATTCACGGTTTCTCAAAAAAAAAAAAAAAAAAAAAAATTCATTTATGCGTGTTAATTCATTCGAAATTTGACCTTTTAGAAAAGCGGATGCATCTCACCACATCCTCCCCGGAGAAGTTGAGAATACATCTTCTAGCCACTCCTCGACGTCTTTTATATATTGGGCATCCCTTACTAATGTGACTTTGAAGATTATGACATTGGTTTTTTTTTTTTTTTTTTTTTTTTTTTTTTTTTTTTTTTTTTTTTTAAGGACATTGAATTTAAGATACATAGTATAATCATTTAACAATTTGGAAGTTATAAACTAAGATTTCGAGTTATTTAAAGGAAATAAATATATATATATATATATATATTTATATATAATTCATGTGGCACCAGCTCATGACAATTTGCACGTGCATTAAACGAAGATGAAATCTTCTCAGCCCAGCTCTACCTATACCTCCTCAATCGATGACAATTGATGATGGGTGAATCAATCATTTTTTTTAATTTTTTGAAAGAGCTTCAACCTAGATCAAAACACTAATAAGTTTTTAGTGTAGGCAGAGATTAAATCACATATCTCTTATTTAATCATTAGAGACTTTACTAGTTGAACTAATTGGAACTCACGGTTCAAATCAATTAAAAGTACTTTTAATTATATATATTTTTCATGAGTTAGATAAAATGTTACTATTAACGTACCAGATAATCAAATTCAATAATAAGTCGTAGGGAGACCCTCAAAAAAAAAAAAAAGTCGTAGGGAAGCATCACATGTTTCCAGTATAGAACAGATCAGCCACAACTCATAAACCAACCCACTATCGCACTTAATCAGTCCAAACCAGAATTAAAAAATAAATAAATAAATGAAGTCAAACTTTATATTTTGTTTGCGTAATCCCCCACAACCACACCCCAAGAACCAGCTGTGCAACCAGCTAATTTGTGACAGCGCGCAGTGAGTATCTGTATCATCATGCTCGTGCACGCCTCTTTTAAATCCATTTTTCTTTTTTGAGAAAAGAGCCTCTTTTAAATCTAAGGGATATTTTAGAAAATAACCATCAAATTCAAACAATATTATTACTTTATTAGTTAGGTAAAGTTTCAAACAGGGACGGACCTACAAAGGGGCAGAGGGGAGCAATTGTCCCCCCCCCCCCCCCTTCTCTTCAAATTAGCTACCCTCTCTCTCTTCGAATTAGCTATTTTATTTGCATGCCTATATTTTAGAGTTTATAGTAGGCCCTCCTCAAATTTTTGGATTGGTCCAAATAACCCAAAAGAAACTAATCACTTAACCATTTCTTTGGACACATGGCCCCTTCATAGTCCAAATACAACACAACAAAAAATCCACAAATTACCAATATCATAATTCAATAACTCATAACCAAAAAAATCTCATAGAAAAACAAATTAACAATAATTTATATAACTTTTTAATTGATTTATAAATTATGGGAAAGTCAATTACAATATTTAATTTTTTTTTCAAAAGATAAAATGCAAAATTCTTTTAAAAGCCAATATTGATGATGTAGCATTGTCAGCTCTTAATATTAATATCCCAATTTTTTACAATCCTCAAAGAAAGTTTTGAAAACTTCATTAGTGTGATTTTTAGTTGCATCCAAAAGTATGAGTTTATCATATTGGTGAGTTGGTCAATGTGATAAAATCAACATATTTATTCCAATTATCCAAAATTTGGAGATCCGAAATCCCCTTCTTTTTTTATTCTTCTTCAAAAAGTTTTGAATATCATATTGTAACTTTCAACTTTTTTGGTTCATATTATTTCCTTCTTGACTTAAATATTTATGGTAATAAAGTGCAATTGTTTTGTCTACCATTATTTTTTTTTTTTTTAATAAATCATGTTATTGAAATTTTTTTGGTTCATGCTTTCGCCCCCCCTAGGTTCAAATCCTGGTTTCGTCCCTGATTTCAAACTAATTTCGTTTCTAACAATTCGAGTCCTCTGAACTCGATTTTACTGTTGCTATTCCTGTTTTGCCAGCAGTTGAGGTGGACAAAAAGTCCACGTAGGCCAGAGGACTCGATTTCTATGTATAAAAATCGTGTCCAATGCACTCGGTTTCTATACATAGAAATCAAGTTCAGAGGACTCGGTTTCTATGTATAGAAAACAAGTGCATTGGACTCGGTTTTTATACATAGAAATCGAGTCCTCTGAACTCGGTTTCTATGCATAAAAAACGAAGAACAACACTTCCGCTGATGAAGAACCCAACAAACGAAGAACCAGCAAACACAGAGCAAACAACAAAGAACCAGCAAACAGAGCAAAACGCATAAAAAAAAAAAAAAAAAAAAAAAAAAAAAAAAAAAAAAAAAAGGTCCAAAAAAGAGACAGTAGTGAGTGAGTGGTATACCCATAGTGGCGATCTTCCTTTGGAATTGTTCGATGACAGGAGCGACGGCTCTGATCTGAGAGCGGAGACTGATCGGAGATTGCCAATCGACACCGTGGCTCCAGCGAGGGACGGAGCACCGGAGAGATCGAACCGTGGAGGAGAAGCTGAGAGATCGGTAACCAAAGACAGGAGGAGGAAACCCCGAACCCAGGCGCCGATTCTCCAGGTGTCGATTTTGATTTGTGTGGTTTTGATTTGTTTTTTTCATGGGTTTTTGGGGACTTGGAAGTGGAGGTTCGGCATTTGGAGAAAAAAAGGAAAGGGAAGAAATCTGTGTAAGTTTGAGAGATGTGCTGGGCTGAACTGAAATCGAGTTCGTAGGACTTGGTTTCCATTAAACTAAACCGAGTCCCTTGGACTCGATTTCAATGTACAGGAAACGACCCTTTTGGGCTCGATTTCTGGCCTACGTGGACAGTTTTTCCAGCTCAGCTGCTGGCGCAATGGAAAATCGAGTTCAATATACTCGATTTATACACCAAAATCGACCCTACTGGACTCGAATTGCTAGAAACCAAAATAGTTTCAAACTTTGACTAACTAATAATATAGTTTGGATTTTATAATTATTTTAAAAAAAATCCTAAATCTAGTACAGCAGTTTTGCCTAAAAAAAACATAAGATATAATTGAAAAGTGTTACATTCATAATATTTTTATAATATTTTTACAATTAATATCAAGTGGTAAGTTTTTATTGGTTCTATTTTTTTTTTTTTTTTTTTGAAAAGTGGTTCTAGTTTGAAAATGTCATTGAAATTACTTTCTTGTATACTAGTAAGAACCAGTAACAAATATAGGAAAGATGGATTCATAGCAATTAAGCTCGACATGAGTAAGACATTTAATAGAGTGGAATGGTCTTTCTTTGAGTAAATGTTGAGACGTTTGGGTTTCAATGAGAAATGGATTAGTCTCATGATGGTGTGTGTAAAATCTTTTACTTACTCCTTCCTTTTCAGTGGTGAACCAAAATGACTAATCAAACCAACTAGAGACATTTGACAAGGGGACCCTCTCTCCCTCTTTCTCTTCTTGCTTTGCTCTGAAGGCCTCCATCGTCTTATCTCTCAAGCTGCTAGGAATGGTGATATTCGATGTTTCTTTGTTTCCCAAAGAAACCCAAAACTAATCCATTTATTTTTTGCAAACGATAGTCTTTTGTTATACATGTCCACTCAAAATGAATGTTAGAAAATCATGAATATTCTTGATACCTATGAAGGCATTCATGACCAGAAAATCAACAAAGAAAAAACCACCTTGTTTTTTAGCTAGTCCACCAATGATGACATGAAGTAGACTATCAACTACAATAGGTGTGCCTAAGATCTATCACTATGAAAAATACTTAGGCCTCCCCTCACTTTTGTGGAGGAGGAAAGAACGCAAGCTTCAACTTCATAAAAGAACGGATTTGAAGAAAGCTACAAGGATGGGAGGAGAAACTTTTATCACAAGCAGGTAGGGAGGTATTAATCAAAGCAATAGCTTAAGCAATCCCTGCATACTCCATGAACTACTTTAAAATACCATTGGGTCATTGCCATGATATTGATTCTAATTAAGAAATTCTAATGGGGCCAAAGGGAGGACCGGAGGAAAATACATTGAATCAGTTGGGAGAACATGTGTAAAAGCAAATCAATAAGAGGAATAGGGTTCAAAGATCTCTCTTTATTCAATGACGCTCTCTTAGCAAAACAAGCATGGCGCGTACTCCACAACAATGATTCTCTCCTCTACGACATTCTCAACCCCAATAGCCTAGTAACAAAGCAATAAAACGATAATAATAATGTCATAAAATGACTATTTTGTGGTGATCATCCTTATCTCACGGTCCATGTTTTCACACACATAAGTAATATATATATATATATGACATTGAATTTCCTTTGGAGATATTATCAAAGACTTCAATTCTATTGTTAGTTTTTTTTTTTTTTTTTTTTTTAAATTTATTTATAGAGTTATTCTTGTTGTCATGTTTATTGGCAAGACAATGTTGTAACATATGTCTTAATTAAGAAAGCTAAGTTGTCTTTTCCTTTATTAGTAGAGATGGAGTCTATTCCTCCAGACATCCAAAATGTTTATGTACATAGTTGATTTTCAAGCAATTAATAAGAGTAAGTGTAACGCAATAAGGCCAGAACTACTCTAAAACATATGCATATACAATAACCAATAAGTATAAAGCATAAAGAGTAAGGAAAGATGGATGCAAACAATGAGATAACACTGGGACGTTTTATCGAAAAGGAAACTGAAGTAATCGGTAAAAAACCTCTTTGCGACCCTCCAAGCCGAAATGATCCATTGGTGAATAAAGTTGGAATACAAAGATATCAAAAAGACCCTCCAAGCCTAATCTACCCAATGTACTTGAACTCTCCAAGTTCCAGCTTCCAACGGACTTCTCCAAGCAATTTCTTCACCAGTTATCCAGATCCCGCAATTAGCTCCAAATTGCATCCGCCAAACAATGGCTTCTTCCAATACTTCCCACACGCTCCAAAACTTCTCTCAACACACGGATAGGGTGAGGTAAGTGTTTGGGCCAAGAAACTCTCAAGGATTTGTAATTAGAGAAGTAGGAGTAGAGGAAAATTAAGAGAAATTGTGAGCTTACAATCTCTAACTCTCAAGTGTATTGCTAGGGTATTCTCTCTTAAAGTCTCCTTACAATTTCGTGTGTAATGTGGGCTTATATAGTGTGGGTAAAGAAATGAGGAAAACACAATTAAAACCATTGAGACAAAGAGTTTTGCGGGTCACTTGTGGGTTGCCCAAGTCGCGAAGCGACTCGCAAAATATAGCTTGGCAAAAGATTGTTTGTATTCCAGCATATGCTTCTCACGTGACCTTTTGCGGGTTGTCCACTCGCGAGCCAATCGCGAGCAAGTCATGAAGTTCACTATTTTCACAATTCTTCACCAAACTCTCACACTCAAACCTTATATTAAATCCCACAAACATACAGAGAAATGATTGGACAGAAATACAATCAAATTTTGACATGAAATTAAAGCTAACAAAAACATAGTTGTAAATCATAACTTTACAATCTCCCTCTTTAGCTATTCCATGACAAAACCCCTAAATAGACTCTAGACTTAAAACATGAGTTTGGGAACATGAGCAAAACTCACTCACACCTAAATCTAAAACTTGTGAAGAACTTGTATCATATATACCTATAACTTGAAACACTTGCACGTAACAAATAACTTTATTAAATTTGAGACAAGTAGAAATCAAGGCATGTATATAGAACAAGTAAAATGCAATCAAGTAAAACCAATTAAGATATAAACATATAGCATAGCTTGATCAAACATGAACAGTCATCAAGAAATGACTACAATGAACATTTATCGAGTAATGAACATTCGGACATACAAGCAATTATCCAGTAAGATATGCTATATATTATGCTTAATGTGCATAGCCATCGGATTTGACAGACTAATCTACGCAAAGAAAAGTCGCTCAATACATTGACATGCTAGTTGAATGTGGGCTCAATACATTTTGAGATGTTATCTTTTCAAATATAATTATCAACTAGTCGCTAACCCGTACGATGCACGGATTAGTTGAACAAAATTTTACATTTTAAATTTGTTTAAAATTAACAATTTAAGAGGGAAATAAAATACTATCACCAATAATGTTAGGCATGCCATGCCTATTATCAATGACATCCTTTCTTTAATGAAAATTAAGGTCTCAATCATTTTTTAATATAATATAATCCCTCCCATTACTCAATTTGTTTGCAAAATGAGGGGTTTTTTCTTGCCATATAAAATGCAACCAAAAAACCCAAAAATAAGAAAATAAAAACTATAGAAGTTTTTACATAGAAAGCAGTAATTAATTACACTCAGAAATGACAATGACATTCAGAAGAAGAGTCATTAATCTAGAGCTATGTTTTGGAAAAGATTTTTTTTTTTTTTTTTTTTTTTGAGAATTGGGAAAGCTAATTTAGTGTTATATAGGCAATAGTTATAATATTTTAACACGTAGAAGAAAAACAACAAAAAGGCGTATCATATGAATAAATTGACTTCGTTAGAGAATGAAGACAAATAAATGCATTGGAGAGAATAGATTTCGGAATATATGAATGTAAAAAGAAGAAGAAGGAAGTACCAGTTGAAAGGCCATAGAGTTTTAATCGAGATAGAAGACAACCAATCTAAGAAGCACTTGGAATGCACTCATGATTCCAACTTTTATTCTTGGCTAGTGAAAGGAAAATATAAAGAACAAATTTATGAGGTTAACGCATAACCTAAGCTTGTTCATCAAGATTCAAGACCCAGCAATGTAAAAAACGGTATAAAAAATAGAGTAAAAATGCAAAAATGGTCATATATATGAAAAATATTTTTTTAAAAAAATAAAAGTAATTTATAATTCTTAAATCACATTAATTCAAACGGTAAAGAAATATATATGACTACATAATAGAAAAAATATAAGAGAAAAATAGATTACCTCAAAAGAATAATGCATGACTATAGCAATTGAAATTTGTCAAGACAATTTCATATATTGCAAAATATGAACTCAAAATTTAGATGTTAAAACTTCTAAAAAGCCAAAAGAAAGAGTAAAGAACTCTTTCATTCCTAACCTTAAAAAGTGCAAAAGTTTAAAATATAACCATCTAACAAAAATTGAAATTATCAAATCTCAATATAATAGGTACAAAAATCTAAACAACGTAACAAAAAATACCTTAACGTCAAATTCAATGAAATCTTGAGGCTACATTGAATGAGAGGATTGAACTCTCTTGGATAGTTTTCATTCTTGGGTCAGAGAATATTAGGTATCATCACTATCATTAAGAACGCCTATAGCAAAACAACCACGCCGAAACACAATAAGAACCAGAAATTAATATAATCGAACTGTAAAAAGGGGAGTTTCTAATTGAAATAGTGAGCTTTTGTGATTCTTCGTCTCGTATCTAGGTCCATTGTCGCTCATAGTAAAATCCATGAACGCCATTCTCTGCTGCTTGTAGTCACATTACAGCCTCACATAATGTAGTTTTGAATTGCATGAAAAAGAAGAGAAAACTAAAGGATAGAAATGGCTGCCCAACAAAGTAACTGATTGTTAGTGGGAATTTTGTAATCAGTTTTTTGGGCCAATTTTAATATTGAAATCGTGACTGTGTTGCTGTTTTGTAAGGGATTGTTTACGTGGGATTGGAGAAGTATTTTTTGCAAAGTGTTTTTATTTTAAATAAAATATTAGAAATGTGTAGGAAGACACCCTAATAGTGATCTAGTGATCGGAGAATTAGAGAAGGAGAGAAGGAAGAGTCCAAAACAAAATAGAAAATTGTATGAGAGGAGGTGTTTGCGTTTGAATACATCTTAAAAGTTTCAAATCAAATTAAAAAATATAAATAATAAATATATAAAATATAAAACCTAAAATAAAAAGAATCTAAAAGAAAAAGAAAAAGAAAATAGTAATGACGTGGAAAATTGTGGGAGCTTCAAAGGTTTCGGTTATATATATATAGATTAGATATTATTTATTATTTCCTTTTTTTTATTATTATTATAAACATTTAATTCAATTTTGTATTTTAACCAAGAAAAACAACACTTTCTATACTAGTAATATTTTTATTTAAAAAAAAAAAAATATATATATATATATATATATTTTTAGCTATAAAATTACTAATAGAGATATTATTTATTTAATTTTCTATTTTAACCAAGGAAAAAAAAAACACTTTCTATACTAGTAAGATTTTTATTTAAAAACTATATTTTCTTTTTTTAGCTACAAAATTGTTAATAGACAAAGTTTGGTTATAATTTTTTTTTGGGTTGAGAAAGCTAATTTGGTTATAAATTTGATTGGTTAGAATTGTGGGATTAACAACATATTATAATTATGTCTAAAAAAAAAATGACTATAACCTACAACAACCTACATAGGAAGATTGACCCTAAAAAAAAAAAAATTTACATAGGAAGATAACATATGTTACTATCATATGCATTGCACAAAAGGAATGCATGTCATATCCTTATTGTTTGTTGTGTAGTCAAACTTTGTCAATTATTACTAATTAAGCTTTTATATTTAGGTTTTATTAACATGTCTTTTATAATTGATAATAAATTAATAATTCTTTTTTTTTATATATATATATACTTAATCTTATTTGGCACACTTAATAAATTTTTTGTGTGTGAAATAGTATAGAGTTTTAATTGAGTTAGATTCTATTACTAAATATTTTGGGGCCTCTTTTTTTTAGAGAGTTTCAACCTATGGCATCCGCTCTTGATGATAGCTCTTTATCATTAGATTAAGATACCAATCGATTTTTGGTGTAGATGGTAATTAAATCTCAGATCTCTTATTCAACTATCATAGACTTTACCATCAGATCTTTTATTCTATTACTAAATATTTTGGGGCGTTTTTAGAGATGGAGAAAAATGCAAGATTTATCTATATTTTTTTTCTTAATCTAATATCAATTTACATGCAGCAAAAATAGATAAATTGCTAAAGCTAAGAAGTGGTGGTGATCCCACCATGGCTTTAATCTTTCTCTATAAGATTGGTTAACAAAATTGATAAGCAATGAGGTTATAGAGAGCAAGTCCAAATTTTCTGTCTCACTTTTCCTGCTCCACTCTATAGTCCATTAATAAAAACTTGTCATGTGTTCACCTAATTAATTAAATACTATCATTGTTGACTTATTAATACTACAGTTATTAATTAATAGTAGTATTTAATTAATTAGGTGAACACGTGATAAGTTTTTATATGTGGAGTATAGAGTGGAACAGGAAAAGTAAGACAGAAGATTTGGACTTAGAGAGCTAGAGAAAGATACAAGAATATTTTCCGTAATTCGCAGACTGCAGAGCCACCCGACCTAATTATTAAATGCATTTCCTAAATATCCAAGATCCAAATCCCCAAAGTTTTTTTTTTTTTTTTTTTTTTTTTTGTGAGAAGAAAAGTCGGGCCATTTGGAAGTTTTTATTTTTATTTTTATTTTTATTTTTGGGAACAATTATTATAAAATTATGCAATATACTATTCTAAATATCGAAGCTTCGGTTGGGTTTTTGACCTGGCTTAATAATACCAATTTACCAATTACGGGTCAAGTGTCAAGTTCGCCGGCCAAGGATAACATCGTGTCTTTTTAGAAATTTGACCTTTTGTAGAAAAGCTGATACATCTCTACCACCCATAAAACAAAAATCTTCTAGCCACATCTCAACATCTTTTATATATCGGACAAATGTATTTAAAGTGAGTACGTAGTATAATTATTTAACAATTTGCAAGTTAATAATTAGGATTTCGAGGGAAAAAATTGTATAAGGAGCACAATACGTTGTTATTTGAGGAACTCAAACCCATGGCATGAGTTATGTTGGTTCAAACCCTTACCATTGGGCCAACTAACGCGTTGGTGGAATAACTATTCCAATTTATATGTTTGGTTGTTTAATATGAATAAAACTCAAGATTTATATTTATGAAATATGTTGTTGCTTAGTTGCTTAGTTTTTTTTTTTTTTTTTAGAAACAATTATTATAAAATTATGCAATATACCATTCTAAATATCGAAGCTTCGGTTGGGTTTTTGACCTGGCTTAATAATACCAATTTACCAATTACGGGTCAAGTGTCAAGTTCGCCGGCCAAGGATAACAACATGTTTTTTTAGAAATTTGACCTTTTGTAGAAAAGCTGATACATCTCTACCACCCAAAAATCAAAAATCTTCTAGCCACATCTCAACATCTTTTATATATCGGACAAATGTATTTAAAGTGAGTACATAGTATAATTATTTAACAATTTGCAAGTTAATAATTAGGATTTCGAGGGAAAAAATTGTATAAGGAGCACAATACGCTGTGATTTGAGGAACTCAAACCCATGACATGAGTTATGTTGGTTCAAACCCTTACCACTGGGCCAACCAACGTGTTGGTGGAATAACTATTCCAATTTATATGTTTGGTTGTTTAATATGAATAAAACTCAAGATTTATATATATGAAATATGTTGTTGCTTAGTTTCTTATGTTGATAAAAATAAAATAAGACAATTTTTTAATGGAGTATATTTTAAAATTTAATATTATTGCTCATTAAGGAATGGTTATGGAAAAAGATTTTTATTATTTTTTTTGTACAAAATAGAAATTCTACTCTAACTTAATTTAAGTATATATGTGTGTAGAACTCCTTTCTGGAAACTTGAATCCTGACTCTTGCCTCTTACACCCTACAAGCACTTATACTTGTGAAATGACCATCATATTAAAGGTGTGTGGTGGTATAGAAAGAGATTTTTTGATAAATTAATATTTTATAATTGTTTGTGCATATAGAAAATTTGTATTTTTCTCCCTAAAAAAAAGAAAGTTTGTATTTTTAACAATATACTAAATTTAAAAGTTATTACACGCATTATGAAATAACTATGAAAACCCTATTGGAGGGGAATGACTATTACTCAATTTAAGGGACAATTATTCCTTGAAATGAAAAAAAAAAGGAATTGTTATTCATAGGGTAAAGTACTATTTTGGTTACTAAATTTTACTAAAAATTTGTTTTTCATCCCTAAACTTTAAAAAGTTCTTTTTTAATCCTTAAACTTTGTAGTAAAGAGGTTTTTTTTTTACTAATAGTTTAGAGGAAAAAAAAAATGGAATATTCCGTTTGGGGGAGAGAAATGAATGGAATGAAAATAATTATTTTGGTATATTCCTTTCAATCCCATGTTTAGGAGTCTTAATTTGAAAATATCATTCTCTTATTTGGGATTTTTTTTTTTTTTTTTTTCACTTTTGAAAAGATGTTATTAGAAATAATGCCTATTTGCTGGTAAAGGTGTTTGAGTATTGTTGTTCAAAATAATGTGAAAACTATGGTTTAAAAAGTGTTTTGAAAGCACGTATTTAAAGTACTCATAATGCAAAAAATGTGTTTGGTACTATATTTCTAATAATGTTTTTTCAAAAGTGAAAAAACATAATTGTGTGTGTATTATATATATATATATATATATATATATATTTTTTTTTTTTAATTGATGACATGTAGTCTAATCAGTGGGACTTACAGTTTTTAAAACATTTACAAAAGTGTCATTGAGCAACGTTGTTTGAAATATAAAATCTGGTAAGAGGATTTTTCCAAATTCAGTGTTTAAACCCTCTAAAATGAGCAACGTAACTCAAACACTCATAAAAAAACACTCTTACCAAACACGTTGTTTTTTTTAGAACCATAGTTTTTAGTGTTTAAACACTAAAAATTGTTGTTTGGGACCACATACCAAACAAACCTACCAAATACATTTTTGCATTATGAGTACTTTAAATACATGTTTTTACAACACTTTTTAAACCACAGTTTTCACATCATTTTGAACAACAATACTCAAACACCTTTACCAAATAGGCCCTAAGTGAGAGAGAACGGAATGAGTACATAGGAGGGAACACACTCATTCCTCCCTTTCCCCCCAATACCTTAAATTGGGAAGAATCGGAAGGAATGAAATTAAGTTTAATGAAATTTTCCCCATAACTCCCCAAAACCCCTAAACATTGAGCACTTTATTTTAAAATAGAGGTATTATAGTAATGTTAATGTAGGGTCCAAATTTGATAGGCCAAGCACAAACTCTGTAGGCTGATAGCCCAATGAACCCCGAACAATAAATTTGTAGAGAATGTGTTAAACAACTGGGTTGGATATGGATTTAGCAGCGATTCAAATAGGCAAATAAGGATAAGATGATGTTCAGACTAGTATTCAGTGAGAATCCTCTTGGATTCGAAGAGGAATAATGTTTACCAGCCAAAATCATCGTCCTTTTTCTCCCCTTTCTCAAAAGCCTATTCCCTTTATATATACTCCTTCCTCCTCATCTTCACTGTACACTTGTTCTTCATCCAAGCATCCATTTGAGTACTTGTCACATCAGATGCTTGCTTTAGTCTGCCGTGGGTAGTAGTAGCTGAGGTTGCACTGTTCAGGTGTTTTCTCCACATAAATGCAGCTAGGAAAGTTGCTGCAGTGCATTAAATGCAGTGGTGGCAGCTTTTTCCTTTAAGATATTTTATATTCTTCCCATCCTTAGGCATGCCCAAAGCTCACTCTTTACCGTGGAGTTAGTTGGGAAGGTTGCTCAGGTCTTCAGTATCTTTGCTTGATCAAGTTCTCTAGTGATCCGATGAGGGGAACCTCTTCGGACCAATAGGATTGTCTTCGAACGTATCCATCATTCCTTTTCAAGTGCATTTCCACCAAACGAACTCAGCCCTGATCTTTTTACCTCTTAGGACAAAGAGTGATATTCAAATTGGGCCGCAAGCCCAATTCGTAGCGTTGGACTTTCACACCCACAGTTAATATTAATAATTTCATTCCATTCTTCTATGTTAATTCCAAACAAGGCATATTCTATTCATTTTCATTCATTTATTTAAAAATATTCAAACAAGGTTACGTTCCATTTCATTCATTTCTTTTCTATTCTTGCCAAGAGATTAGTGGCTTAATTGGCACTTTCCCATGCATAAGTGTTTGGGGGTTTAGGGAGGAAAGGATTCGAGTGGTAAAGTTAGCAGCATATTGTATCTATCTTTAAAAAAAATTCCATTCTATTCTATTGCATAAATAGATTCTATTCCTTTATGATTTAATCCTTCTATTCTCTTACAAATTCTCTAACGAAGTGTAAATTCACCAAAATTCGTTTCCATATGTATAGTTCATTTAGCATTAAACTCTGTTCAAACTTAATACAGAGAATGTTTCCACACCTAGTTCTGTAAGGATAACCCAACATATCATCACTAAACAGGATACTTGATAAAGACATGACTGACATCCCCTTGCAATCTTCAATGAAGTCTGCCTTTCAATGAACAAGGATTGAGGAGCACTCAATTGAATGGCAACAAGCTAGTAGCAACTGTAAATATTTTCTTTATGTTGTTAGACTATAAACAACTATCATATAAATTCTAGGATCTTGAATTATCATGATTTCACTGTTGGAAAAACTGGTTTTGCATCTCATACAAAACCCACAATGGAAGCAATACAAGGATCTACTTCATTCATATGAGATAACATAGAATATCTAGAATTTTAGAAACAAAAAATAGAAAGGCGTACCTTGATGCAGTAAAATTCAAAACAAAAGAAAATCAAACTTGGGAAGACTTTCAATCTTCACCCCAATTCCACATATGCCTAAGATGTGTGGTTTCTCAATCAGTTATGTACGCACTTGTTCAAGAGAGAATGTATTTAGAGAAAACTGTATTTTTCTCTTTTAATCGTACATACGTTTTTAACTGTCAAAAGCAGTTACTTTATGTAATAACTCATATTAAATAAATAACTGATTATTTAATTGGGCTAGCTCAAGCCCAATTGGGCTTTAGTGTGTGGCTTGGGACGGGACCAAAGGGACAAATAAAACTCTAACTCCAATGGGCTTCGGGCTTATATGTCAACTCTTGACAAGTCCAAAATTACCATTAATTATATTTAATACCACTATATAAATATAATTGCACTCTAGGCTTTATTAATAAAATTAAATCCCAAGACTTTATTATCTAAACAATTAACTCCTTCATGAAAATATTCATAGTAATACAAAGTCATAATATATAACTGTCATTTTGAAAATTACTACCTCTTGATCGTTGAGTACCCAATTTAATCTTTTAAGTTATTCATATATATATATATATATATATATATATATTTATGAAATCAAATTTCATAAAATATAAACTTTAATAACTCTTTACTAAAGTAGTTAGGCCTAACACTTTGAATAACCAGACTCATTAAATTTATCTCAAGGAAATATTTTATATCTCTACAAAGAGACTATGAATTCCATCTTGAGAACATGTGTTCCTTTAGCACTACATGTGGCTGCCCAACCTATTGAACTTTTGACCGTTGAATTAGATCTCACTCCTGATATATCAAAGTAATCTAAATCTCATGATCGAGTTTACTATCCTTTTAGGGTTGAGAGTTTATGTAAATTAAATTCGTGAGATTTATTATTCAGTTGACAGTCATTAATAGAATAATTAATCTCACAGCGGCCCAGTTCAATATGTCTTATACACTTAAGACACATCAACATATCAACTAGAAGTCTTCATTTCCATGATCAAGACAAACCATCTTAGTTGACACGTTATAGTCTTCACAGATAAAATGCCAAATTTCATTACTGACTACGAACTAACGTTTTGAGTTTACAAAGAACTTGTGATTTATATCTTTTGTGACTAAATCACATAAATCACATACTATGCATCTCAAGGACTATATGATAATGTCCATATATTTATGTTACCATTATTTTAGATAATAAAACAACTTCATTATTTATAACATAATGTCATACATAATATCATACACAGCATCGTACAATAGGATTTTAGAGAACTAATCTTAACATTCACAACTACACAAATTAATTATAACGCGTATCTTGATCCATTGTTGAAATTTTCTTAAGATCGAGTCTTAATTTGAAAGGCACTTAATAATACTTATAGAAAACTAATTAAGGAAATGTTTCTCCCTCTTGACTCTGTTTTCTTTTTAACTATTCAGTGTTTATGATGAGGAATCTAAATGTCTCTTTTACAGGTAGAGAGAGGGCCAAATTCCTTGCATATATAACCTCCACTTGCCTACCAAAGTTGGAGTTACTTAGAAAATTTTACTTCTCCATTGACCAATGTATAAGGACATGTAACTTCTTATTAAAGCATAACATACATGAAGTTATCAAATGAGACAATTTAGTCTTACAGTAAGAGCAAGAGGAAGAGCATGGGAGATCAAGTAAAAAAGACGAGTTTGAGCATAGAGGATAAGCCTGGACTGGAAGACTGAGCATAATGTTCGGGCTGGAGCTGTTATCAACTTTGTGGACTCATCACTTACATGCCCAAAATCTCAGCCATAATGACAAATATCCCCCTTATTATAGATCCCGTATGACCATGATGGCAAGATGGATAACATCAAAAAAACTCCTGGAAGAAGACTATATATATGGGAGAACTCAAACCTGAAGTATGTATAGGGTACATTCACTGATTGGATCTACTGGAAACTGTATTGACTTAGGCATTGGAGACCTTAATTCGATGCCACACCGGTACCCCTTTAAACCCTTTTCATTCATACAACCCTTTTCGTTCATACAAGGGGTGGGAGACATGAATTTTCACTTAGGGGGTTGAGAGATATAACCATATTGATTTGCAATTCAAGAAAAACTCAAAGTACGACATTCATACATACACATCTTGGCACATTAGTTTAGTAAAACAAACATTAAATCCAAAGTCTTAACTATATATATAGCACAAGATCACTATTATGATTTTTTATCAATGTATTCATATTAGCACTCAAAATACTAACAAGCTAATTGACCAATTGAGCATTTTAAGTCATTTTTACCCCCTGAGTTTCTCCTTCTTCTTTTTTGAACAATTATGTCCATAACATTCATAGAAATCAAATATAATAAAATCACCAAATTAGACTACTATGGTAAAAAATAAATAGAAATTAAATTCAACCAAATTATACTACTGTGGGGGGTCAAAAACACGATTGCCAAAGAGCAGAAAGAATTTTCTTGATCTACACAACTAATATGATAAGTGTGAGAATGAAATCCACAATGGGAGAACTAAACAGATAATCAAAGATAAAAATGACTGAATCAAAACTTTTCTCATGTATAAAAAGTTTTCCTAAGGCGGGTACAAGGACGAAGAAGGATTAACACTTATGGAGAGCCATCTCACACTTATAGCCCACCTCCTCCTCCAGCTGTCCTGCCTATTAGCTGAATCTTAGAGAGATACTTGTTCCATCAGTATCCTTCTTTGCCATTTCTTGATCATGAGGGCAGATTTTGGGGTGTCCTCCCTACTCAGGTTAGTTAATCAGCATTTAATGCGGTTGACATTAGGTAAGAAAGTCTTAAATGCAGAGGTGACTATTGCATTAGGTTTTGTGTTCTTTTTGATGTGTTCCCATTGTGATTAGGTGAAGATTGGCCTCTTTGGCAACACATGCAGGCATTTCTTGGTAGAATCGAACTTCCTCAGATACACGGGCTTCCTTTGTACCTTGACGGTATTTGGGTTAGGCCCTTACCGCGGAGGGGACTTCTTGATTCTTCTTCTTTGAGCTAAGATCCTCAGGGAGAGCTCAGGTCCACACCCCACAACTACTTGGTAAAATATTTTTTGAAAATCACTTTTGTACTAATGTACTACATCTTAGTTTTATCCTTTATCCTGTAAAAGTGAAGGTTATCCTTTATCCTTTCAGGAAAATTGAATGAATAAAAAGTGGTAAAAGTGAAGGTTAGTAAAGGATATGGACGTGGACGTGGACGTGGACATGGGATATGGTCTTAGGCTCTTAGAATAAAAAAGAAAAAAAAGAAAAAAAAACCAAACAAACAAAGAAGGGACTTGGCTGCGGCTATGCTTTTAGAGGAGAATGGAAAAGAGAAAATGAGTGAATTTTTATGGCTGGAAAGTCAAGATTTGGAGTGGGGCAATTCTTATGGCTGACATGTAGAAGGGGGGCCAAGTTTTTTATCCTATGGGGCCAGCTCTTAAATCAAAGGAACTGAGACCTAGTTTTACCTACAATTAGAGAGGATTTAAAAATTTTTGGAGGGGAGTCATACATTACTTAGTTCTACCCCTACTACTTAGAGAGCGAGTTTTGCATTTTAGCCTATATTGTATATATTATTTTCACATACTTGCCATTTCACCATGATGAACAGATAAGTGAAACAATTATTCTTTTTTAGTTAAGAACTTCACCTAGTGTGAGATTACATGGCTTTAGCTCATGATGTAGAACATTTATCATTTCATGAATGAAAATTTTAATCTTCCTAGTTCCCATAAAAAAAATAAAAAATAAAAGGGGAAATCACAACTTACTTTCTTGTAATTTGGCCAAAATTTAAGTTGCTTACCTGTGGTTTGAAATTTGACACTTTACCCACTTGAGATTAGTTCAGTTAGATTTTCCTAACCCACATATGTTAAAAACATGGCTAAATATGTGATTTTACTTCACTTTTATGTTTCTCTCCTCAAAATACATAAAAATATAAAAATAAAAATAAATCCAATGAAACACTTGCATCATAGGATTTCAAACCATAGATAGGTAATATAAATTTCGGCCAAACCTTAGGTGGGTAAATTGTCAAATTTTAAACTACAGGTATGTAACTTAAATTTTAGCCAAACCACATGTGAGTAAGTTATAATTTGCCCAAATAAAAAAGAACTTCATGATGGGTATAAATAATCTGTACTAACAGGTTATTGCCATCTCTAACTTCACCTAGTGGATGTAAAAATAAATAATAAAAAATAAAAACAGAAAAAAAAAAACCAAACCAAACCAAATAACAAATAAATCTTCGTGTGAAACACTTGTACAACTTCTTGAATGGTGCTTTACATATGATAATGTTTCAGTCACGACATGACACAAACTACGCTTCTTCCAAAAGAATGTAACAAATGACGGTGTCAAACTCACAAAGGGAAGATTGAAAAATTCATGCTAAACAATTAAATCTATGATGATTTAAATACATATACAATTAGGAATTGAATAATACACAAAAAGTTCTTCAATTTACACACTTAGATAAAATTTGAAGAAAAATAGAGAATAATTCTCATCGACCCTCACTAATAATCTCACCAAGCATAGGTTTAGATTCAATTGCTGTTGAATTTTCTGCAGCAACCACCATGCTTGTACTTGCTAATGATGAGTTGAAATAGCTAGTATCAGTTCCTATAGTTGCACCCTCACTCAATACATTGGTTATATCATCATATGTCCAATCTGTCAAATATCCTGGCCTTGAAGTTACAATGCTCACTTCAATATCTCCTGAAAGCATTCCCACCAAACGCGACATTGATGGCCTTAACGTTGGGGACGCTTGAGTGCATAGAAGAGATACTCCTATCTGCTGTTTTACTTCTTTCTCATCAAATTATGATAATGTAGAGTCCACAAGGTCTACTTCACGGTTGTTTTCATGTAACTGCCAAGCCTGGGAAAGATACATGTGTTATTAGAGTAGCTTTACAATATTGTATTGTATCCAAGTTCATACTTTTTGTTTCAATGAGTCTAGGTGTTCATAATATAGTATAAAGGTATTGGTAATGAGTATTCTAATTGTCTGAATGAATAAGACAATCATGTTTTTCAAGGGATCTAAATAAAATCCAGTTTTTCCCCTAAACTCATACACAGGCTCATTTTGTGAATCTAACTTATGCATAAATAAGAACAACCAAAACAAAATCAAACTTATGTCTTGTCTTGAATTTAATATAATAACTTTGAAAGAGGCTATTGCAAAATTTTGTTCACACAAAAGTAGGCTCTCGCTAGGGTAGATTTGGGTATGGAGACTCATTCATTTCCTATTATGGTGCAAAGTGGGCTTATTTTCAAATACTCTAAATTAGTAATTAAAATTTATTTCGCTTCCTTTGGACGTCCAAACTTTCTTCTTAAGAAGATCCAAGTTAAATTTATTTATTTAGAGCAAAAAAACAAAAATCCATTCAATTATAGAAAGATAACAATCTTATACATGGAGTGCAAGGATATTGTTCATACCCATTCAAGAAGATATATATTTTCTTCTTCCAAGCTTGAGTCAAAATTTGGCCTCCCACTAACAATCTCTAGAGCCACAACACCAAAGGCAAACGCATCAACCTTCTTTGTAAGGAACCCACGCATGGCATATTCCGGTGCAAGAGACCCTCTACATTAGTAAAAATCACATGCACAAATTAGTACTAACATAACTGAATCAATACAATAAAATAAAGGATAATGTAATTCAAAAGGACAAGGTGACCAGCTAAGACTCAAGGATCTTACATGGTCCCTGCAACGTGGGTGCTTATGTGTGTCTTTTATCATCATAAAGCTTGGCCAAACCAAAGTTTGATATTTTGGGATAAGATCAAAGTCAAGAAGGATATTACTGGCCTTCACATCTCTGTGTACAATTCGAACCCGTGACTCCTCATGAAGATAAGATAAACCTCTTGCTATTCCCGAGCATATATCAAAGCGTGTTGACCAATTGAGATTCAAAGTTCTATTTCTTGACTCATGCAAGTATATAAATTTAATCTACATAGAATAGATAACTAGTAACACACACACACACACACACGGAAACAGCAAAGACAGTTTCACATACCAAATAATGCTTGATCAAGACTTTTATTCTCTAGATACTCGTACACAAGGAGTCATTTATCTCCCTCAATGCAACATCCATGCAACTTCACAAGGTTACGGTGTTGCACAGCAGATATAATAGCAATCTCTGTTATGAATTGGTCCTTTCCTTGGTGTGATGTTACAGAAAGTTGCTTCACAGCGACTACTCTTCCATTATAAAGTGTTCCCTATTACAAAGTACCAACAAAATAATATAGAAAATATTTTTAAAAAATAACCACTCATTTACAGATGATTTTAATCCATTGGAGTAAATTAAAAAGGAGGGTTTGGCTAATTAGGATGAATGGTTTAATAAATGTAATTTACACTTCTTACCTGATTGATGGCTCAAGTCAAACAATGTAGAACAAAACAATACAATATCCATTTATATATAATTTTTTTAAGGACGAAACTCAAAACATTGTAGTTGCTTAATGGAAATCTTCAAAATGAAATTTTATGTCCAGTTTAATAATCTTCAATCTCATGTGGCTCATACCATTCAAAGGAAAAGTATTAGCAGGAATGACAACATTTCCCAAAGATAAATAATGTTCTTCAAAACACTAGATAGCCTTCAATTCATTTGGCCCAAAATGTCAAATTTTTTAATAATAATAATAAATAATTTTTTTTTAAAGTGTCTCCTTTTTCCCTCCAATGATACAACCAATATAGTAAGCAAGCTATTAACAGTAGAAAGATCATCTTATGGATACCATTTCATAGATTAGGTCAGAAACTGTTTGTTTGTTTAGACCCCTTAAACCAGATTATTTAACCCAATATATTACCCAAGTAATTACTTAGGTTAATTTTTCAGATCTAAGTTAAACAATAATAAATCATATCATGCAAAGCAGCGAAAAAGTAAATAACACCACGATATGATGACTTAAGAAAACTAAAGAAACAAACTGTTTCAAGGTAAAAACCTGGGAATGATTTAATCTGACCTACCCTCAAGGCAAACAAATCCACTAATAGAGAATTGAAGTTTTTACAAAAGATTTAACCTTAAATTTATTGCTATCTCCAGTAGTAACTGACACAACCACGTGCAAGGTTTGAATCCACGAACTCCTTCTCTCTTGAATTTGCAGAACACAAACTCCCACGTTTGTGACTTTGAGATTCCAATCAACGGTTTAGCAACACAAATTCTCCAGTTTGTGACTTTAAGACCACCCTTGAAGGTTTAGATCATTAGTAGTTGTTGATTTTGTTGCAGCAACTTTAGATCTATTGGATCTAATGATATGAGAATGATTTCCGGTGGTGACTTTAAAAGAGAAAGACACAATACCTTATAGATCTCACAAAAGCACCTCCAAAGTCTCTACAAAACGTGCTTTAAGGTTTCCTTTAAATACTATGTGAAATAGATCTGAAACTCTAATCACTTAATGGGCTTAACAAGTTGATGGGTTTAACTAAAATTCTGCAGACCCGTGTTTCGATCGGTCGAACCTATTCTCATGATCGATCTAACCTGGCAAGTTTCTGAATTCTTCTTTCTGCTGCTTCCTTTTTCTTGTATTCTGACTTGCAGCACCTTGAGTATTGTTTAATTAATCCTATAAACTCTAAGATTTATATCTAAACAAGTTTGTGCTCACAGTTTGCCAATTGTTCTAAACTTTTAGAACCCAATAGAAACCATACAAATGTCTATGGGAAAAAGGATAAAAGAAAAAAAAGAAACCGTTCTTTGATGCTAAAACATTAGTAACAAAAAAATTAATTATGTTTGCCTATGACTTCAATTATTTGGTTAGAATCTCCTAATGCTAAAACATTTTGGAAATTCTTTATTTGAACCAAATGTAACGACTAAAAATAAAATAAAATATGCTATACCCTCCACTAAATGTAATTACTCAACTGCTCAAACTTATCCATGAGAATATTAAATTTTTGGAATCATTAATTCAAGATTTTATATGTAGTTTTTTTTTTTTTTTTTTTAGAGATAATTACAACATGTTGCTAACCCTGCCGCTCAAACTCTTTTTCCCCTACACCCTAAGTACTTTGTGTAAGAAGAGGTGCCAATTTAGCTACAAGGCCCTAGACGATTTTATACATAGTTTGTTTGAAGTGAGACTACTTAGAATGTGTATCCAATAATTTTTTTTTGGCCAAATTATATTTTGAACCATATAATTTAAGTTGATTGCAGTTAAACCCTATACTTAAAAAAAAAAAAAAAAAAAAAAAAAAAATCAACTAACACCTTGATCTTTGAAAAACATTTCATTTCACCCCCTCCATCTATTTTTTCTCTAACATCGTTTACCATAAACATGCCTAAATAATGGTGTTTTACAAAGATTAGTGTCACAAAAATTTGACACCACATAAAATTTAGAGAAAGAGAGAGGAAATACAGCATTATTTTGGACTTAGTAAGATGCACCATTTTATAAGTAAAAGATGACACAGGAAATATGGACAGAAGCGGTTAATTGGAACTTTTGATAAAATACTAGGTTCTTTTATATGTAAGCTTTTAAAGTTTAGGGTTATTTGAAATCAACCAGGTTTAAAAAATAAATTACCCCTTTTTTTCATCAATTCATCACCCACTATAAGCAGATTTCTGTAAATTAGTGATTTTTAATAACAAATTCACTTTTTAAAATTGGGATATAGTGGCATAAAATGAACCTCATTTCAACATACGATGCTTTGTTTTATAAGTATACAAAGTGTAAAGAACAAGTTGCACTGAAGATTGAACAGTCCTACAAATCCACAATAACCCAAAAAACGGAATATGAATTTGTGATATGCGACTTTGACAAATATGAATTTGGGAAAATGGCCTAAATCAGAAACAACTAGAAAATAAATTTGTTCATTTGATTAAGAACTTTGAATAAATTTCAACTCAAACGGAATTTGAAAGATAACAATAACAAAAGATGCATATGCATTAGATCTAGTAAAGAAATAGTTTATTGTTATGGATATGGGGTTATGTAATGTGCTTTACAAAATATATTCCAAAGTCCTTGCAAATTGTCTTAAAAAATTACTCCCATCCATTATCACAGAACACCAATCAGCCTTCACTAAAGATAGATCAATTTCAGACAACATTTTGGTGGCTTTTGAGACCTTACATAGTATGCAAAAATATAAGGGGGGTTCCTATGGATATATGGCTTTAAAATTGGATATGAGTAAGGCGTATAACTGGGTGGAGTGGTATTATTTAGAGGGGATAATGAGGAAGATGGGTTTTAGGGAGAGGTGGATAAATCTTGTAATGAGTTGTGTGAAAACAGTTTTTAATCTGTTTTGGTAAATGGAGAACCATGTGGAATGATTTTCCCTACAAGGGGTATTAGGCAAGGAGATCCACTTTCCTTTTCCCATTCCTCCTTTGTACGGAAGGGCTGAATGGTTTAATTAAAAAAGCGGATTTACAAGGTGACATCCATAGATACTTCCTTTGTACGAGAGGCCCAAAACTAATGCATTTGCTTTTTTGCAGATGATAGTCTTATTTTTTGCACGGCAACAATGGAGTAGTGTGATAAGGTGATGGACATACTAAAAGCGTATGAGGAAGCATCGAGACAAAAAATAAATAGAAGTAAAACCTCCTTGTTCTTTAGCAAGTCTATACCGGAAGAAGTGAAGCATGGAATTAAGGTGACCCTTGTTGTTCCAGAAATTATGCAATACGAGAAGTAACTTGGGCTGCCCTCTTTAGTGGGCAAAGGAAAAAAAAGATAGTTTCAACTACTTAAAGGAGAAGGTATGGCGGAAACTTCAAGGATGGGAAGCCAAATTACTTTCTCAAGCCAAAAGGGAAGTGCTTTTAAAGGCAGTTATACAAGCTATCCCAACTTACACTATGGGATGCTTCAAATTGCCGGTGGGTTAGTGCTATGAGATTGAGACCCTAATTAAGTAGTTTTGGAGGCGGCAAAGGGGTGACCGTAGGAAAATCCATTGGGTTAAATGGGAGGAGATGACAAAATCCAAGACTATTGGAGGTATGGGTTTTCGAGATCTTGCCATGTTCAACGATGCTCTCCTAGCAAAGCAAGCATGGCGACTATTGCATGATACATCCTCACTCTTTTATAAAGTATTTAAAGCATGTTTTTTTCCAAATTCTTCACTTATGGAAGCTGCCGATTCAAGGATGGGGTCTTATGCATGGAAGAGCATCCTTAGAGGGAGAGACATCATTCAAAGGGGAGCAATATGGAGGATTGGAAGTGGAGAAAAAATTAACATTTGGCAGCAACGTTGGCTGCCAAGAAAACACCCTCCATGGCAGCCGACTTGTCCTTTAGAGGGTTTTGAGAATCACACTGTGGATACACTTATTGATCCAGTCACAAGAAGATGGAATGAGGAGTTGGTGGACGGTCTATTTGTGGTAGAGGACGCAGATATGATTAAGAAAATTCCCCTTAGTCGAAGTGTAGCAGAGGACACCCTTTATTGGCCTTATTCCACCTCCGGTCACTATACGTGCAGGTCTGGTTATAGATTCCTTAAAGAGGAATCAGAGTTGCTAGCTCAACCACAAGCTCCACCAATCTATAATAAGAAGGTTTGGAAAGCGATAAGGCAGATGCAAGTCCCACCAAAGGTAAAAAATTTCATTTGGCGAGCTTGTCGGAATGTATTACCAACCAAACAAGCTCTAATGCGTTGGAAGATAGTTGCTGACCCAATCTGTGAAAGGTATAAGTTGGCTGTGGAAGATGCAGAGCATGCTTTATGGTCATGTCCGGAGTTGGATGTGGTGTGGGCTGATCAGGTAGCATGGGGGCATGAAATTGGGTTCTCGGGTGTGAAGGAGTTGCTGTCATGGATGGTTGAGAAAGGAATGTCCCTGGAGCTGTTTGCATATATGGCTTGGAGTGTTTGGAGTCAGCGGAATAAAGTCAGAATGCACCTTCAGTTCAGTCCGCTTCATCAGGTGGCAGAACAAGCAAGAGCTATGCTGGTGCAATAACAAGAAAACAAGCAGATTGCAGAAATGCAGGTTATGAGCAGCGGCATTGGAGGAACAAGGTGGAGACCTCTGCAATCTGGTTGTGTCAAGATTAATTTTGATGGTGCCGTGTTCGAAAACTCAAACTTGTCAGGTGTTGGAGCTGTAATACGGAACCATAGTGGAACTGTTATGGCCTCTTGTGCAGAAAAACTAGACCAAGCTTACAAGGCAGATGAGATAGAAGCTTTGGCAGCACTTAAAGCATTGCAGTTCGTGTACGACCTGGGTTTCCAAAATGCCATACTCGAAGGGGACTCGCTTGGTTTAATCCAAGCTTTGAAGGCAGAAGACCATAATCTGTCCCCGCTGGGTTTATTGGTAGAGGATGTCAAGTTGTTTGCAAATAATTTTGTTAAGTTTGTCGTATTCTCACATTAAGAGAAGCGGAAATAGTGTAGCTCATAATCTTGTGAAACATGCTATATGCGTACCAGATTTTTAAGTATGGATGGAAGATGTCCCATCACATGTTGTTTCACTTTTACATTCGGATGTAGTTGATTTACCTTAATAAAATCACACAAGTTCATTCTCAAAAAAAAAAAAAAAAAAAAAAAAACTTCTACAATAATTGCAATTGCCAGTTTCTCACCAATCACAGGATCAAGAACCAAGATATCATGTTAAAGAGTGCACACAATTTCAAAACAAAAAGAAAAAAGAGTATATAGTGAAAATATACAGGAAAGAAACTAAAAAAAAGGGCGATGTTGCAATCTATTATTTGTTAATTGTTATTTGGTTGGACATAGCAATAGATGTACAGTAGCTCTAACTTACATCAGGCAATCAAAATTAAGGCAATGGCTTGGGTTCAGCCACTAAAGTACTTGATTAGAATAAGGACTTACCTTATAGACAGGTCCAAATCCTCCCTCTCCAAGCTTATTATCACGATTAAAATCTTCTATAGCTGTCTTTAGTTCAGCGTAGCTAAAAGTGAATGTTCTAGCATCTATTCCAAGGAGCTCTGCATTTCCAACATACACACGGGTTGCAACACTGAATCCATTACCTAGTAATTGATTGCTTGAGTGATTTCAAGCAAAAAATGCAGTAAAGTTTTTACAATTCTAAATTGAGAAAATCTCCTTTTCTTAAGTATCAACCATGTCCAAAAAGGTTGACTGAAGCTGGAGATTCCGCAGCAAGCTTAATATATGAAAAGTTGTCTACAGCCTGGGGCTTCATTGGCCCATAACTTATGTTTCTACCTACTCATTTTTGTTTCTATGTCGGTTTGTGTGTGCATGTGTATTATCCAGAAACATATAAAGAAGAGGTTTTGGAAAAAATGCTTATGTAAACATGAAATGATAGACTGCATTTTGTAATATTGCATCACATGAAAAAAAGAATTCCATTTTTCTAACAACTAGTCGCTAACCCGTGCGACTCACAGGAAAATTATTGAAAATGAAATCTAATGAATGCAAAGCAATTATGCAAAATACCATTTAAATTAAAAAGATAAATATTAGTAAATGTTGTTATCCTTAGCTGTTTGTGTTACATCTAGAGTTTCATATCTAAGTTACTACAATACTACTTGTAACAACTGAAGCTCACAATATAAGTATATTATATGAAGCCAAAACTTATATTATCTTCAAGCTCCCCTTAGCCTTACAGAGTTCCTAACAAAAAAAAATTTTGTATTGAATTTGATTTCAGAGGACTTATTCAAAATTATTTGAATTAAACCTCACAAATTAGAACAAAAAAATAAATAACATTACAACATTGTAGCTGATTAATATACAAATAAACTACCAATTTAACATGGTAAATCACTATTAGTAATTTAGAAAGCAAAAATTAACAAAATTAAAGTTGTTACCCATTTAACCTAAAACTTTTCATATTCTAAAGTTGTCAAACACCTATTAACAAATAACTATTGATATAAAATATTCAGTAATTACTTCAATACCACAAGTTGTTCATGCTGTAAAAAATTTGAGAGAATAACATAGCAAGCATCTTAAACTCTTTCTTGCTTGGATCCTACAAAACAATATATATATATATATATATAGCGATGAAGGATAGAACATGCCATTAAAGAGACAACCAATTACGATAGTGTTCATTCTCAAAACAAGATTACGATAGTGTTGGAGGCAAAGTAAAATATTAAAAAAACTGAAGAAGCAAGCAGTTTGGCTAGCATACCAGCTAGTTAATTTATATCAAAGGACATAAAAATCTTACGATCAAATAGCATCCAAAAGTAAATGAATAAACGTGGTACAATCAGATAAATAAAAGGTTTGTCAAGATGATCAAGTTTGGCAATGAAGAAGACACATTAGCTATTGATGAGGGTAATCTCTATCTTAAACTTGTGATAATGATGAAGATGCAACAACTACTAATTATGCAAATCTAGCATAATCTTATTTTGATTCAACTACAACAAAAATGACGATAATTACCATAAAAAGATTATATCCAAAAATAGTCTTTTATGATATAGCCAAGAGTACAACCAAAGCTAATAGAAGGAATTTTAAATCGATTTCAATGATGAAGGAGGGATTCACTTAAATGAGGAGACCAAGAAAAAAGAAGTATCATGTTTTGAGTATTGTATTGAATTTCAAACTCTATAATTCAATTTGCTAACTACTTAAATACCTTAGCAAATTGAATTTCTGCAGGCACGAATACTACTAAAACTCTATCATTCAATTTTCTAACTACTAAAACTCTATCACACGAATACTACTAAAACTCTATCACACAGATTACACAATATAAACCAATAATGTTACTATCTCAAACATTAAAAAAAAAAAAAAAAATCAATTTTAAACACAGAAACAAACAATCATATATTTGTATAAATACCCAACCTAAATACATAAAAACTCATATATGACCCACAACACAAAAGAGGTAGTAACAAAATTAAAAAAGAAAAGAAAAAAAAACAGCAATAAAATAGAACAACACTATTAATCTAATGCTTACATTGAACTATTATGCAAGCAACCACAAGAATAGAGATCAAGAGCAACTGGGATTTAGAAATACATAAACTGAAACATCCAACTTTTCAGTATTAATATAGTGTGAGGAGAGGAAGAGATGAAGAAGTTAGAAAGCCAAAGCCTGGCATTAGGAAGATGAAAGGTTGCTGTTTAAAATTGTAACCATGAAACACAAAGGGTTGTCATCTAAAAGTGTAACAATGGAACACAAAGGGTTGAGAATTATTTTATTTTTATTAGTATTTTAATATTTAAGAAATCTAATTTTAAATTGTAGGACAAATTTAGGAAAAAGAATGGCAATGACATGATAGCTGATGTGGCTTAACCTGAGCGTAGTAACATTAAATATTACGCTTCAAATTTTAGTAGTATATAGATATAGATCAGAGAAAACTGAATGAAGTTTGACAAGTGACAACTATCATGTACCAGTAACATGATTTTTGGCTTACCTTCATCATCATTGGTTGGTAGTTTTCTTCTTCGAACAATATAGAAAACCACGAAAACAGAAACGAAGCTCAAAACTCCCACACCAACAATTAAACCTATAATCAGACCAGTTCTATTCCTCTTGCTGCTTGGAGGTCCACTAATAACAGTGGGTGTAAATTCTATACAAAAGTAAGATAGTCAATTACATGTGAGGAAGCCAGTACCTAATTTTCTGAATTGCATCTACAGTTTTTGCAGTTATTGATGGCTGAAATAGAAGGCCCGTAGGTACCTTGAGCAGGTACACAGCAAGTCCCTTTTCCAGCCCAAAAGAGATGGATTTCAAGGTAGTTTTCTAATACCTGAACATTATATTCCTTCTGAACAGCTACGAAAGAGTCACCACCAGCTTCCTTTCGTATGTCAAAATCCTTTTCAAAAATTTTTCCCTGGGATAAACAAATTCAAAAATTAAGAAAATACACAAATGAGCATAAGAGGAAGGGGGTAATTGATAGGAAAACTGGAGAGGGACTCATGAAAGGCTTTGTTCAAAATCCTTATCATGATAATAGGCATATTTTTGGATATCAAAACTATTTTGAGTCTTGGAAATTAATTGCAAAATAGTGAAGAAATTACAGAGGTAATGGTTGTGCCATACTCAACTAAAATTCTGAGAAAAATAAGAATTAATTATTAATTAGATGCTAAAAGAAAATTTGTGGAGGGGCCAACTAAGAGAACCTCCAGTGGCCAATTTTGGAATTAATTAGACAGCCTCAATTGTAAATATGCATCATATTTAATGAATTTTCTGCATTGATGAAATAAGACGGTCAAAATATTTGTTCCATAACACTTTTTGTTTGTTTGTTTGTTTGTTTGTAGATACACATGCACTTACATGTCATCACAATCCCTAGTCATGGTCTTGGTGTGTGATTTTATGGACAAAATGGGCTTCTGCCCTTTTCCGAAAAAATAATCATGCGTTTGCCCTTCTTCCCAAACTAAATAGGGAAGTGCCCCTGTTTTATAACTCGATAAACCTAAAGTCGAGTTATATGAATTACTCGATTATAGGATACTCGAGTTAGCTTGAGGTTTGTGCCACGCTGGGCGTACGAGCGTACACCCAGCGTGGCATTTTGTTTTTCAAATCCCTTAATAACTCGATTATTTATTAATCGAGTAATATAACCGATTATTGACATATCGAGATACGCTCTTATTAAACCTGTTTTCAGACTTTTTTGTGTTAGGCGTACGAATATATGGTTTTAACATAACTCGATTATTATAATATCGAGTTATAAAGTATAATCGCACTTCGAAAAATCGAGTTACTCGCGTATAATTTCTCCACACCTTCTCCCATTTAGTGTGTCTGGATTTCTGCTGAACCTCCACTCTGCTCAGATCAACAGCTTTCGGACTCAACTGAAGTTTGTATCATCTCAGGTAGAAAACTCACAGCAGAATTTTAGGGCAATGATATTTTTATTTGATATTGTATTGAAATCTTTGGTTGTTTGTTGTAGAAAACTCACAGCACGTAGAAAACTCAGATCAACACCTTCTTCCATTTGGTTGTTTGTTGTAGTAAACGTTGGCCACAAGAGAATGAAATCTTTACTATAACAACATTTTGTATTGCACATAATCACATTGGTCAAACATTTATAACAACATTATGTATTGAACACAATGGGCAGACATTAACAACAATTTGTTTGCACATGGTCAAATGTTAGTGTTAGTGTTAGTATTTAATTTTTAGCATGTAATAGTACACAAATTTATGAATGTCTTTGTCATGTACCATTTTATGCAGCAGTACATTATTTACCAACAGTTGATGCACATAGTTAACTAACTTGATCATTTGGTGTTATTGTATTAAGTGTCAATGTCTGGTTTTGGCAACCCAGAAATCTATAGGCCTCATGATGTGTTCACTGCTATGGGTCGTTGTTGGGTATTAAAAGATGAGTTCAGCTATCTAATCAATCCGAATTTGCGAAACAGTGCTTATGTTCACAATACCATGAGACAGGAGTGGGCTTGGTTATTTCATGAATAGCAAATGTTTTATGATGAGCTGGTTGGTTTTAAGTTGCCAATGCCTCGGCAACTCGCATCGCAGATGCCTAGAGACACGATCGACGATCTTCGTAAAGCATTGAACCGCATAAGAGAAGAAAATAATCGAATGAAGATATGTCTTAATCGATATCGAACCCAAGTCAAGATTTGAGAGTCAGTGGAGGAAGGGTGGTACGAGCATGCACAGTTCATGCAATCACTTCTTGCTGATCCCATTTATCAGTCAGACGTGGAGATGTCAAATGAAGAGTAATCGTGTCGTGGTGTGATTAGATTTTGTTGGAGAACTATTTTGCTTAACCATGTATGTGTGTCACCGTTGTTGCATTTGTACTATGTAAACCTTATTATTGATTGTGAGGAGCATGCACGTTATTCGTAATCTAGATTATTTTCACATAACGCATAAAAGTTAAATATTCCCACACATGATGATTTTCAATAAGCACGTACGACATAACACAGAAAACTTAAAATAACTTACACTAACATTATTAACTTAACACTAGACATAACACACACACCACATAGACATTCATTGTGACAAGTAGTCCTCATAGTTGAGGACATTGTTACGTTCTGCCAGAGTGAGTTGCCTGTTCGTTGCGGTGGCCAGCTCCTCCGCTAGTTGTAGCATGTGATACCTGGACCTACGAAGTATCATAAGATTGTTTTCTTTTTTTATTTTAGTAACTGCACGCTCATATTGGTGCATGTTTCGTCGTGGCAATGCGAGTGAGCTACGGTCGACAAGAGGCGTTCCGAGTCGCAGGAGATCATTGTGTAGAGCGTTGGACTCATTCATGCGAAAGTCCCACTCCCGCCGCAATCCTGCATAGTATTCCCTCTCGTCGGAATCTCTTTCCCTTCTATAGTTATCTGGAAAATGAGGTAGCATCCAATTGCGCATCGACATTGGAAAATGTGACTTTAGATCGGTATGTGTAGATGTTTTGCAAGGGTAGATGTAAATGAGACTTTATATAGGGGTTTTGCAAGGGCAAGTATTCACGTGGATGTGACTATATGTAAGAGTAAGTGTTCACGTGAATAAAGATGATATGACTCGACAGTGTATTGTTCAGTGGCAAGGTGTTGATAAGCACATGCAAAACTACAAACATGACTTGGTTGTACAGTGGCGTCTGTTGGTGCATGTGATTCGCTGAGGTAGCTGTTTGATATGGCTATAGCTTGTGCTACAACAGCGAGCTGGTGATGTGTACTGCAAAAGAGGTTGCGTATTTATTCACGTTAATACTACTCAACATTGATGTGCTTCATCTGACATGACTTGACGAGATATTGCTGAGCTGTGATAAATGTATCATAAACTTTTCAGGGATGCTCTGCATCCTTGAAAACGGTGCATTGCAAAAGCTGTTAAGCGTGCATTGCAAAAGGTGTATTGACGTGCATGTAGGTGATATGATTGGATAGGGTTCAACAGTGCGAAGCACCTGAGCATGAACTTTTCAGTGATGCTCTGTGTATTCACGTGAGTGTGGATGTGTACTTTTGGACAGGGTTCAATAGTGCTGAGCTTTCCATCGTAGCTACACTCATTGCTCCCTATCCACACTTTTGACAAGTGGGATTGAAGAAAGTTGATAACAACATTTGGTTTTGTAATGGTTGGTAGGATTTTGTTGAATACCATTCTATCTGATACGGTTATATATTTTAGTCTCTAGATATGAAGGAAATTCCAACTTCCATGTTCTTATATTTGATAAGACTGCCACTGAGATTCAATATCCACCTACTCAGAATTGTAAATCGGAAGATCATTAGGTAGAAATAATAAACTTAGATGAAGATGATACAAACTCATCATGGGTATCTCGCGGCCGCAAAATATGGTGAGCCTTTATACATAATGTGATCATGATGTCACACTTCAATGTCTTCTACTATTACCCTCTATCAAAACATATTCAGCAATGAGATTCGGGAAGGGATGGGTTGCATTTTCGAAAGCACAATAATTTAGAAGTAGGAGATGTCTGTGTCTTCGAGGCGATCAAGAGGATGCATGTTGTGCTTAGTGTCTCAATATTTCACGTGGTTGACCACCAGAGTTTGGACTAGGATAACATGTTTAAATTTTAAACTAGTGATGTTTATGCTTATATTTAATTAGGGACATTGATCACTAGTATGGTTTATATCTGATGGATGTGGTTTTAAGACTGTTCTCTGACCGGTTTGGCATGTCTTGATGAAGACTATTTAGCATTCCTGTGCGTCATCTGACATGACTTGACGAGACAGTGCTGAGCTGTGTTAAATGTATCATAAACTTTTCAACCATGCTCTGCATCCTTGAAAACGGTGCATTGCAAAAGAAGGCATATCTATGCATTGGCGTGTGTGTAGGTGATATGACTGGACAGGGTTCAACAATGCGAAGCTGTTGAGCACCACATGCAGCTATGAACATCAGTGTAGCAACGGTGGATAGCTCACCCCCAAAATTGATGCATAACCAATTCAGGGATGCTCTGCCTCCTTGAAAATGGTGCATTGCAAAGGGTTGCACATCTGTGTATTCACGTGAGTGGGAATGGGTACTTGTGGTCAGGGTTCAACAGTGTCGAGCTATTGAGCATCACATGCAAAACTGCATCAATCAAGTGTAGCAATGGTGGACAACTCACCCCCAAAATTTTGCTTACACTGTTGAGGGATCCTCTGCATCCTTGAAAATAGTGCATTACAAAATGTTGCATATCTGTTTATTCACGTGAGCATGGATGATATGACTGAACAGGGTTTAACAGTGCCGAGTTGTTGAACAGCACATGCAGAACTGCGAACATGACTTAGCTGAATAGTGTAGAGCTGTGTTAGCCTTCTCCAATCTCACTTGCCACTACGTGCACTGAGTGTAGCAACACTGGAGGGTTTTATCCCCATATTCCCTTACAAACATTTCAGGGAGCTTTGGAGCAACGCTATAACAAACCAATAACTTGAACGAAACATTTTAGAGGCTGATTAGGCTTTTAGGCCTTTACCCTATTTCTAAGCAAACCAAATACTATGAAACAGTGTGTTGTGTGAGCCATATGGATTTTCAGTAACTGAGTGGTTAGTTTGGTTTGGACGAGTCTTTCTGTAATGTATCTATATAAAGTAGGACACTATAAGAACTAAGATACACGGATACGTGTGTATGATACCGCGACTCAAACAACTCATATAAATGAATTATTCGTATTATTGAATCATATGTGCGGTTGGTCTATGTGCTTTGGATGAGTCTGTATGTATTGAATCTATTAAATTTTCCTAAAAGTAATGTGCAATAAATATAATTTGGAGGCATTTCACTTCCTATGGTTTTTCCTACATTACAAAGCAAAGGACATTGTCCAACCAAAGCACATCACTTGAATGTAGCAACAAAGAACAACAGGGAAGAAATGAGAAACTGATTTCACATAAACTTAGCCAAAACTAATGAACAGTTAATCTTTAGAGTTGCAAAAGTTGAACGTACATAATCATCATTTGTCAGACATTAACAACAACATTATGTATTACACATAATGTGTAGACATTAACAACAACGTCTAATGTTCGTAGGTAGAAATTTTTGGAAATCATCATTGCTTGAATCTGAGAAGTCTGAAATATCTGTTTCATCATCTAATGTAGTAATTTCATTAATAGACTTGATGGCTCGCTGTTGCACCTTCCCCTTTAGATGTTTCCTAGCTTTTTGGATTGCATGAAAACGGTCTAGTTGTCTTTGCATTTGATTGTTCTCTTGTTCAAAACGAGCAAGTATGTTGGCAGGTTCATCTCTAGGTAACTCGGCTGAGCGTGCCATAGGAACTCGTAACCCATGCCATTGACAATACACCTCTAACTCACACCTCTTCTCGTATAGGGTTGACCATGGTGGTTCCGCTTGTTCTGCAACAGTGAACTCTATTGCGGTGGTATCTGTACTTAGTTTTGTAGGTTTCCCGACCATGATGTGCCTGACGCTTCCAAGACTCTCGTACGTGTATATTGGCATATTAACGAAATCTCTCTTCTTCCCAACCCATATCCCTCCATAGTGGTCTGTGTATGTATGTAGTTGTTGATCTGTTGGAACTTGTGATGATGCATTTGTTGAAGTAGAACCAAAGTTGTTTCGCATTGTACGCTTTGATGTTGAGGCGTTGCGACTCATAGCTTAATCAATCTACGAAGTTAGCGGGGTAGAAAGTTAACATTATATCAGCATTTATAACCTCATTTCACGGTCTACTATTTAATTAAAATTTCAGTTGCTAGGGCTTGTCATGTCAGTACATGCTGGAAAACCACTGCAATCTAAACAGGATTTTACATGTTCCCAATGTCGCATCAAAGGTGGGCAGTAGTTGCAACATTAGATGTAAAAGTGACATCTATGCATCCAAATTCAGAATTGTGTATTCACGTGAATGTGGGTGTGAAACAATGTCGAGCTGTTGATACTTCTAGTGCACAATTGTGAACATGACTTGGCGCCAACAGCTGCGTCTGTTGGCGCATGTGCTACGATTGAAGGAGTTTGATATGACTACAGTTGGTGCTACAGCAGCGGGCTGGTGACGTGCGTTCAGAGTTCGAACTTGGTCATCTTGAAACTTCGGTATATGTATCCATGTTTTGTCTTTCACGCTACAATTTCGCTATATTAATTTATTAATTGTTTAAATCCTTCACAAAACAAATTCTGAAGATCACAGTGTGTTATTATCTTTGGCCATTTTCAAGCCATTTTAAACATCATGGTGCGTAAACATCACGGTGTTTATTACCTTCGGTCATTAAACCTTTAAAGGTTAAAAAACATCACATTAACTTTGCTCTAAAAACCATCACTCTTACAAATTACGCAGCCCTACAGACTGAAACACTAAACTTTCTCTTGTAATCGTAGCCAATTAATGTGACCCTGTAGATTTGGAATACCAACTTACTCAACTGTTCGATCAAACATCGTGGTCAAAGAGTTGCCCGTTTGAAGTGAAGCCCAACTGGAACTGAATAGCACATTTGTTATACCTTTGCTTTTGGTGGCTTGAGCTCACTGTTATATCTGTTTAATTGTGCTTCATCCTTCACAAAACATTAAACATCAGGGTGTTTATTTGACGAGTCTGCACTGCAAGGTTTCATCAATAAATTTTGTAATGAAAATATGATGCATGACGTACAGTCCAGGTAGGGACCAAATTCAGAATAATATAATTGCTAATTTAAGAGCGACAAAAATATCCAATTAGTGAAAAATACATGACTGAAAAGCAAAACCTCCAATACAAACAGTTGCCCTAAGTGCAAATATAGCTTGAGCCCCTCCACTCAGAGGAAAATCTCCTAGGTGGTTCAATGTCAACAACAAACCCTGCAAACCAATTGTGCTTTCACAAACCTTCAATTTGTATTAATAATTACTATAATCTAATAACATGTGAGTGCCGTACAGAATTATGAAATAAATATTTTTTACACACTGACTTGGATCTACTTGATGTTATATAGAACCATTGCAATAATACTAATAATAGTAACGATGGGCATGAAACTAGCCATCATATTAATATATCAAACTACTTTCCACGGATACCATGTTTGTCAAATTGCCACTCAAATAACAAAATATACAACTGCCTTAAAGCCAGTTCATATAATTGTCATACAATCAAATGAATTTGCTACAACAACTACAACAAATTCGTCCCCGCCTTCGGTATAATGGGCAATGGCAATCATGAAGAGTTAGATGGTGGAGATGGTGGAACCGGACGTCTATAGTCAGCTACGTCCGCTCGGAGAGCTGCAACCTCGGCAAGAAGACCGTGTAGAATCTGCCCATGGGTGGCCTGAGTTGTCATAATGGTCTCCATCATAGCATGAAGAGAGGGAGGAAGAGTGCATGTATGCACTGCATCAGCAGTGTCAACATCTACCTCATCATCACCATCCTCGGCAACAGCAGCTGTGGGATCCCCATGCATGTCCTCATCTGGAACATCTCCAGTAGTAGACCGTACTCGTGGTGTCTTGGATGGACCAACACTGGGGTCGACAACCTTCTTTTGGGCACTTCGCTGTTTCAGAAATTTGGCTCCTATGGGGGCTTGGAAGTGAACCAACTCTTGGGAAGGAAAATTCTTTAATCCTAAATATTTGAGGACCCTATGGATGAGAACTGGGAAAAACAAACCATGCCTCTTATACTTGCTCCTACGCACCTCCACAATGGTTTCGATGAAAAGGGAAGGAAAACAAATGGAACTATTGGTGACGAGGGCGTAAAGAAAGAAACACCTATGTATAGGGATTGTATGGATATGAGAGATAGGGAAAATGTTGTGACAAGCTATCCTAAAGAAGATATAATTAAGCTCAGTCAACTCACTTGAGCTAATACTTCGGTCAGAACCCCAAGTGACTGATCGTCCACAAAGGACATCCATAACATCATCAACATGATGAGACATAGTGTATGGATAAGTAGGTCTACAAATTATAGGTACATCAAGAGCTTTAGATACGCGCTCCCTAGTTATTGTAAACGGTACACCATGAATGGACGATGACACCTTGTGACCCACGAGATTCTCATGCACCGATAGATTCAAATAGAATTCTCTAATCAAGTCAGCTGGAGGGGGTTGTATGTTTGTACACAGGGACAGCCAATGCCTAGACTGTAGATTCTCACGGATGGAAGGATGTAGTTCATGTAGATTGATTTGCCTTTCTCCCCAAATACGCCTATGCTTATTCAAGGTTTCAAAGGTTTGCTCATTCTCGGGCGTGAGGAACCTTGATTGATCAAACACCACTTCAGGTTCAGATGCAGCTTTGCATTTTCCCCTCTTAGCCCTCTTCGGAGCCATAACTAATTGATGGTCAGTAGTGGAAACACGATTAGCTCACACAAAAACATAACCAAATACCGTATTACGATGAGATAAACAATGAAGTTTGAAGCAGAGAAAAAAAATTGCCAAATTTAACGCACTACCATGTGTATAAAATCATCCATACAATATACTGTCTAGAGCAGTTTACAACAACATAATGAAAAAACAATATTCTTATTCACGGGTTGTTTAGTTGGTTAAATAAATGTAATGCATTTTGGTCCGAGTGGACCTGTAATTTGAAGATAGAGACCTAGAGTATATGAACTTTAGTTGAACTCAAAGAGCCAACATGCAATTTGTTAACATATTGACTTTTGTCAAAATGATCAATAATGTCACACACCGATCGCAAGCATTCTAACAGCATGTTCGACATTATAATACAGGAAACATACAAGTGGATGTAGAACCTAACACATTTTCAAAATTCCTAGCTACATGTAGTAAGTTTCACCAACTTGTACAAAAAACTTTAAATTGCACAATGTACAGTTCAGGCACACAAACAGCATAAGGACTACCACACACATATGGCGCCACTGGCAAGTTCATTTTGTAGAAGGATACTAGTCGAAGACAACCTACTAACAAAAATGCATTTGACTACCCAAACACCCATCTTCATCACAATCTACATAGACAATGAACTTTGAGGCATGAATAAAAATTTTGACAATAACGCACCACAAATGTGTCATTTTAAAGACAACAAAATGTTAAAAGACTCTTACTATGTAAAATATTCGAAGAACTTTCGCAGGAAATTGTCGATTCCGGCCGGATGCAGCGACAGCAATCGAAGATGTAATTTCGCACAGCTGCAGGTTCTGCAGAACAATGGGGTTTATACTGGTGGGGATAAATCCCGAGAATTACTCGATGATAAGTAAATCGAGTTACTAAAATATAACTCGATTACTAGATACTTGAGGTACATGAAGTGTACATTTCAGGAATCTAGTTATATATAACTTGA
The DNA here is from genome assembly GCA_023736055.1 of Quercus glauca. NCBI lineage: Eukaryota > Viridiplantae > Streptophyta > Magnoliopsida > Fagales > Fagaceae > Quercus > Quercus glauca. Next base: position 17,275,780 of record CM043318.1, on the reverse strand, counting down.
CTATTCATATCTCGAGTTATGTTAACTGGGCTTCCCCATCAAGCCCAGATATTTTGGACTGGTCCAGATGTAGTCCAAGAGGAATCCAACTGTACAGGAGGGTCTACACAGAACCCGATTTCTTTGAAACCGAGTTCTGTTCATTGTAAATCACAAGAAGCCTATTTATGTGTACCACGTATCTCAATATTTAAGAAATCGAGTTATGTTCACTGTTCCATCGTCACAATAAGAAAAAAATTCACGCGAAACTCGAGTTTTAAAGACTCGAGTTCCATAAATGCTGCTATAGGACTTAAAAACGTCATTATAGGGCTTAAAAATTGAGTTATAAAAATTTTGCAGAAAAACGCCGCTATAGGGATTAAAAACGTCACTATAGGACTTAAAATCGCCACTATAGGGCTCCCTGAACATGGTATTGAACACTCATAAAATTTTTTTTGCAGGAAAACGCCGCTATAGGACTTTAAAACGTTACTATAGGACTTAAAAACGCCACTATAGGGGCGATCAAACTAATTTTTTTTTTTTTTGCATGGAACTCGAGTTTCTAAAACTCGAGATCTGTGTGACATTTTCAGTCCACGTATGCAGCAAAACACGCACAAAGCGAGTCTCTGAGACTCGAGTTTTAATATGGATCTCGAGTTTCTAAAACTTGAGATGCTATTTTCTTTTATTCTTTGCAACATTGCCTAAATTACTACATACTTGTCCTTTGCATTGTTAATCTGCCCATTCCCTCGGCTTCCCCACCCAGCCCAGATATTTTGACCGCCCCAGATGCAGTCCAAGAGGAATCCAAGTGTCCGGAATGTTGAATAACATAAGTTGAGAACAAAAAAAATCTAAATATATATATATATATATATATATACACATCAAGGGGTTTCTGGCCTCAATGTTGGGCTATTTTCTGGTAGTGTCTGTAACTCATTCCAGCAAATTTGGTCAAACTTTTACAACTTATATTTTAATGAAATGTAGTGTAAAATAGATAATTTGACATGGAGTTTATTTTAAAATCAGCATGTAAAATACAAAAAATTACCTCTTATGCAGCCATTGAGATAGTTGTTTGCAAGAGCTTAATTGAATGCTAAGGGTGTAAATCTTTCTTATGGTTAATTGAAAATAGCCCAACATTTAAATCTTCCTTTTGCAAGACCTTAACTGAATAGGGAATTATGCTTAATTGAAGGAACTCAAAAGAGGATAGTTTCTCTTCCATTTACTCTGAGGCCTGTTCTTTACTTCTTTGATGCGTTCCTTATCTAAACCATTTTGGTGGAGAGTTTGAGGTGAACTGTCAAAAATGTCTCACGTCAATTAATTTGTTAACTTATTCAACTCAATGAAAAATAAACATTTTTATGACCAGACCCAAAGAAGGGTAAATATAAATTCTTGAACAATGTTAGGGACTTAACTTTTTCTTTTTCCTTTTTTTTTTTTTCTTTTTTACAAGCTTGTTGGCTAAAATTACAAATTGTGATTAGATCAACATATTTATAACATGAATCTTGATTCTATTTTTGTTATACACCAATCATAATATGTCACTTCAACAATTTTTAACAAAGTTGTGTTACTAGATTGGAAAATTTATACATATGAGCAATTTATGTAGAACATCTTTAAACCATTTACTCCTAATTTTCAGTAAAATGCGAGTAAACCAAATCGGTATTCAAACACAATCCTACTTATTCAAAGGTGAGTAGGGTTGTCCCCCTTTCTTACTCTCAAACTGATGAAGTAACAAATTTTGTAAAAATCATCTATTTATAATTCCAACTTGGTAAACTTGGGCTTTTGACATGAGGATCATTCAAAATAGGTCATGTTATGTACCAGATTGGTGCAAAAGTCTACTTAGAAACCCAACTAACAAGAAAACCCAACATGCAATATTTGGCTATTGTTTTTTTTTACTTTATCGAATCACATGTGGCATAAGCCTTCTCGAAGAGAGCTCTTTGGAGGGAATTTTTAGAAGTGTGGTTTGTAAGGCCCAACATTTAAATCTTTCTTTTGCAAGAGCTAAACTGAATAGGGAATTATGCTTAATTGAAAGAACCCGAGCTAAACTGGCAGCTGGTACATAACACTTTTGTCACAATTTATATTGGTATAAATAACTCCATATTGATCAGATGCAGTCCTAGTATCGATGATATTACATAGCAACTCAGCTTTGCTTTTAAACAGTACAACATGCCAGGGATGTCGATATAACAAAACATCAACCTTGGCCACAGTCCATTCCAAAAACAAAAAGGGAAAAAATAGATGAACATATTAGTTGCAAAATAAACACATCCAAAATTGAACGTTTAACATAGTAGTTGCAAAATAAACACATCCAATGTTTAACATTTAACATAGTAGTTGCAAAATAAACACATCCAAAGTTTAATGCAACCACCATAACCACTTATTCGATGCATCTGAAACTGTGGACCTTCAACACAACATCGTCCCTCATGATCAGCTCAAATACGCAAACATCTCCTACTTGCAACGTATTTTCCCTCGTAAATGCAGACCACCCAGCAGATACGACACATGATGAACCCACACTTCGTTCATAAACGTATAACTTCACAGGCCATAATTGGTCTACAACCTGCAGCTTCACTATGAGTATACTTCCTTTGCTGTAGTCCTTGGTAAAGCCTTCTCTTGGTAGGTAGTTGATAATGGCCCGGGGTAAACTCTGTACAAAAAAGTTGGAAAGCGATATTTCAAAAATTGTTGAACCTAAGATGAACCTAAGATGTTAGATATATATACATCTTTTCCCCTAAAAACACAACTATGCAAATCATTAGTAACAAGTATCTGTACATGCTTTCTAATTGATCTATGAAAAATCAAAGTAAAAAAGAGGGCATGACTAAAACCCAACAATTTCTGTGAAGCTGAAAGCTTACTGCACGGTCCTTGCCATCAATGTATGATGGATGAATGGTTACAGTGAAAAGGGGATTCTCCGATTTAAAAGCATTGGCTCTCACAAGATTTTTAGCTACACCGCCATCTTTCTTAGGACATTGGTCAGATTCAAGTTTAACTAACGAACTGCCTGTGCATCCTACTCGATTTCCTCCAACCCCATGAGCTGATCCTGAAATGACATGAAAATACGAAGTGATGCGCATAAATTATTAGTAAACAGGCTAATAACAATCAACCAGTTCCTTACAACAGTGTGAGATTCATACCTGAACCCTCTCCCTTAGTAAAGACGTCCAAGATTTGAACAGAGTCATCATCACTCTCATTATCTTCCATCCTACAAGGTTGGACTTGGTCATCTAAAGAATAGTCTATTTCTGTTGCAGTGGCATCAAATATGAGTACATCAAAGTGTGAATTTCCAATATATTTGAAAACTAGCAAGTGCCCCAGGGTTACACCATGACAGCTTGTAAATTCGCACCAACTATTTTGAAACCAAACCCCCCCATCATGTTTTGTCACCTTCACTTTCCAATTTGTACCATTTGGAATCCTAAGAAAGGCCGTATCAGACAAATCAACTCCATATTGAAGTATAAACTTTGTTGGAATCCGCTGTAAAAAAGAATCTCCATAACATTAATGCAGGCTTTGTAAATAAACACATGCATTTGAGTTCGTATATATTCTCGTTGTGCAGCAACCATTACAGGAAATCTAACACAAAATCTAACAACTGAGATGTAGAGGATGATGTTGGTGAAATGAAGTTCTATTAGTTGAATGAGTTAAAAGCATTGTTTGAAATTACAAGTTTCTGTTTTTGATTTTGGTATCTGTAGAGTTAAATATTTAAATAAACACATGCATAAAGGTGTATCATATCATGAGCTTCAAACCAATGGCACATATACGAATTACATATTCATACATACCTTTATACAGCTACATTTTTACCCCCTACCATTAAATTACCCTCTGCTTTGTTTTCATTGAACATGTTTAGTCTAGATCAAGCATTGAAAAACAATTGGAAACTTAACAACAACAATAACAATAAAAGACTTAGTCTGAAATTAAGAACAAAATATAAAAATTATGTGTGTGTGTCTCCAAGAGAATATTGTATTTTAAGAATTGTCACTCTCTACCACTACATATCCTCAGTATAGTTTTAATCCATATTTTAAGAATTGTCTGCAAGCATTTGATGCTTTGTGACTAACTACTTAAGTATTGACAAACAATTTAAAACATAAAAAAAAAAAAAAAAAAAACAACAAAAAGACTTAGTCTCAAATAAAATAACTGTAAGAGAAATATATTTTATTAAAAACTTACTATCTAAACTCAACAAACAAAACTTGACAATTGCAAAGGAATCAAACACAAAAAATGTAAATCACAACAACAAATGTAACATACGTATTGCAAACTTAAAGTTTTTATGTCTACATGTAACAAATGTACAATTTTTTTCAAAAATCAGAAAAACGAAGATCAAATGGACAACGTGTATTAGCATGTTAGTTTCAGAGAGAAAAAAGATCATGAATTTAAATATACTTACAATCTTTCCTTTTTGAAGAGCTCAAGGCAGAATAATCTTGAAAAAGTGTGGGGACCTCATCGTAGGATCAACAGGACCATCCTCATTGTTTCTCCGCCATTGAGAAGCCATTGTTCTGGTTCTCTAAAGTCCGGTGCTTTTTACTGAGAAGTTCAACGGTTGATTCTTCATAGGTTGAGAACTAAATAGAGTCCAGCAATCTGCTTGGGCTTCCACATAACCCGACTATTCAATACTCGAGTTCTGTGCACTAAAAATCAGAGGAATCCATGTTGTGTGCAGTGTAACTTTAAAGGAATCCATGTAGTGTTGTACGGCTTGCAAGTAACTCGATATCAGGAAAATCGGGTTATCTCCATAATTACTCGATAATAGCAAAACCGAGTTATGTGAACTATTGTTCCACACCCAACCCTCCGTATTTGGACTGATCCAGATGCAGTCCAAGAGGAATCTCAGTTTCCCGAGGGTAACACACATAACTCGGCTATAAGAAAATCGAGTTACGTGGAGTGTAAACCAAACCAACCCTACACAATTTATCATATAAGCTGTCTTCCACATAACTCGGTTATTCGTAATTCGAGTTATGTGTAGTGTAAATTTGTAACTGTCTTCCACATAACTCGATTAACAAGAAAGTGAGTTATTTGATCTGGGTGACTACACATAACTCGGCTATATTAAGATCGAGTTATGTGGAGTACAACACAGCCCAATTCAATTTCTTAATAGAGAACGGTCTTCTGTATAACTCGGTTGTATAGAAATCGAGTTATTTAATCTGGGCTTAGCCACCCAGCCCTCCGTATTTGGACTGATCCAGACGCAGTCCAAGAGGAATCTCAGTGTCGCGAGGATAATACACATAACTCAGCTATACGGAAATCGAGTTATGTGGAGTGTAAACCAGCCCAACCCTACACAATTTATCACATTAACTGTCTTCCACATAACTCGGTTATTCGTAATTCGAGTTCTGTGTAGTGTAAATTTGTAACTGTCTTCCACATAACTCGATTACTAAGAAAGCAAGTTATTTTTTAGTGTACACTCCCATACAGCATTGGCCTGCTCATGAGGCAGTGAAAGTGGACCTGTTCACGACCATAATATACAACAACTCATATCTACTTCCAACCACATCCATCAATTATTCATTCCCTCATTTCCATTATGTGAATAAGAAAATCATCTATACGAGCATAATTGTAAGTAAGAACTTTATACATTTAAATCCGTTGATGTACAAAAATAACTTTGTCAATTGTACGTTTTAAACATTATTCACAATTTTAACTTGAAACTTGGACAGCATACGCCAACAATGGTTTTAGGCAATCATGGAGTCTGCACATTTGAGTTACACATTTTTGTTGTTCTTTTCAGTCAGTCTAACCACTTCATCCATGGTGCGCAGAAAGTCTGGCACCTTCGGCACACAGGATATGACAACAATATTGGAACTACAAACCTCCCGTTGTTGCAGGGCTGCCTCGTTTCTGCGTAGTAACAAACACAAAAATTAGTATACAACCCACATTAATTAATAGCATGTTACAGTTACACCTTGGCCACAATTAGCAATCTAAATCACAAACATATACAGTTAGGGAAATAGAGACCCCATGAATAGAAGAATATGTACACCACAAACAATAAGATTGGAAGAACACCAAATCTGACAGAATACTTGGAATGGTAATAGGTAGGAGTTAAGGGTAACTGCAACTACTTGACGAAGTAATCACAAGATTGCCCAATGTGTAGCTAAATTTGATACAATGGTATTACTATCATGGTTCCAAACTAAAAATTACTCCATGAATCTTACTTATAGCTCATAATGTAATACCTAAACATGTAAAGAAGAACAACTTATGATACCCCCTTGCTATGAATTGTAATTGTTACCTACTATGTAGCACCATAGCTTGTTGATGCCACATTTCGCGTCGGACATGTACGCCGGTTATGACCCTCTTGCCGACACAACCCACACTTCAACTTTGGTCCATTCTCAATCCACAATGAGGTTGGCAACTCCCTATCCTCGTCATCCATCTCATTGCGGATTCTCGTGGACGTCGGCCGACCTTTCTCACGGATTAACCGCGGGTTTGGCATCACGGTTCTCCTTTCTTCTAGCTCCGGCCATTCTAACCTATCTTTAAGTGGTTGGAATATTGGCTCGTAGCTATGATATCGTTCTTCCACGCGGTAGAAACGATCCATATACTCAGTGGCATCGTGGTTGTGCCTGGCATAAACTGCTATCAAGTGTGAATAGGGGATCTTGTTTGCTTCCCATTTGCCACACGTGCATGTCATGTCCATGAGGGAAACCCTATGGGTGTGATCTCCCTCGCTAGTGTTCAACAATGAACACTGGGTCTCCACTGTATATAACTATTGTTGCACGCTCATCCGTCTAACTATATAGAGCTTCGCCTTCTCTTGATTTGCCTCGAACTTGTCATAGGCATATTTGCACCACACTTGCCCCTCTTCCAACTGCTCTAGGGTTTTGTTTCGACATTCGTCAAAGTACGAGTTCACCTTGTAAAATGTGAACTTCACCATTGCAGTTATCGGCAAGCTACGTGCACCCTTAAGTACCCCATTGAAGCACTCTGACAGGTTGGTTGTCATTGCCCCATATCGGTGCCCATGGTCATGTACAAGTGTCCACTTTTCTTGATTTACCTCCTTAAGATAGTCATACGCATCCGGGTTGACATTCTTGATGCAATCCATGGTGTTTTCAAACTTCCTAACTTGATTTGCAGTTGCTGCCTTCCATACCAAGTTCTTCAACGGCACACTATTGAAGTTTGTGTTAACATTGCTTACTAAATGGCGGAGGCAATACCGATGATGGGTTAAGGGCGGTTGCAAGTAGCCCCTAGTGGTGTCATCGAAGCATGATTGTATCCCACGATGCCTGTCGGAGATTATACATAAATTGGTCCGGTCCGTAACATAGGTCAGCAGGTATGCCAAGAACCATCCCCATGTCTCCGTGCTCTCGCTTTCGACAACGGCAAACGCGAGTGGATAAACCTCGTTGTTACCATCAGTTGCCATTGCTATCAACAGCTTTCCTTTGTACTTGCCATAAAGGTGCATTGCATCTATGCTTATCACTGGCCTGTAATGCCTGAACCCTCTAATACACGGATCAAAAGCCCAAAACGCAGAGTTGAATATACAAGTCCCCGGGACACGAGGGTCACACTTTAATGTGGTTACAGTGTTCGGATCTGCATTGGACAATGCCGCTAGAAACCGTGGCAATTCCGGGTAGGACTCGTCAAAATCCCCGTAAATACGCGCAACTGCCTTCTGTTTGGCTTCCCAAACCTTGTATATAGTTACATCATGCCCGTGCCTTGCATGCAGCATACTACGCAAGTCCCTTACCTTTCGGGTTAGGTCCTCCCGTACATACTTCTTAAGTGCAATGGAGATGAACTTTGAATCCATCATCCGCCCATCAGTCGCTACTTGGAGGGATGAGCAACTGTGGGGAGCCGGACATTTACTGATCTGCCATAGCCCGTGCTTCTTGCTGCAAATGGCCTGAATTGACCACATACATGCCTCACGTATGCACTGCACTACTAGCCTATTGGTGTCAGACTTTATGACCTTGTATTGCTTATTATACTCCATAGAGTAGAGGGTCAACACATACTGAATAGAGGCTTTATTCTTGAATAGCATCCCGATGGCCAGGTGGTCACCTTTATGCCAACTTGTAAGATGCCCTGTACCCAATGCAGGTGATGGGTCCTTAATATTGTCCCATGTGTTTGATGTGAACCATTCTGGGATAGGAACTGTATTAGGGCAATCCTCCTCGTTGTTTTCAATAAGTGGTACATTGACCTCTGCGTCGTCCACTGCTCCATCAGTATCAATGAACTCTTCGTACACATCTTGGCTGGCATCAATTTCAATTCCCCCATCCAAATGAACTTGTGTATGTTCATACGTGTGACTAAACCCTCCCACAGATCGTGTATGGGTGGCGCCCAACACTTCCGGTTCGTCAACATCATCAACTGCACTGCATGGTTGATTACTGTAAGGCAAAGGCGTGACATCGGCAAAGGAAGGCTACATGTCAAGCGGCGATGAGTGTGGCGCTTCCACCCCACTGCCATGTTGTGAACTTACACCAGCATGGAACCCAACAGCCTCAACAGTTACATACAAATCAGACGCTATGAATTGGGGGGTTCGCTTAATCACTGTCCACATCATGTCCACGTCAGCATCGCAACCCAATGGATTTGAGTTGTAGACAACCTGAGTACTCACAAGTATCTGGAGGGCACGGTACACGATGGATATCTTATGTGACTCCTTGTCCAACCCTAGAGATTCCATTATCTTCCGATGCATTTTTCTCAAGTGTGTTCCGCATTTCAACTCAATGAACTTCTTCTTCACTGACTCGCCTCTATAGGACAACCCATGTAAGTCATGGAAATACTGCTCCCCATCATAGTAAACGTAGAAGCAATGACGACCCATGGTAGACCTGGAGAAGGACAATTAATTGTAGTTATCATGCAGAAGATAAAGGGTTATGTTAGTGACAATTAAACATTTACAAACGCACTATAATGATATCCTAAGTATTCCTAACAAACTTGATTCGTTTGTACACAATCATTGGCCTTTTAGGGGAGATGTTTCACAACAAAGTATAAGTGTATGATGCAATATGGTCAGCAGAAGCTGTTCACCTCACAGGCTTTCTTTTTCAGAACCCACACACTTAAGCCTTTCAGAACTGAAAGAACCATACAATTTAAACCTCTTATTACTTTTTACATCATTGTTGATACCTATGAATAAATGCATATATCATCATAGAAATTCACCTGACAATGAAAGTTTGTTTATATATATGTTCCCAATTATCCATACATCCATTACTAGATCTATACACATGGAGGAAGAATATGTATACAATGTCAATATCTCACACACACACACACACACACACACACACAGGATAACACAATTTGTCATTCGTTTTTGGGAAAATTGTTCTACTTATTTTCAGTATATTGACCTTTTTTTGAAATTCCTAACAAATTGTTTCAAAAATGGGTGGTTAATGTGTGGCCTAAGGCCATATATTATATATAAACTATGTTTACATGTGTGTGTGTGTGTGTATATATATATAAATAATCATATATGGAAAGTCCACTTTGTGTATATTTACATATATTTGCGCGCGCGCACACACAATATATATGTGTGTGTATTTTCACACACACACACACACACACACACACACACACACACACGTGTATATATATATATATACGACACTATGTGTGTGTGTATATATATATATACCCTAAACACACACATACATGTGATCATATATGCGTATGTAAGTTTTTCTATATATAGATATATCTCCCAGCCTATTGGTGTATATATATACACACACACACAGTGTCAGAACCATAGTAAGAAAGTCATCACATTTATGCTAAAGTGCCAATCCAAATGTAATTACAGAGTTATGTAAGTAAGTTAAGATATACCTGTCAGGAGAGATGAGTATTGATGAGAAGAAGGGGACCACAGCTATAGCACGCTTGGTGAGGGTACAAGTAGAAGAAGTAATCACCTTACAGGCTTTCTTTTTCAGAAACCCACACACTGAATGTAACCCAGCACTAAAAGAGGCAGACACGTGCATGGATTCTGATATGTGGGGATGGGTGAATCATAACTCAATATTTGGGATATCAATTTTTACCTAAAACTCGACTTCAGTAGTATCGAGTTACTGTTGACGCGACGTATTGACGTGACGAGCACAGAAACTCAGTAGTTCAGAAATCGAGTTACTTGCAACCGTCAATTGATTTATGGTTGTAACTCGATTTCTCAAAAATCGAGTTTCTGTTTGCATTTCCTCTACATAACGGTAGATTGACTCCACTAGTAAGAAGGTGCATCTAGCAGCTCAAATACGCAAGGAGTTCCACCATTTCATGTTTGTAGATCGGGATGGGACGTACTTATGTTGTGTTTAATGGTCATGTTCCAGGCATATACAACAGTTGGGTAGATGCGAGCAAACAAGTTCATAAATTCCCAAACGCCAATCACAAATCATATAAAGATCGAAGGGAAGCAGAAGCCGCATACATGGAGTATTTGCACTGTAATGGTATGGACGAACATGGTGGTGCATCCGCATCGTCGGCAACTCCAAACATATCAACCTCAGCTCCACCTAGCACTTTTCCAAGCGAAGGAACTAACTACGACAGTAGAGACATTAGGAACTCCTTGTTAAGGTATCAGTTGGAAGTTGCCATTGAGGAGCGTGACCATGCAAGAAGGATTGCAACCTTGAGTGCGAACATGTTGAATGAAGTGGTGGCTCATGTTGTGGGGGATGATGAAGTTGATGCACCTACGGGACAACATATGGGTAAATGAATGCAAAAGTATAACTTCATGTTGTTGTATTCATTAAGATATGTATATTTGCAAGTAACTAGGTTTGTGTGTATGGTTTAACTAGAAATGTCATCGTTTTCCAGCTGTTTACCTGGCAGATATGTGTATATGGGAAAGTAACCTTATTACTTTTGTTTTAGCACTACTTTGGTCTTATTCAGTCCATTATATGTACTTTGGTCTTATTCGGTCCACTTTGGTCCTATTCGGTCTAGTACATTCTATTCCCTCTATTTGATCGTAATTTGTAACTAATGGTCAGCGTTGCTCGTATGAGATATATTTGGTTCACTTCAGTCCATCATTGTGTATTTACAAAATACAAGATCAGCCTATACATAATGAGTCACGAGTAACGAATGTACATGACATTAAAAACAATAATAACTTGCAAATTGGCTGGATGAATGATTTTGAAAATCCACTGGGAGGATTCACTGCAATCCATACCAATCAAAGGAAACACAATGGGCATTGAAAAAGATAAGATTGGAATTGGTCATACATGAAAAATCGTCCTACAGCAGAAAAATTTAAGTCAAATCTAAAAAATTGAGTTAAAGTCAAGAACAAAATACTTGCAATTGGTCATACATGGAATTGGTCTTCAAGTCAATTCTGAAAAATTTCATACGTAGAAGATAGAAAGTCCAAAACAAAATAACCATGAATAAAAATTGACACCAACCAACTAAAAAAACAAATAACACATCAAGATATAAAGATTCTTGAATCCCAAACACAGTAAATATAACCCAAAAAGTATGATGCAACTTGTAATATTATTCAAAATTAAAGAAAAAGTTACACCAAAAATTTCAAAATTACTTGAAAAGTTAACATTACATGGATAAGTGTATGGTGCAAAATTGATGTTGGAAAAACTTATACACAAGCGTCCACTTTTTGCTGGTGACTCCCATTGGGAGAAACCAATGGGAGTCCCTTCTTTGCATGCTCTCCACTGAAGTTCCCAACAAAGATTCAATCTATGAATTCAATGGCAGCACAATTACAAAGCACATGTTGTTCTTATTCTTCAAGTTTAAGGACTACAACTACATAGTGGAGTACTACAAGTTTCAATACATACATTACTATATCTTCCCTCCAGCTGGGTCCACTAGACGAAATTGAGCACCTATGAGAGTGGTCTTCCCACTGCCAGTTCTGCCAAGAATACATGTTTTGTGCCCTTAACCGAATGTGCCCTTGTAAAAACCCTCGAACCTGCAAGCCCCAACAGAATAGATTACCCTTATAGACGAGGAAATGTCTCAAGTTTATAATGAAAGTAAGAACAAAGACTCTTACTATTATAATTGAGTTTGTTACTCAATGGGGTGAGCCAAAATCTCCCACCTTCTGGCTATACTATTATGTAGACTGCGAGAATTAATATACCATCAAACATTCGTATCAGAAATACAAACACCACCCAATTAATAATATCACAAAGCAAACAATTATATTTGTGGAACTATGCATAACTTACAGAGTTTTAAAAGCAGTGCAAAAGCCTACGATTAACTCCAATGAGTCTTTCTTAACTTAAAATACTCATCGTATACAATACTCATAATGCCCCATGTTCCAAATGCTTTAGATAAATTATAGTGGACGTTAAAACTTATTGTGCATTGTATGTTGATAACTGAAGTAATATTACAGAAAAAATAACGATGAAGTATGATATACATTCCGAAGAGAAGATACTTGTAATACTCCTATACACTTAGAGGGCACTACCCATAGCACAAAAATCCTACCTTTTAATACTCCTATTTACTTGTTTTAGTTTTTAAAGAAAAGGATGGAATCTCAGTTATGGACAGAATATCCAGTAAGACAGCTGTGTGACATGGGCAAGCCCATATATCTAAGTTATCATGCATCTCACCCTGGTAGATTTTGTTAGATGGGATCCACCCATATCAAGGCCAAATGACCATTAGCATAGCAAATGCCAGGATAAACAAAGTAGATGTGACGGTACAATCCTGCATGTACACACCTTATCCGGTCCAGTAATAGAACCACAGTTTCAACATACAGATTTCTGTTAGTGACATATATCCATTAAACAAGGACTTGAGTTATCAATCATTGTTGACAGGAAATTTCCAGATTTGCCAAAAAGAAGGGACCCATTTGTGAATGCAAAGGTGTACATTGATACTTCTAGTATACGGACATTTATACAGTTATGCAGACCCAAATTCAAAAGAGCATTGGTTGTAGTGACTTACCAAGAGTTTATCATCACTTTCAAATTCCCTTCTATTACTTCGGGGGCCTCACATGGTATATGCATGTATTGATTTAGCGTTTGGACAAATCAACTCCATAATTTGGTAAAGTGCACTGATTTTGAATTGAGAAGACAAGTGATGTGTTTAATGAAAGACCATAAGAAAGTGCCATTCCAATAAATCATGCAATTAAAGGAGAAATTGTTATGAAGAATCTAATACGCATGTTTTACAGCTCAATATAACTCCACAAGCATGTTTAAAAAACCATCTCCCGAAGTATTGAAGCATCTATAGAAGAACTGTAATTCGTTAAAGATTGAAAAAATAACTCTTCAAGGCAAAACTCACCAGAGCTAACAGATCCGGGAGGAAGCCATGACCATGTAGAGTGCTGAAGATGCAATAACAATTGCACTAACTGTTTCTAATCTGTTGATCAACCACTCATTTGCTGCAAAACTGTGGAAAAAGGACTGGCATTTCTAACAAGTAGTTCAAGATTCTTTTAAAAGAATCGGTCTTCCTCTGCAAAAGCTCTTATAGTCATGGCGCCAAGCATTGTAGAGACTCAGATTCTTGTTGTGCTACAAAGGAGTTGGTTGTGCCATTGGTCCGCATAAACTCATCAAACTCGACCCCGAAAAGTATCAACTTACTTCTTCTTGCTTATCACCAAAGCCGCACATTTGTTTCTCAAAAGAAAAAAAAAAAAAAAAAAAAAAAAAAAAAAAAAAAAAAAACCCAATGCCACTTAAAATCTCTCTTACAAACAAGTTCGGCACTCCAGCTAACAACATATCAAAATACAACAAAGTTTGGCTTCAAATCAATACCAATCGAGGCATTTGTCCATTTGCAATAAAAATTCCAAAGCCCAGAAAAACTTCCTAATACATCAGTAAATGCAATACACCTTATGGGTTTTATCCTACATGTAACAATTTGTTGACAACAAACACACTAAATAAGCTAGTACAAGTCCCCAAGCAATGATCCACAAACAGATGCACAGCCACCAAGATGCACAGCCACATATACACATGAAGAATAAGCACACAGGGACAATCAGGCTCAATGGCCATTTCGTTTCCACCATATATTCGCTAAAAAAAAAAAGATACAACTTTATAAGAAAATAGAAATGAAAATATCTAGTCACCTAGAGGCCGGAAGTATAAGCATTGAGTTCAATAGGCATTCAATGATCTTTTTGTTTCCGCCCATATGCCCTGACAGGTCTAATCTTACCTGTTTCATCAGACACAACAGCATAATTAAATTAACATAATCAATCAAATGCGCAGTATAAGTAGGTAAGAAGATGGGAAGTGTAGACGAAGTACATACCATCGCCGGTCCCGCAACTGGGAGCATGTGCAAGAGGGCGCCGTGATCTCCGCAAACCCTCCACCGGTACAATGTCCTCAGCCGGTATCTGCTTAATCTGTACAGGCTCAATGTCCTCGGCCGGTATCTGCTTAAGCTGTACAGCATCTTCGTGGGGGGTTGTAGATGAAGCTAACATGGTGGGGTCCACATGCACTAGAGGTGGGGTGGGCATGCCTGGTGTGGGGACAAATATGCATCCACCATCATGGGTAGATCCGCTGAAAACTGCAGGCGACATACGGGGAGGGTCCGCATAGTCTATGCTAGCACCATGGGACGTAGGCTGGGGTGGAACAGTGCCCTCATGACCAGCGCTGTGGGATGGCCCAGCACCAGTGCTAGATGTGCATCGTGGTGTCCTGCCGCCATCGTCAGACAGTACCCAATCAGTGCCAAGCCATGCCTCTTCTGCACCTGAGTCATCCCCTTCCTCGTAGATGGGATCCGGCTCAGTCGTACGACCATAACCAGCTCGGCCACCCCCACGAGACCCACCACGTTGCCCGCCACGACCCGGGCCCTGTGTACCAATGTGAACTGCTTCTGCAAGCGCATCCGCCAATTTAAGTCGGCCTAGCTCCTCCACAAGCTGTAGTGTATATGTAAGGTCATTGTGCATGTCAGAACCTTCGTCGCACCTCCGTATAGACCTAATCATTGTCCGAACCTACAAAACAAGGGCGGCGTCATAAAAGCAAAAACATAGGTATGATGCAAAAGTTGCATAAATTTGTTCCAAAATAAAAAGAAAAAAGTAGTAAACATAGCTAATGAACTCCTTATATTAGTTATAACTATTAAACATCTTTAAAAAGATTGCATATAAAAGTAGGGGTTGGACCCCCCTGTGCAGAAATTTATAGTTCCACCCCAGCAGTCACGAATGTTCTGTTTCCTGTTATGTTTATGGTAATGCAATCTAAACTTTGAGATAATACTTCCGAAAAACATGTATGGTTGGTTGGTTGTACATAAGTTCAATCTTAGCACAAGTGAAAATATCTTTTATCATTTGTGTATCTAAGCTTCACTAGAGTTACAACTCCATTGATAGCATACTGCAATCAGGACACATATTTTGAAGTTACAACTCCATTAAGATCATACTGCAATTATGACACATACTATGAAGTTATTATTTCCTAAGGTACACGTCCGAATGGATGACAATTGAAAATATCAAACACGAGCTGAAATTGCCCAACATTAAGGGAAGTACCATCAGTTACAACATATATCATACTTGAATCTAGTGGTGACTAACATATCCGTGCTGCATACTTGCAAGAATTTAAATGACCTTTAAGATGTTGGAAATTGAATTCTACCAACAGTTTAGTAAGGAACTTCCCAGTCCTAGAGGTAATATCTATCAAGGAATATGTAATTAGCTTTCAGTCCTAGAGGTAAGGCTATCTAGTGTGACAGTGAACTATCATGAAATGTGAATTTATCAATACTAAAAAGAGTTGCACCATCCGTTTGAAATTACAAGCCAACCAAAAACAAAAAATAAAAATAAAAATAAAAGAATAACCCAACCCACCCTTTGTAAAATTTGAATGTAATTATATGAACAAAGGTGTGGTCATCATTGGTCATTGCCAATTAACCATTCCTCATGCAAACAAATTGGATGAAGACAAAATCAGTTATTTATGAACAACTTAAATCATACAATAGCTTAAAAACATAATGAAAGATAAACTCATAGAGATGTAACAACAATAATAATTGTGGAGTTTTGCATGCATGATAAAGCTGCTGAAGATATTTAATCGAACAATGGTTTCATACATAAAATAGGAATTGTTGCCTCACCATGAGTTCCCAGTACGCAGACTCTGGTGTTATGTACCGCCTTGTGTTGCGATTGTACCACGTCATGTACTCAATGAGGTATGTATCATCACCGTCCAAGAGAGGGGCCCCGCGAACTTCAGTCACTCGGTTGGCCCATTGTTGAATGAAGACAGCATGTTCTACCTCCCAATCCTTCTCCCATTTACCCTGGAGGGATATCTTGTGAAGGACAACTGACGTATCCACAACAGATGGAACTGGTTGTTTCATCCCAAACTGACGGAGGACCCGCTCGAGATGATGCCCCTCCACTATCCAAAAGTATATCAACGACACCTCGGCTCTCCAAATATGCTACCCGGCAGTGCAATACGCAGGCAGGGAGCCCAACGTATGCGTGTACGGCTCCTATACAATCTGCATATACAAATTATGTTTGTGATAGTGAGACATCATACTAATTAAAGATTATGTTTGTGATATGTAAAATGGAAGGCATGGAGTTTATTGATTCTATTCGTACACAAAATCTTTAGGGATTATTAGGCAGATAGCAAAGGAACAGCAACATTGGGTTCAAAATTTTAACAGAATGAAGTCAACAAGCAATTAAAACAATGAATAGCATTCATCTGTAGAAAATAGTAAAAGATCTAGGTTGACCGATGTCCACATTCCATTCTCAGAACCATGTTCATATGCATAACATTGAAAGCTAAGTGAGACCATCAAATACTAGGGTTTTCAATCTAAACCAAACTTAGAGGAGGGTGCCAGAGCATCCTTATGGCCGTAAGATGAATCCAAGTTGATGATTTCGCAAAAGCTTTTTATCGTAATAGAAAACTTGTACTGGATTAATTGCATTAATCATTAACAATGTTTCAATGACTGAGAACAAAATGACTATTAATCATTGTAAGACTAAACTAACTGTACTTAATTTTATCGTGAAGCTATAAAAAATATGGAGGGAAGACATATATAAGGTCTGCTGGATACATTGCATTTCAAGTAGCACTTTTTATTGCAAGAAATGGAAGCTATGTAAACTATGACATGGTATAATCCTCATCAAATATTGTTATCATATTTCTATCTAAATATATTTTCTTATAAAATTTAGTCTTTGAAATTACTGCGCATTTAATATTTATCTGAAACTAATCATGTCTTATCTTAGTACCTTGGTGCGACAAATTATGTGGAACAAGCTCTGCAGTGTAAATCACAGCTTATTATGATCAAGCTCCTCTTAATGAATATGGTGAGTAGCATATGTTGCATGCTTCTAAAATTATATGAATAAAGTAGCAATTAATAATCCACAAATACAACCAAAGACAAATATGATTATCTTTGGTATACTCTTAGGTAAATTAATTTCTCATTGAATTATAACCAATTACATATGAACAATATGTGTGCCTTCTCTTCATTGCATCAGATTAATGACATTTGTAAGAATTGATGGAGTTGTTCTTTTTAGTTGCAACACAGGTTTGAAGTCACTTTGTCTTGCACTAAAGCAAGACTTCATGCTTAATCTTTTGCACATTTTGCACATGCTTTTTTGAAAGACATATACATAGGTAAGTTACTTTTTCAGTTCAAACATCTTGGAAAGGGACAATTTCTTCTTTCTTTCTTGGGTGTAAATCACAAACGTTTCTGTACATAATCAAGGATATAGCCAAATTCTACTTAATATATATATGACTAAATTTAAATATATCCCATTGATCCAGCCCAACTTAACCTGACTCACGTGAGTCAGGTTGCGTTGGTTTTTACACATGTAATGAGTTAGGAATTTCTCAACCCAACATTCTTAGGTTGAGTTGGAAAAAACCCTTCAATCCAAACCAATTCGACCCATGCACATGTACACCCCTACTTTTGATAATAAGAAGTCTCCAAATATAAGGTTTTAAAATTGTTGGATTATAAAATATTTGTTTATGCTAGGTTAAAATAAAAGAATTGAAGCCTTTGATTTAACAGTTTAGAATTTTTGAGTTTATGGTTGCTCGTATTCATGCAAGTGCTGCGAATGGAAGTTCTAATGCGATGTACTTCACAATGGACATTCCAATTGAGTTAAATGATGGGATGAAAATCCTAGTATCAAACAAAATGATGGGATGGAACCAATATTCTGAAATCAACTCATTCCTACAACAATCCAAGAATTCAAACTAAAATAAAAATAAAAACTTGGAAACATACTTGAGGGAAACGAAAATAAAAACCTCAAATTGAGGACGTAAATTAACCGGGTACCTGCTCTGCCCGTAGTGTAGCCAACGACGTCTAGTACGCAACAAGGACGTGTGTGGCATGCTCTGCGATGCATTTTGGCCCGCTCCGCCTAGCAAACATGGGGTGTCAACAAATGCTCGTTACTGAACTGGTCATTTAACAAACTTTGCTTTATATTTCACATAGTTTATTTTTGTTTGTTAGTTTCACATATTTTCAATTCTATCAAAGAGACAAATAAAATGTAATATACTGTTACACTAAATGATTATTCCTAAGAGACAATTAGCTTGAGTAACGAGAACTCAATGAACGTACCTAATGGCAAGGGGCCCTGAGTGCAATGGAGGTAGAGGCGGCCTCACAATAGGGCATAGTCATGGGAACCTTGAATAGGCCCATAGCTGCACCAACAAGAGTGCTCCTCCAATCTGCATCGCTTCCTTCTTCGATGCATTACAAAGTTGCCTATAGAGCCAGGCCAATGCTGCATTGCCCCAGCTATACCGTCTCGCATTGCTGATTGGGTTGAGCAACTGCAAAGGCAACGGCAACACCCGGTCCGCAGACTTGTCCATGAACAACATGGCCCCCATCCGTACAAGTATGTGGTAGCGGGCATGTTGTTGTATGACTTCGTCGCCGGCATCCGCAACTGGGGGAGTGGGAAACTGTTGATTAAGCCAGATGTATTTTATCCTCGCCCCAATAAGGGTAGACTTGTTTGAGTTCGGTATCACGGGTGGAGGTTCATGGCCCAACAACTCTCGGCACAGCACGTTCCATTGCTTGGCTGTACTCCCAGTAATAGGCAACCCATCCACCGGAATCCCTAGCATCACCTCAATATTTTGCAAGGTGATACCCATTTCTCCATGGGGAAAGTGGAACGTGTGCGTCTCCGGACGCCACCGCTTAACCAAGGCCGTGATCAAGGTGTGGTCGACCTCCATATCAGGAACCTTGAATAAACCGGTCAAACCTGCTACATCTATGCATTGCATGATACGTGGGTCTAGCCCACCCTGCGGCAATACACATTTACGGCGTCGAACCTTTAGCATGCCAGGCACATCCTGCACAGGGACGAGTATTATGTTAGGTAGTGCATGAGGTAATTATAAAACAGACATGTGTTAATAATACAACTACATACCTCGTGGGCAGCATGGCTCCAAAGTGGAGTTGACCGATGATTCGGCTGCCGGGTCAACTGGGTAAGATCGTCGGGTCCAGGCTGCACTCTATCTAGTGCCTGCATATCTGACATGGCAGTAAATAGATTATTAGCAATTATTTGACAAGTAAACCACAATTAATATAAAATAAAATTGAAGCTTAAATAAATAAGAACTTGCCATAATTTTACATGCAAACACTTTTTGTTTTCCTATTATCTGTAATTGAAGTAAACAAACAAACAAATGACTAATTAATGTGCTACAAACTTGATTGATACCTGCATGTTCAACGTCTAAGCAATATTTACATGTGAGAGTTCTTTTTGGTATATGATGTCTTTGAAATTGATTTTAACAAGGCAAATATCAATTACAATTATTAGGAGCTGCATATGGAGGGAAGACATTAAATTTAACCATGCGACACACAATATGTGATCTTCCTCCAAGGACATTTAAAGTCAACTCTATGGCTTAAGACCAGTGCAGTCACATAGTAAATATAAATTGCAACAACTCAATGTTTAGGTATTTTATTCTCAAACCTGTTCAATCAAACTTGGTCTTTTCAACAAAGTAACACTCTCTATAAGGTCATCCTTAACAGCTCCTCATTTTATGTCCTACACAATTGCCCGTTTACGATGGACCACTAAGATCCCTACAACTACGGGTCATTTGGGCTCGAGTTCTCAACTTAATATCTAGAAACCTATACTAATTATTCTACATTTCTACCACTAGATATGCAAGCATACCATGACTCAGTCAGCCCATTTCCCTGCTTGGTAGGCTTATTTCAATATTTTAGGAGTTAATTCTAATCAATTTTCTACTTGGTGAGTCGTTTTCAAATTTTAGGCTCATTTGCTGGGTCTATTTCCCTGCTTGGTGAGTCGTTACAAGTATTACTCCTGTTCCCCTATATTAGCTATAAGCAATAGTCAATCAAAATGTACCAACCTCATTAAACCACAATGATGGAGTGAATGTTGTTTCCTACAGTAAATGCACTTATTTTTTCCTTGAAGTTACTTGAGCAGTTTGATGTTCCAATGAATATCATTTCTTGTTTAACAAAAGGGTGAAAAATTACAGAGTATTTTCCTTAAAAAAATTACATAATCAAAAGATTATAATCACAAAGAATGAAAATCAATAAAATCTACAACAAAATGCATGTCATTTTCACCAAAGGGTGCAGGACCACTCGAAAAAGAATCTCAGATTCACCGACTTCAACCCAATAAGCTGAGTACTAAAATAAGTACTCTGTATATCAAGGCTTATCCATGAGCATTGCATAATTTTTAAGTAAAACTCTATTAGTAATTCTTTTTATAGATGCTTCATTTAATTTAATTTAAAAATAAATGCAAAATTGTTTAGATGGACTCCTCATTGAATGTGAAAACAACACCCTTTTCTTTGCTCCATTAACTTTTTCCTTGTTAACTTTTTCCTTATTAATTTTGTACACCACCTAAACAGCAGTTTACATGGAAGAGGCAGTTTACATATTTGTGCACCTAATAAAGAGGACTGATCAAGAAAAACGGATCAAACATATGTGCCTTAAAAAAACTGCCAAGAAACAAAATCCATAAATGTGAAATCAAAAGAATATTTCAAGTGACAAGATAACATTCAAACATTTAGGGGTAAAAAATGTGCCAAGGGCTTTCATTGATATCTATATCATCTTTGAGTAATGAGTTAGAACCGCATAAATGGAGCCTGAAATATCCACAATAGAAGCACCCATTTTCATTTACAAAAAGATTTTAAATTTCTTAATCTATAGTAGCCAGCCAGCTCAAAATAAAAGGGGGCCAAAAAACGTTCACATATTTGTGCTCCTATAGAAGAGTACCAAATTGATTTAGAAAAACCTTAAAAAGCAACCACTCCCCAAATTCTTTAAATAAAAAATTAGAGTAAAGAATATTATAATACTTCAAGGTTCAAACAAGAATCTAAAATTCACTAAAGGGTGCAGGACCATTGAATGTTCAATTATCCCTCTCCCCCTCCATATGGTCAATTTTAAACAAAGAGGAGTTGTATTGCAAGCAAAAGAACTTCTATGCTTGCTATATCAGCTTCTCCACCCATATATTTCCACATATACGCTGAGGGTACCAGCAAATGAATTTTTTTTTAGTAAAGTTACTTAACATTTTCTACATTGCAAAACAAAAGTAGTGTCAATTCCAATAAATAATGAAAATTATAAAAACCTAGATATACCAAAAAAAAATGAGTACTAAAACTTTTAAGGGATATGAAAGAACTTAATTTGTTTGTTGCTGTACTAAACACTACTATTTCATCCCTCTTACTAGTTTTTAACTGGACTTGTTTCTGTTTCATGTGAATGTGTATTGTATTTCATAGATTTATGTATATAGGATGTCATTATGGGCAGAACATCTTGGATTTACAGAAGACTGCTTCAAACAACCAGTCTCATCATTTTCATCATTTGTTTCTTAACACGCAACCAATAGAACCAATCTTTGTCCAAACCAACCTTTACGAGATGGGTTCAGGTTCAAACACATTTTACACCGTTTACAACAACAATTTACACTCAAACGTAATTAGTTTGACACCATTTACAACAACTATAACAAAATCATGCCTAGATAAGACACATTTTACACAAACCCAGAGACATCACCGAAACACCACCACTCAATTTGCCAAAACCCCCCCGTCAAAACCCCAACCACATTTAAACTCGGTAATGAGAAAATAATCATTGCAGCATGTTAAAAGACAACAAATTTCTCATTAATTAGAAAATCACACAGAAAAGATATTAGAGGAGAGGACAGTACCTGTCATCAACGGCAGCAGGAAGAAACTACGACGGCAAGGAACGACGACGACAACCAACGACGACTGAGGGAGACTGGATAGGGAGAGTGAGACTGATGGAGAGTGAGGAAGAGTCGGGAAGCCTGATCGCAGAGCGAGCGAGGGAGAGAGTGATGACAGAGAGCGAGGGAAAGAGAGTGTATAGGGAGAGAGTGAGTGAATAGGGGTTGTGAGACGTTAAGGTCCTATTGATTCAAACTGCTTAATAAAACTCGCTCTTACGGTTCCCGAGTTATGAATGACTACACAATCATTTTTTTATTGGGGAAAACCCACGTCTGCTGCACCAGCGTGGCACAAGGTTCAGTATAACTCGATCATAGTAATATCGAGTTCTTTATTTAAACTCGACTTTCGTATTATCGAGTTATAAAACAAGGGCACTTCCCTATTTAGTTTGGGAAGAAGGGCAAATGCATGATTATTTTGCATGAAAAGGACATTTGCCCATTTTGTCCGTGATTTTATACTAGGGTAAAAAAACTTTTTAGGAAAAGCAAACCTGATTTTAAATGAATACATTGTAATTCCAACATAATTCAATAATATGATGCAAACCTGGATGTAAATATCCAAGACCCACCTCCCAAGACTTTTCCAATTGTTAGTGATACTGTTATCAAACGCTATTTTTGCAAACTGGAGGCTCACAGTGTAATTTCCATTCTCGAGCCCTAAGCCATAATATCTTAATGATGAAGAAAAGAGCCGAGCTGTTTGGAACAGCTCTGAGTCTAAAGTATTCGTGAATTGAGACGACGAATAACTTGTATACTGAGGATTATTGCTCCCAGCAAAATATCCAACATTGCTAAATGCCCACATGTCTGCGTTAATCACATAATATATAGCTGGACCAAGTGTCTCATTATCCCTCTCATACACAATCCCTTTAGAAGAGGTAATCTGAGGACCACCACACTTAATTGCAAAGTCATAATCTGGAATCCAATATAAAAGAAACACTCATTGATGTGTAAGCTTAGAAAAGGTGATAACTATGGGCATTCATAAGCATGCTATGCATTTCAATAGTGGATGCTTGAATTCAGCAACCTAATCAATTCTAGTAGACTATTATAAATAAACTAAAATGTGAGTTGAAGAATAGTGTAATTTATCTGTAAGTTGAATGTGTGACTTAGTACTAAGGAGAAAAGATTGACATGCTCAAACTCAAGCTTTAAATACTCTTTTAATGATGACCAGTAGAGGGCTCTTGGCAGAAGTTAATTGACCTTGGAATTTTTTTCTAAAGTATATCATGCTGCCATTATCAATTACTGAATACTGAATTTATAATGGAATATAGTTGCCAATTTAGCCCTACCAATATTCATGTCTACTAAAAGTTTGGAATGCCTCTTGATTTTATTGTATCCATATCATTATTTTGTAAACATTTGAACTTTCAGCATTCTTCATAGAAACACCAATCCTAGAGTATAATCCTCTTGTTGTGTGGCCTCAATACCTACTGATACTTTCCAATCCTACAATCAAGTGTGAGTTTTTAATTGTACTTACATCTTCCATTGCCTCGATTGCAAGGAAAACGCCGTTGAAGACAGTTCAATCCTGAAGGCAAAACACTAAAAGCAGAAGAGAAATACACTTAGACAAGGAATGTGATAATGTTGCACATGAAAAACCAGTTATTAAAGCAGATATATCTCATTGATACAAATATTCTTATTAGGATTAGGTTTTCACTCGTGTAAATGAGAAATGATCTCTTGGCGATATGCAAACAAACGTTCTCCTAATAATACTATTAGGCAGAATTGGTATGTTGGGGGGGGTGGGGGGGGTGGGTTTTGGTTGGTTGTTCACTAAACGAAATGGGACTTGAAAGTCCCCTTTACTCTACTCGGCATCAAATCAACTAACTACTCTAAATATTTTTCAATGTTCTATATCAGGAGAACATAGATTAGATGCTCATTTGACCATGTAAATCTCAGTAAGATGATATAACCAGGCTTTTTATTCTAATTAATAAAATGATATACTTCAATTCGCATATTTCAGTGACTGATGACTCCTGAGTTGTTGGAGCTGGAAACTCTACTTGTCATGCCCCGGATCTCCTCATGTGAGGCAAATATTTTCTACTTCTTCCTTTCTTTATTCAACTTCCAGCAATTTTTTCTCTTTCACTTCCTAATATTTTCCAACCTTCTTCACGACAAACATTAGCCCTACCCACCCCAAAACCCAGTAACAAATCCCAAATTAGTTTGGTATCAAAGCTTTTTTGTCCTGCATCAAACACCCATTGGTCCACTCCTTTTAATGGACATGTTTAAGTAATTTACATGCTAGACAACTGCTAATTGATTTTCTATGTATAATTTACTGCTAGTCAAACATTATAATTCTCAAAAGTAGTGAGTTGATGATAATTCACATTCCGTGTAAAACAAAAGTTCCAAAACATTTGAGAGGACAATTTACCATGTTGAAAGCTTCATGGCTATCAGCCTCTAACAGCTTCACCATTTTAAACTAGATTAGAAACAACAATTTTTTTCATTATGGTAAGACCCAAGCATTAAAATAAGAAAATATAGCATGGAGAAATTTACCTACTGTTTGAACTTTCTATTGTGAAATTGTTCGCAACTAAATTACTGCATGTTATACCGAGTAAGATCTGAATGTCAGTTATTAATAAAGAAAAGCTGGTTATAGAAATCAGAAAAATAAATATAATATTAATAATTTTCAAATACAATAGTATACATACAGTTGCAAATTTTGTTCGCTGACCCAAGAAGGAAAGCTTCCCTCTAAATTATTGTAAGACAAATCACTGCAAGCATAACATAACAAGTATGTTAGATACATAATGAAATCAATTTATAAACAATCCCCGTTCAATATTGAAATAGGCATTACTCTCGTGGCACCGATGTTCTGAAACAAAATTTAAATCCAGAACCTCTAGTTTTCCATGTTTGCTAATGATGCCGTGCTTGTTTATGTTATTAGTTACACATGGAAATCCTTGTATCTAGCAAGGCATTACTCTTTCCTGAGACTATAAGATTAGGCCAGTACAGTTAATCCAGTGGTAATACAGAATTTACTTTTTCTGTAATTTCTTGCTTCTAATGTACAGGAAATTCCTCTCCCCCCCCCCCCCCCCCCCCCCCACCCACCCCCCTCCCCCAAAAAAAAAAAAAAAAAAGGAAAGACTTCATCATTATACAGTCACTAAATTATTACATTTGAGATCGTATCTTTGATTAACCTTTGTGTTATAACCTCCCCAATGTAAAAGCATCTTCTCCGTACAATTATTATAGCTCAGTATATATAAATATTCACTTAGCTCATACAAGATTTAGGGATGTGGTATTCGTGTAGGGATGTGGTACTCATGTTTTTCTATCGAAATACCATTCTAAAATAGCTTAATGTTAATAAGAGATCAGAGTCATACTACCCCCTCTCGACATTAGATTGAATATAACTCCTTGTATATATACAACAAAGATTCCAAAAAGCCTAATACATTCAATCAACAAATAAGGGAGTTTTTCAATTAAAAAGCTAATTGTTATACACCTTGATTTTCATTTTAAATGTTTCATAATATTGTTAAAGGCAAACAATGTCTTATGTACTTACATGTTGAGAAGAGATGTGCTTTTTTGTGCAGCCACGGTGCCGCTTAACTTATTATTTCCAAGGAACCTGATAATGAACACAATAGAATAGACATGCTTCAATACAATCTATATCTATATATTACTAAAAGCTGAAGCATAGCGTTTAATATTACTATGCTCACGTTAATCCACATCAGCATCTATGTCATTACACTTTTTCTTTCCAATTTTCCTATAATTTTTTTTTTAACATTTACTTTTTTTTTTTTTAATAATTGCACTTTCTCAAACCTTTCTCGTGCCTTTACCTTTTCATCTCCTCACTACCCTCAATCTTAATATCACTTTTCATCTTTCTTTATTTTGTCTTTTCATCTTTCCTTCCCTTACCTTTTCATCTCCCCACTACCTTCAACCTGAATGTCATTATTCATCTTTCCATTCATCTTCCTTTATTTTGTTTATTCATATTCACATTATCTTCTATAAATTTGTTATTCTCTCTTCCATTCTTTGCATAGTTTTCCATCACAGAAAGGTGTTTCTTCATCTTTCCCTCCCCTACCTTTTCATCTCCCCACTACCCTCAACCTTAATGTTAGTATTCATCTTTACATTCATCTTCATTTATTTTGTCTCTTCATATTCACACCATCTTCTATAAATTTGTTATTCTCTCTTCCATTCTTTGCATAATTTTCCATCATAAAAAGATTGTTTCTCCCTCCCTCTCTCTCTCTCTCTCTCTCTCACACAATAATTTTTGGAGTTTTTTATTTTTATTTTTTATTTTTTTTATTTGCATCTCTACTTAAGTTGATAATTTTTTGTATTTGTTATAACTCTACGTTGGGTTGGTACGATTTAGTTTTGTATTTTAAGTTTTTTTTTTGGTTCTCTTTGATTGTTAAATATTATACTATTGCGTTATAAAAAAATTAAAAAAGATAATATATAAGAATATAATATATATTATTCTATTACATAACATGATTTGGGTAATTTGGTGATTATTGTTTTATATATATATATATATTATATTTTTACTTTTTTTAATCTTTTCATCTTATTTTATTCAATATTTAAACTCATCCTCCATATGATTAAATTATTTATATTTTTTTAATTAAACATATAATATTTTATTTAAATTTAAATAAATAAAATTGTACTAACTTTTTTTAACATTTACACTTTCTACAATCTTTCTCTTTCCCTTTACATTTTCATCTCCCCACTACCCTTTCTCTTAATATCACTCTTCATCTTTCCCTTTATTTTGTTTCTTCTTATTGTTATCCTTTTAGTATAAATTTGGCATTCTCTTTTTCATTATATGCATAATTTTTCGTCACAAAATAACTTATTTCTCTCTCTTTCTCTCTCAATTTTTGGTGATATATATATATATTTTGCATCTTTGCTTTAGGTTGAGAAATTTTTGTGTTTTTTAGAACTCTACTTTAGGTTGATGCGATTTAATTGTGTTTTAAGTTTTTTTTTTTTTATTTTTTTATTTTTTTTTTACTTTGGTTGTTAAATTTTATCATATTGCATTGTAAAGAATTAAAGATAGTATATAAGAATGTAATATTATAATATTACATAATATGATTTAAATAATTTGGTATTTATTTAGAGAGAATTAATTTGGTGTTTATTGTTATATCTTTTATTTTTACTTTTTTCCTTCTCATATTATTTTATTCAACATTATTATTGTTGTTGTTGTTGTTGAATTAATATATTAGATTGTATATTTTTTAAAAGTCAATATATTAACTTGAAAGAAAATGAAAAACCAACTATTAACCAATAATAATTAAAACAATAATATTATGATGCGCAACGCGCGGGTCTACAACTAGTAAAGAATAATAGTGGGATGTATAATATGCAATTAAGAAAATGAGGTATATTACAGGTAAGAGAGCGAACTCAAATTGAAAAGCGAAACTGGAATCTGTCCCGTTATATTGTTAAAGCTCAAATCCCTGAAAAAGTAAAACAGTTTTAGTATTACGTATTGATAACAAAGCTATTATCACATGGTTGTGTGATACCTAAAACTAGTTATCTACAAGAAGTAATTAACAATTATAATCCCTATGCAACTAGAGACAGTAAAATATAAGCCATCCCATTGGCGGCTCCAGGAATTTTGTTTAGGGGGTTCATTAAAAAATTTTATTAAAAAAAGAACTTGAATATATTGAATTACCGACATAAAAATAATAATAATAATAATAATACATGAAGTTTTATAATTTTCTTTTACAAGTATTCAAATTTTGAATTGTTATATGATAGTTCATTATAAGTATCTATTGCCAATGTGGGTAGTTATGAGCCTATAATCATTTTATTTTGTTAAGTTTATCTAACATTTTTATTTTTTTTGTAGTTTTTATTATCTATTTGTTATTGTTTTTATAAAAATATGTTAAACTAAATGACTAAACTAAACTCATTGGTTTTGTATTAATTATTGACGCACACAACCAAACTTATTCATACATAAAATTATACAATAGTGTCTACTTAACTAATCAAATGCTTCGACAATAACTAACTTTACATTTTTTTTTCTTGAATTTTACTCACTTTATAACAAAAAGTTATTATAACATGATAACAATATACACACATGTAACAAACCATATCTATTTCCTAATTATTAAATTATATATATTTATATTATAATGTACACACAAACATCCACACACATCATAATTCACACAAATAATATTATAACAAAAGTAATGCACACAATCAATATTAGACACACTCACACACATAATATAAATTTATAAAAAATAACGACACTTACAATTCACAAACACTTACATTTTATTCTTAAAGTTGGAAGTACTTGTAATAAGAATGTATAAAATTTAAGTTAGAGTGTGCAAATATATTTAAAAAAAAAAATTAAAGTATTAAACTAAAAAAAATATTTTTTCTATATAATTTTATTTTTTTTTGGGAAGTCAGGGGGTTCATTTGAACCCCCTGAGAACAGTGTAGAGCCGCCCATGCATCCCAACAAAAAAAGGATGGAGAAAAGATAAGAAAAGCTGAAAAGAAACAGGATGAGTTCAAAATACTATGCAGTGGCCCCTTATTCGATTACAAACAGGTTGAGTTCATTTTGTAAGCCTTGAGAAACCTGATAACTATATCACTTAATTTGATTAGTATTTACCATTTAAATTATAGTACAACCTATTAAATAGTAGAAATGTTATTGGTTCCATTGCTTGGGCATTACTTACAGTTGTGTCAAATTTAGGTATTCTCCTATATTGGATGGAATCGAATCAGAAATATTATTATTCCTCAGCACCTTGCAATACATAATTAAACTGTCAACGTGGATATTCATAATTAAGAATCTGAAACATAGACGCTTGGGTGTTTTCTTACAAGATACTTAGAGATTTCATATTCTTTATAAATGCAAGTGAAGAGCTCCCATTTGACAAATCACTTATTCTCCTACAATAATATCACACATGAGATTGTTAGCTTTACAGACTGCAAAATACAAAACAAAAGTAACTAAGAGACGTAAACACTCACAACTCTGTCAGAGATGTCAAATTGGAAAAAGTTGAGGGTATTGGACCTTCTAAAGAGTTTACTTCAAGCCTCCTACAAAAGCATTTTGTTGTAGTTAATCACAAATTGTGCAAAAATACATCATTTTTGTAGACTGTGCAAGTAAACACTAAAATTTTATCAATCATAACTCTTCAATAAACAATGTTATGAGCCTCATCTAGCATGATTTAGAGAAACAAGGATAGAGCTAGCAATATCATCTTACAAGGTAATAAGCTTTGACCAATTCCCTATGAAGTCAGGTATCTTGCCCGTGAGTTCGGTGTCTAATGCCCACCTGAGACCACAAGAAGTGTTTCCTCACACAATCTTATCACAATTTTTTGTTTTTATATTTATCATTATGTAAATTTTTAAAAAGTTTGCAATTGAAAAAAGAAGTAGTAGGCTAGTTCTTACACCGTCTGTAGGCTTTTTAAATTAGCAAATGTCGAAGGAATCTCACCAGTAACTCCAGAACTATCAAAGTAGCTGTCAAGGTAATGAATTTACATGAATCAACTAATATTTGATATTGTATCCTCAACACAAATAAAATTTAGTAATAACAGTTAATGAATAAAGACAAAAGGATAGGTCTCAAGCCATCATTAGATTATCGTTCACGTTGCTAACTTGTCATGAGAACAATTTTCAAAATTGCTCACAATATGTATCTACAAATTAAATATCAAATTTAACTGGCATCAAATCTCTGCAATAGCTGTACCATTTCCACCAAATTATTTCTGCTAATAGCGACTGACAGTATCATTTAAAATATATTTAAAAAAATTATGACTACATTTTTTTTAGTCCTGGGATAAGATATATAGTCTTGCATATGCAAAAAAAAATTGTTATATAGCATATAAGATTTGTTGTCACAAAGTTGTTAAGAGCCTTGTAGATCAATTGGTTGATACTTCTCGATGTTTTCAAAGAAGACATCCAGGGTTCAAATTCCCCTTCCCCAACTCTCAAATTATCAAAAAGATTTGTTCTCAATTATCTTTAGCCACAGACATGATATTACTTGAAGCTTTGCTAGAACAATTTCCAAAGTCTGCCTCACCGAGCTATAAAATACAATTAAATTGATTTCAGAAGTGACACCGAAAATGGAAAGCTATATTAATTGTACTAGAACTTACAGCTGTTGTAATTTCACTAAATTCCCAAGCTCCGATGGGAGAGAACCGGCGAAGTTGTTCGTTGAAAAAGACCTACAAAATTAACAAGTAAAACAATATATGAATTATAAACTAGTTGATTTTCTTAGGTGTAGATCATCAAGATCAAGTATGTGAAATGAAGAATTCTAGCCCAACAAAAAAGTAATGTGAAATGCAGAAAACATCAAAATAGGTGTACAATTGCATCTGGTTGACTACTAAATTTATATTTTTGTGAAACCTTCTTCATATATATTTAATGGGAAGTTACACTTGCATCCTGTGCACCTTGAACCTAAGACCTTACCCTCCACATTATTTTGAGGGAGGAGGAAATGCCATTTGAGATAGATGTCATTCAAAAATCCCTTCTTCAAATATATTATAATAAATAAATGGTTGTAGTTGAAGACCACTAATACCTAAAAAAACAAAGAACACCACCACCAAGACGCCACATAGATGACTTACAAATTTTGAATGAGGTAAACTTACAATGACAATAACTCCACAAGATCTCCAAGTTCTTTTGGAAGTGTCCCTGATAATGCATTAATGCCAAAATTCCGAATTTATTAAACATCAGAAAAAAGAGAAAGGTTAACTAACATTAGATGTACTATGTCCTATGAGTTTCTTATCAAAATTCATACAGGCTTATAGGTATTGCATGCGAGTTAAATTGCCAATGGATGCAGACAGGTTACCTGTCAAGTAATTTTGGCCCAAATCCCTGTAAGAAATGTTTGAAACTTAGCACATTTAACAGACTAATGAAAATGAACCATCTTGAAAAAGTGGAAAACTAATACACCACATCTAGTATAAATTTCAATTAGTTAACATAATGTAATACAGTTTCAATGTCTAAGTTCAATCCTATCTTATTTCTCAAAAAAAAAAAAGTTCAATCCTATCTTACATGAAAAAAAGGTAATCAATATTCATGCAAATAGCAAGTAAACAAACACATAAAGAAGAAATCGTACAGATTGGAGAGGAAAGTCAAAGTCCATAGTTCTTCTGGGATTCCTCCAAAAACACTCACGACATAAACCTTCCTGAAAAAGAAAATTTAATAATAAAATAATAAAACCATCAACCATGAAAAGAAAGATTCATATACTGAAGATGCTTGAGATATTTTGAAGTTAGGTTCTGTACTATTACATACATCACATCCTGGTCTATTTCCAAGTTTTGCAGAATTTCCAAAGATTTTTAATTTTAAATCCAAAAAAAAAAAAAATTATATGAAATGATTTTGTATATGAAATTAACTTGTGGATTGCTAAGTGGGTTCCAATTAGCTCAACTGATAAAGCCTCTGATGGTTGAACAAGAGGTCCAATCCCCGCCTACACCAAAAACCAATTGATGTCTTGGTTTGTTGATTAAGAGCTATTATTAAGAGCGAACACTATAAGTTGAAACTCTTTATAAAAAAAATTTGTGGATGGCTAAAATTGTAAGCTTACATTAAATGACTGCTCAAGAATATTAGTAATAAATATCGTACACTAGTTTTTTACAAGAGCAATGTTTACATATAATGATGAGTAGCCAATTAATGGCCATATAGCCTAGTGGCATTCCATTTTTTTCTTATGGGATTTGATCTGAGGTTCGAACTCCATAACTTACACTTTGCAAAAATAATACACATAATGTTTAGGCCCAACCTGATTATCCTTTGCAAGGATTTTGTTCTATACTTTGTGCTAAATGGCATCTCAACTAGTGCTTGTATTCTCCTTTTTTTTAATAACTAATTTAATAAAAAAAAATAAGAAATTTAAAGCAAAAAAAAAAAAAAAATACAGAAAAGACATGAAGTAGCCAAAAAAGTACAAAGAA
Source organism: Quercus glauca (assembly GCA_023736055.1). NCBI lineage: Eukaryota > Viridiplantae > Streptophyta > Magnoliopsida > Fagales > Fagaceae > Quercus > Quercus glauca. Next base: position 17,242,711 of record CM043318.1, on the reverse strand, counting down.
AACTAACTACTATGTACAAGAAAGAATAGAGTTATAAACATCTAGGGAATTCCTAGATGTGAGTCCTCAAGTCCGAGACCAATGAAACAAAGTGCTTACAAATGAGCTTGAGGCAAGGAGTTGATCTCTCAAGTTCTCTGCAATTTCAGGTTTAATTTGAAACTTTAGGTTAATTTGTTAATTTTGGAATTATAAGGTTTAGTTTGTAACTTTTTAAAGTGAAGGGTTTAAAATGTAATTTAGTAAAAAAAAAAAATTCAAAAGAGAGACACATAATTTAACCCTTGGTAATGCATGTAAATTGTAAGTGCAAAACTTAGATATAGTTCACATTGCTTAAGTGTACGTTTGGCATAAATTATTTTTGTCAACTTATTTTACTATTTAGCCTATTTATGGATCCCATTGCACTTTTTGGTACTATTTATACGTTACACTATACTATATTAGTTAACTTTTATCTTTATCTATAGTACTTTCAGCAAAAAGTTTTTAGTTTCAGCAAAATAAGCGAATCCCAAACAGAACCTAAGAGTATGTTGTGTGTAGTAAAATTTGTCTCACAATTTCTTAAAAGTTACCATGATTTCTTACATTTTAGTGGAGTTTGTGGTATGCATTTGCGTTAAAACATCATTTTTTTTCTCCCTTATGTTTGTGTATATGTTTGTTTCTCAAAAAGAGAAAATGGATACAGTTAATTTCACATTAGGGGTTTGTTTGGAATCTGTTTATTTTATTGAAATTAAAAACTTTTTGCTGAAAGTACTGTAAATAAAAGTAAAGTTAGTTGAAATAGTACAGTAAGACCTATAAATAGTACTAAAAAGTATAGTGGAACCCATGAATAGTAACAAAAATAAGTTAATTTTTTAATTTAGAGCCAAACACACACTAGGTTCTCCGATTAAATTCAAAACACATGGTTGCATTGACTAATGATATGCAAATAAAATTATATTTTAAGGACAATTAAGACAATTAAACTCAATACAGCTATGTATTTTTAAGGGACAATTAAGCCATATTTAAGTAATTCTAAGCATAAATAGCATTAAAAAAAAAAAAAAAAAACCAAAAACAAAACAAGGGGATATAAAAGAGTGACACGTACAATTGGGTAATGTGGCAAGTAGTGCTCCCCACTTATATTCCATTGCTTTGAATTTGCTGAGATCCCCCATTTTTGAAATATTGTATTCAATGCTCTAACTGGAATCAAATTCACAGTTATTAAATATCATTTTGATCATAATAATAATGATTTTGTTTGAGTTTGGGAAACAAAACCACCAAGCCGGTAATTGATAAAATTATTTGCTTAAAATGGCTAAATAATAATGATTTTGTTTGAGTTTGGAAAACAAAACCACTAAGCCATCAGTTTTTGCTATAGGTGAGGATTGAACCCCAGATCTCTTATACAACTATCAGAGATTTTACCAGTTGTGCTAATTGGAACTCACGGAGATTGATAAAATTATTTGTTTAAAATGGGCTAAATTATATTGTTAGTGTTGGAATTTAATTTAGTAAAATGCTTTTTGACCTTGAAGTCTCAAATAAGCGCTACTACTTCACATAAAAAAGTTACATTTATAGTTTTATTAGGCAGATAAGTAAGGAAATTAATCGCAATTAACGGAATTTAAAACTTCAACCAAAATATGCTCATTTTATAATCTTGATAGACCAATAGTTTATTTTGGTCTTTAAATATTTATGGTGTCTCAAAAAAATAGAAACTTTTAAAAGTAATACTTGAAAAAAAATCCATCCCAAAAGAAAACAAAATGTTATGTATTTTAAATAATAATAATCCCTTTCAAATCATTCATGCCGATCATAGTTTCAACTTTCAACTATATATATATATATTGAATTGATTATATACAAATTTAAATCTTAAGAAGTGTATGCTCTAATTATTATTATTAGATATCCAATAAGTCTTTTTATTTTATAATTACTAGGTTGGTATGTGTTTGGGGGGTCTTTATGAGTTCTTTGTTTACTTGTCTCAATCACTTAGCTTTGGCTGACTTCCCTTTGATTTGTTTCAGCTCTAAAACGACAATTTCAACAAGTCGTTCTGCTGATTTGCCATTGGATTTTTGTTTTTCACCAGTCGGTATAGCCCAACACGTGTGGGCTGTGAGAGCGGTTTAGAGATGGGCTTCATAGCTAGGCTTTGCCCATGTTTTCCTTTCCCCCTTTGTTGGTTCAGCTTTAAAAAACAAACCAATAGATATCTTGGGCCAAAATGGCCCTTTACCATCAATTTTGGAAATATTTGGCAACAAAACACTGTTTCAGAAATAAACAGGAATCTACCACTTTTTCAAGTACTCGAGTTTGGTGAACTCGAGTACCCTATTTTATAGTTCCACCGTGGCTGCTGAGCTGGAAATTGGCGATTAAAAAAAATTAAATGGTACTCGAGCTTGGTGAACTCGAGTACCATGCAATACAGTACTCGAGTATACCAGACTCGAGTACCATTTATAAAAAAAAATACAGAAATTTTTTTTTCTACAGTACTCGAGTTTACTAAACTCGAGTACTGTGTAAATTTTTTTTTTTTTTTTTTTTTTTTTTTGCTTGAGAATAATTGACAAATAAACATAAGGATAAAAATAAGTAGCTTTTCTATGTGTTTATTTATTTAAATAGAAGCATTTTAAGATATAGAGATTTTAATTTCGAAATATTAATTTAATTTCTACATTGATTAAAATTGTTCATTGTTTTCTCATAAAAATTGTTCACTATTTTCTGTATAAACTATTTCTACGATTTTACATAAAATTATTTTCTGTTCAGCATTATTTAAGAAATTGTTCGCTCTCTTTTTTGCATAAATTATTTTCTGTTCACTATTTAAAAAATTGTTCACTGTTTTCTCATAAAACACCTAGTGAAATCATGTTTTCTAAATTTAAACGCCAAATCTGAATGCTTTTTCATGTTTGAATTTCACAATAATCGAATATATTTTTTTGCATTGATAAAATCTGTTTCTACATTTATGAAATTTTCTATCTGCACATCATATTTACTGTATATTCAAATCTGCTTACTACATTCATAAAATCTATTTTTTGCATTAATTAAAACTGTTCACTGTTTTGTCATAAAAATTGTTCACTGTTTTTTGCATTAGCTATTTCTAGCATTTGCGCAGTTATTGCACTTAAATGGTTTTTGTGTTTTTCACAATTTGTAACCATATGAATAATGGACAAACTCCATGAAAGAAAAATGAATGATTCGTATAAATCACCTAATGGTAAATGCCTCGAAAAATTTGAATTAGTTGAATGTAGAAATTCGAGAAAAATCAATGGAAAATCAATGAACGTAGCAAATCGTGAATGTGTACATAAGATGTACAGATAGTTTAGACTTGTTGAGAAATTTGATTTCGTTGAAAGTACAAAATAATGAAAATTCAAAGGAAAAGTATGTACGTTAGATGTATAGATCGTATGAACTTGTTTAAAAATTTGAATTCATTGAATGTACAAAACTATGAAAACTCAAGGAAAAATTGTGTACATTAGAGGTACAGATAGTACGAATATGTTGAAAAATTTGAATTCGTTGAGTGTGTAAAATCGTGAAAATTCAAATGAAAATTGAAGAGCATACCAAATTGAGTAAACTTAATGGAAAATTAATTACATTAGATGTATAGATCATCTATTTTTTTGCATTGATAAAATCTGTTTCTACATTAATAAAATTTGCTCTCTGCACACCATCTTCACTGTTTTCTCATAAAAATTGTTCACTGTTATCTGCATAAACTATTTCTCGCATTCTACATAAAATTATTTTATGTTCAGCATTATTTAAAAAATTGTTCACTCACTTTTCTACGTAAATTATTTTCTGTTCTTGATTTAAAAAAATTGTTCACTGTTTTCTCATAAAACACCTAGTGAAATCGTGTTTTCTACATTTAAACGTCAAATCTAAATGCTTTTTCATGTTTAAATTTCACAATAATTGAATATATTTTTCTGCATTGATAAAATCTGTTTCTACATTTATAAAATTTTCTCTCTACACATCATATTTTCTGTATATTCAAATCTGCTTACTGCATTCATAAAATCTATTTTTTTTTTTGCATTAATTAAAACTGTTCACTATTTTGTCATAAAAATTGTTCACTATTTTTTGCATTAACTATTTCTAGCATTGGCGCAGTTATTGCACTTAAATGGTTTTTTTGTTTTTCTAAATTTGTAATCGTATGAATAATGGACAAACTCCATGAAAGAAAAATGAATGATTTGTATAAATCACGTAATGGTAAATGCCTCGAAAAATTCGAATTAGTTGAATGTAGAAATTCGAGAAAAATCAATGGAAAATCAATGAACGTAGCAAATCGTGAATGTGTACATAAGATGTACAGATAGTCTAGACTTGTTGAGAAATTTGATTTCATTGAAAGTACAAAATACTAAAAATTCAAAGGAAAAGTATGTACGTTAGATGTATAGATTGTATGAATTTGTTTAAAAATTTGAATTCATTGAATGTACAAAACTGTGAAAACTCAAGGAAAAAATGTGTACATTAGAGGTACAGATAGTATGAATATGTTGAAAAATTTGAATTCGTTGAGTGTGTAAAATCATGAAAATTCAAATGAAAATTGAAGAGCATACCAAATTGAGTAAACTTAATGGAAAATTAATTACATTAGATGTACAGATCATCTATTTTTTTGCATTGATAAAATCTGTTTCTACATTAATAAAATTTGCTCTCTGCACACTATCTTCACTGTTTTCTCATAAAAATTGTTCACTGTTTTCTGCATAAACTATTTCTCGCATTCTACATAAAATTATTTTCCGTTTAGCAATATTTAAAAAATTGTTCACTCACTTTTTTGCATAAATATTTTCTGTTCTTGATTTAAAAAAATTGTTCACTGTTTTCTCGTAAAACACCTAGTGAAATCGTGTTTTCTAAATTTAAACGTCAAATCTGAATGCTTTTTCATGTTTAAATTTCACAATAATTGAAAATCCAAATCTGTTATTGCACTTAAATGGTTTTTTTGTTTTTCTAAATTTGTAATCGTATGAATAATGGACAAACTCCATGAAAGAAAAATGAATGATTTGTATAAATCACGTAATGGTAAATGCCTCGAAAAATTCAAATTAGTTGAATGTAGAAATTCGAGAAAAATCAATGGAAAATCAATGAACGTAGCAAATCGTGAATGTGTACATAAGATGTACAGATAGTCTAGACTTGTTGAGAAATTTGATTTCATTGAAAGTACAAAATACTAAAAATTCAAAGGAAAAGTATGTACGTTAGATGTATAGATTGTATGAATTTGTTTAAAAATTTGAATTCATTGAATGTATAAAACTATGAAAACTCAAGGAAAAATTGTGTACATTAAAGGTACAGATAGTACGAATATGTTGAAAAATTTGAATTCGTTGAGTGTGTAAAATCGTGAAAATTCAAATAAAAATTGAAGAGCATACCAAATTGAGTAAACTTAATGGAAAATTAATTACATTAGATGTACAGATCATCTATTTTTTTGCATTGATAAAATCTGTTTCTACATTAATAAAATTTGCTCTCTGCACACCATCTTCACTGTTTTCTCATAAAAATTGTTCACTGTTTTCTGCATAAACTATTTCTAGCATTTTGCATAAAATTATTTTCTATTCCGCATTATTTAAAAAATTGTTCACTCTCTTTTCTGCGTAAATTATTTTCTGTTCACTATTTAAAAAAATTGTTCACTGTTTCCTCATAAAACACCTAGTGAAATAGTGTTTTCTAAATTTAAACGTCAAATCTGAATGCTTCTTCATGTTTAAATTTTACAATAATTGAATTTGTTTTTCTGCATTGATAAAATCTGTTTCTATGTTAATAAAATTTGCTCTATGCACATCATGTTTACTCTATATTCGAATCTGATTACTGCATTCATAAAATCTGTTTACTGCATTAATTAAAATTGTTCATTGTTTTCCCATAAAAATTGTTCACTGTTTTCAGCATTTTCTATTTCTACGATTTTGCATAAAATTATTTTTTGTTCAGCATTATTTAAAAAATTGTTCACTCTCTTTTCTGCATAAATTATTTCCTATTTACTATTTAAAAAAATTGTTCACTGTTTTCTCGTAAAACACCTAGTGAAATCGTGTTTTCTAAATTTAAACGTCAAATCTGAATGCTTTTTCATGTTTAAATTTTACAATAATTGAATTTGTTTTTCTACATTGATAAAATCTATTTTTACATTAATAAAATTTGCTCTATGCACATCATGTTTACTCTATATTCGAATCTGATTACTGCATTCATAAAATCTGTTTTCTGCATTAATTAAAACTGTTCACTGTTTTCTCATAAAAATTGTTCACTGTTTTCTGCATAAACTTTTTCTACGATTTTGCATAAAATTTTTATCTATTCAGCATTATTTAAAAAATTGTTCACTCTCTTTTTTGCATAAATTATTTCCTGTTCACTATTTAAAAATATTGTTTACTGTTTTTTCGTAAAACACCTAGTGAAATTGTGTTTTCTAAATTGAAAATCCAAATCTGTGTGTTTTTTCATGTTCAAATTTCACAATAATGGAATTTGTTTTTCTGCATTGATAAAATCTATTTTGATACACACTTTGTCAAAATTATCCAACAATGATAGATTGTGATTGGTTGTTTATCACTTTCTAATAAACTCACTATTTTTTCTACTTCACCTACAATCTACCATGTAGAAGTATAGAACAAGTGTGACAAAATGAGTAGAAATTAGAGACGATTTGAATACAATGAATCGTAATGTATTGAAAATTTCCCTTTATTACATTTTATTATTATTATTATTATTACTCCTTATTTAGTTTATCTAAAAAGTTAAACATTTTTGGGTTTATCCATAAATCTATGCCACGAAATACATTGCGAGAAATCAAGACCAAAGAACTGCCAAAATAAAAAATTGAGCGGCATTGTTGCTGTACTTAAATAAGTTTTCATAAGCAGCATAAATTACCAACCAACCAAAAAAAAAATAAAAAATAAAAAAAAACAGAAACTACATCCACCTGATCAAATAAAGGTGGTAGGTTGGGTTTTCAGTTTTCATATACAACTTCGAAGCAGGTTCTTGACCAAATATTTTGTTTCTTTAAAGCCTTTCAATATCAGATTTGTTATATACTTTCCCTCTGTCTAGGGGCGGAGAGAGAATAGAATCTATATTTGTTATATACTTTTCTGCGTAAAGTATTCTCTGTTCACTGTTTAAAAAATTGTTTGATGTTTTTTCATAAAACACCTAGTGAAATCATGTTTTCTAAATTTAAATGCCAAATCTAAATGCTTTTTCATTTTTGAATTTCACAATAATCGAATCTATTTTTCTGCATTGATAAAATCTATTTCTACATTAATAAAATTTGCTCTCTACACATCATATTTATTGTATATTCGAATCTGCTTACTGCATTCATAAAATCTATTTTTTGTATTAAGTAAAACTGTTCACTGTTTTCCCGTAAAAATTGTTCACTATTTTCTGCATAAACTGTTTTTAGCATTGGTGCAGTTATTGCACTTAAATGGTTTTTGTGTTTTTTTTTAAATATGTAACCATATGAATAATGGACAAACTCCATGAAAGAAAAATGAATGATTCATATAAATCACCTAATGGTAAATCCCTCGAAAAATTCGAATTTGTAAAATAGTTCGAATTAGTTGAATGTAGAAATTCGAGAAAAATCGATAGAAAATCAATGAATGTACCAAATCGTGAAAGTGTACATAAGATGTACAGTTAGTCTAGACTTGTTGAGAAATTTGATTTCGTTGAAAGTACAAAATAATGAAAATTCAATGGAAAAGTATGTACGTTAGATGTATAGATCGTATGAATTTGTTTAAAAATTTGAATTCGTTGCATGTACAAAACTGTGAAAGCTCGAGGGAAAGATAGTGTACATTAGATGTACAGATAGTACAAATTTGTTTAAAAATTCGAATTCATTGAGTGCGTAAAATTGTGAAAATTCAAATGAAAATTGAAGAACATACCAAATTAAGTAAACTTAATGGAAAATTAATTAGATTAGATGTACAGATCATCCAAATTTGAAGTCATCAAATGTACAAAATAGTGAAAATTTGATTTAAAACTATGTACTAATGTACTAATCATCCTGATTTGATGAAAATTTCAAAATTGTCGAACATACAAAATCATGAAATCTTAATGGAAAATCGAAATTGTTGAATGTACCAAATCATGAAAATTCAATGGAAAGTTGTGTACATTAGATGTACAAATATTCTGGACTTGTTGAGAAATTTGATTTCGTTGAAAGTACAAAATCGTGAAAATTCAAGATGATGGAAATTTAGACCCCTTAAACCAACCAGATTAACCTAGTTAATTAGCCAAGTGATTAACTTAGTCAATTTATGCAAATCTAAGTTATCACAATCACACAATCATATCAAGAATATAGAAAGCAGCGGAAAATAAATAACACAAGATATGATGATCTAGGAAACCACAAGGTAAAAACCTGGGAAGGATTTGACCTAGCTATCCTCAAGGTAAACCTGAATTCACTATGAAAGAATCGAGGTTCATACAAAAGGACTTACAAGCTCCTCGCTCGACTTCCTAATGCTACCCACCAGTAGAACTTACTGACACGACCACGTGCAAGCTCCGAATCCACGAACTCCTTCTTTCTTGGATTATCCAATCAGCTACAAGCTTCCCGCTTGTTTTTCTTTAAGCTCCAATGGCAGCAACCAAGTTAATCATCAAGATGTTGAAGTAATCTCTACCTTGAAAACCCTAAACTTTGTGTAAAGGAAAGCTCCTCTAGATCTCATAAGAGATTTACACAAAACAGAAAATATGAGCAACAATACAACTGAAGCAACTCTCAAAAACGTGGCTAGGATTTTGCCTTATATACTTAAGGCAAAAACATAAAACCCTAAACGTTTAATGAGGTAGGGTTGAGTTGGAAATTCTGCAGAAAAAACGATCTGGCTAACTTTCGATCGATCGAGTCTGTCCTTCGATCGATCGAGCCAGGCCACACAAAGACTTCTGCAGCCACTCGATTCCAACTTTACAATAATTAATCAACTTTGAGCAAGCCTAAACAAGACTAAACATATTGTTTTGATCGTGGTTTGCTAACATTACACATTAGAATTCTAAATACATTAAATCCTAAATCTTTAGAACCTAACACAAGAGAAAATTGTGTACATTAGATGTACAGATCGTTCAAATTTGTAAAAAACAAAATTTAGATGTACAGATCATTCAAATTTGTTGATTGTATAAAATCTTGAAAGTACAAAATAAAATTGTGTAAATTAGATATACAGATAGTCTGAATTTGTTGAAAAGTTTGAATTCGTTAAATGTACAAAATCGTGAACAGTATATCATTTTTGCGGAATAATTTTTTGCGTAAATAAATTAGTATGAACAGTATTGAGCTAGATAGTTTGATTTTTTGCGTATGAACAGTATTGAGCTAATTTTTTGCGTAAATAAATTAGTATGAACAGTATTGAGCTAATTTTTTGCGTAAATAATTTTTTGCGTGAACAGATAGTCTGAAATTGTGTAAATAATTTTTTGCGGAATACTAGAAATAGTTTATGCAGAAATTAGTGAACAGTATATCATGTCCTACTTGAGCCAAAATCCATCTTACAAACAGTTTTGAGTGTTATGGATCATAACATCAACATTCAATACTTTTAACAGGCACAACTACTTTCAAACACAAAAAAAAAAAAAAAAAAAAACACAGAGACACGTTCAAAATGACACACATAAATGGACACTCAAAACATGCTCTGAGATAAAAGTCATAATAGAAAATTGATTATTGAGCTACATTTTATTTTATTTTTCAGGCACGATTGCAGCCATTAAACCAACATAGATTCTGTTACAAACATTTTTTTTTCTAGACATATAGATTCTATTCTCTCTTAGCCCCTAGACAGAGGGAAAGTATATAACAAATCTGATATTGAAAGGCTTTAAAGAAACAAAATATTTGGTCAAGAACCTGCTTCGAAGTTGTATGTGAAAACTGAAAACCCAACCTACCACCTTTATTTGATCAGGTGGATGTAGTTTCTGTTTTTTTTATTTTTTATTTTTTTTTGGTTGGTTGGTAATTTATGCTGCTTATGACAACTTATTTAAGTACAGTAACAATGCCGCTCAATTTTTTATTTTGGCAGTTCTTTGGTCTAGATTTCCCGCAATGTATTTCATGGCATAGATTTTTGGATAAACCCAAAAATGTTTAACTTTTTAGATAAACTAAATAAGGAGCAATAATAATAATAATAATAATAATAATAATAAAAATGTAATAAAGGGAAATTTTCAATACATTACGATTCATTGTATTCAAATCATCTCTAATTTCTACATGGTAGACTGTAGGTGAAGTAGAAAAAATAGTGAGTTTATTAGAAAATGATAAACAACCAATCACAATCTATCATTGTTGGATAATTTTGACAAAGTGTGACTCAAAATAGATTTTATCAATGCAAAAAAACAGATTCGATTATTGTGAAATTCGAACATGAAAAAACATACAGATTTGGATTTTCAATTATTGTGAAATTTAAACATGAAAAAGCATTCAGATTTGACGTTTAAATTTAGAAAACACGATTTCACTAGGTGTTTTACGAGAAAACAGTGAACAATTTTTTTTAAATCAAGAACAGAAAATAATTTAGGCAAAAAAGTGAGTGAACAATTTTTTAAATATTGCTAAACAGAAAATAATTTTATGTAGAATGCGAGAAATAGTTTATGCAGAAAACAGTGAACAATTTTTATGAGAAAACAGTGAAGATGGTGTGCAGAGAGCAAATTTTATTAATGTAGAAACAGATTTTATCAATGCAAAAAAATAGATGATCTGTACATCTAATGTAATTAATTTTCCATTAAGTTTACTCAATTTGGTATGCTCTTCAATTTTTATTTGAATTTTCACGATTTTACACACTCAACGAATTCAAATTTTTCAACATATTCGTACTATCTGTACCTTTAATGTACACAATTTTTCCTTGAGTTTTCATAGTTTTATACATTCAATGAATTCAAATTTTTAAACAAATTCATACGATCTATACATCTAACGTACATACTTTTCCTTTGAATTTTCATTATTTTGTACTTTCAACGAAATCAAATTTCTTAGCAAGTCTAGACTATCTGTACATCTTATGCACACATTCACGATTTGCTACGTTCATTGATTTTCCATTGATTTTTCTTGAATTTCTACATTCAACTAATTCAAATTTTTCGAGGCATTTACCGTTAGGTGATTTTTACGAATCATTCATTTTTCTTTCATGGAGTTTGTCCATTATTCATATGGTTACAAATTGTGAAAAACACAAAAACCATTTAAGTGCAATAACTGCGCCAATGCTAGAAATAGTTAATGCAAAAAACAGTGAACAATTTTTATGACAAAACAGTGAACAGTTTTAATTAATACAAAAAACAGATTTTATGAATGTAGTAAGCAGATTTGAATATACAGTAAATATGATGTGCAGAGAGAAAATTTCATAAATGTAGAACCAGATTTTATCAATGCAGAAAAATATATTCGATTATTGTGAAATTCAAACACGAAAAAGCATTCAGATTTGGCGTTTAAATTTAGAAAACACGATTTCACTAGGTGTTTTATGAGAAAACAGTTAACAATTTTTTAAATAGTGAACAGAAAATAATTTATGCAAAAAAGAGAGCGAACAATTTCTTAAATAATGCTGAACAGAAAATAATTTTATGTAAAATCGTAGAAATAGTTTATACAGAAAATAGTGAACAATTTTTATGAGAAAACAATGAACAATTTTAATCAATGTAGAAATTAAATTAATATTTCGAAATTAAAATATCTATATCTTACAATGCTTCTATTTAAATAAATAAACACATAGAAAAGCTACTTATTTTTATCCTTATGTTTATTTTTCAATTATTCTCAAGCAAAAAAAAAAAAAAAAAAATTACACAGTACTCGAGTTTGGTAAACTCGAGTACTGTAGAAAAAAAAAATTCTGTATTTTTTTTATAAATGGTACTCGAGTCTGGTATACTCGAGTACTGTATTGCATGGTACTCGAGTTCACCAAGCTCGAGTACCACTTAATTTTTTTTAATCACCAATTTCCAGCTCAGCAGCCACGGTGGAACTATAAAATAGGGTACTCGAGTTCACCAAACTCGAGTACTTGAAAAAGTGGTAGATTCCTGTTTATTTCCGAAACAGTGTTTTGTTGCCAAATATTTCGAAAATTGATGGTAAAGGGCCATTTTGGCCGATATCTTGTTCCCAAGCACTTGTGGACCTAACCCACTTGAGTATTGGCCCAATTAATCTCATGGCCCAGATCCGAACTAAATCAATTCCTTGAGGCTTGAGCTTACTTTGACCACTGGTATGGGCTGTAGCCCTTGAATAATTTGTAGGCTTTGTTTCATGAATCATGAATAGATTCTTGGGCTGAAATTTGGGTTTTTTGATTAGTAAATCTGTAGACTCAATTTTAAAAGGGTGTGGTTTTTATTATTATTATTATAATAATAATTATTATTATTTTTTGGATATTGGGCCGTGGAAGTGGGCTTTGTTTCATGGTTTGTTGCTTTAAAAATGCCTCCAGCAATATGTTACTATAAGCCCCACTATTTTGTATTTGGCATCAAAACTACAATATCTATTTTACTTTTCAGCAACATGATTCTTTAGTTTGTATAATACTGAGTATGAGGCTAGTAAGCCTATTATCAATTTCATCCATAGATATGGGGAGGTGAACACACGCGCGTGCTCCCTTTTTGTTTTTTATTTAAAAAAATTTCCATCCATAGAGAATCAAGCTGCCGGGTGCAAATATTGTGCCTGCTTTCCCAGCAGTCCTTTAGCTAGATTTGCAAGCTATAGCAGCACGATCAAATTCTGAAAGTCCTTACAATTCTAAGCCTTATACTTCAAGTTTACACTCAACAGTTATAAACCAAACACAGTTTTCAGTATTCATCAAGTTTATTATTTGTAAGTTCTAACCAAGAAAATAAGAACAGCAAACTTTAATAATGTGTAATATATTCGCAATTAGTTTAACTGGCATATTTTAGTATTTCCAATAAAGACATTCAATATTTACATCCCGATATCCAACTATTAATGTTTAAAAAAAATAATTACGTGTAATATATCCAAAGAGGACAAAGCACTCAGCCAAGAACAAATAATATGTAAGGTAAGAAACTGTGTTAGAGAGAGAGAGAGAGAGAGAGGCACACCTTCAGCAGGATCTGTAGCAGCTTGGGATTGATTTTGAGCTTGAGCTAACTCAATCAGGTGGCCAGAGATGCAAGAAGCACAAAAAGCTAAAACTAGAAGAGGTGATGATCCTTCCATGACTTCAATTTTTCTCTATGAGATTGATTGACTAACAAAATAGACGAGCATTCATGCAACAGAGCCAGAGAGAGAGAGAGAGAGAGCAATAGAGGAAGATAAAAGCTTCTCCTTGACTTGCAAAGCCACCAGCCAATCTCTGACAAATGCACTTCCTATTCAGCCAAAAAAAAAAAAAAGAATTTCCTAAGTATATATCCAAATCCCACGTTCGTATCCCCTTGGTAAAATACTAAAAACTACATAAACTGCCAATTGGGACAGAAGGGTTGACCATTGTTTAGTTATAAAAACTACATAATTCAGTTAGGATGTCACATCATGCCCCACTCACAAGCTTGGTATAGGTGACAACTTGGTAGTACATATTCACATTTCAGTTTCAGGTTAATTCACAAGCCATGTATAGGTAGATCAAAGCTACACCAAGAATTCCGGTAGATCAAAGCTATTGCTTGCCAATCAAGTAATATCCTTCTTTGGTGTAACTTAAATACAGACAAGATTCTTTGGGGGATTAAATCTCTTCTTTCCTTCTAAAGTCTCAATTGAATGGGGTTCTATGACTATCTAACATACTCAAGCATGTCTCACATGCCAACAAAGCTTACATATCTGAAATGTGTAGCTCAACTATTAGTAATCGGTTATCTTCTTATTTTCAAATCTTAGCCTCACACACTCTTGACGTGAGGTCCAGGCTAATTGAAAAAAATTCACCTCTAATTAGTTTGGAAAAACATTTCTGCAACTCACTACACAGTGATTGATTAAATTATTCATGTGTACTTCAGTCAAGTGACCTATCTAATGAGTCATGTAACTTGTTTTAAAAATGCTTGTGGATAGTTTGAGTTGTCATGTCCAAACTAGCTTATTCCTGAATAAAACTGTTGGACAAATTTTTAAATATCAAACCATAGATATTTTATTGGTTCATAAGAGTAAGCAACAAATTCATCAAAAATACCTAGAAAAATTCCCAGCCTATCTTCATAAGAATAAGAAGAGTTTTGATGAATCCATTGCACTAAATGAAAAAATGACTAGAAATAGAGTCAAAAATCATTATGATTTTCTTTAACCTGGAAATTTTTAATCCCCAACGCGTCATTATAGAGAATTGAGAATTCTAATTTGTTACAATTTGAGGAATAGAAACGGTATACATAAAAATACTATATTTTGCAATGTAAATAAGTTTTAAAAAAATTGTGATTGCAATCAAGTTTGAATAAAAAGATCTTTATAGAGATAAAAAATACTAATTAAATTAAAGTTCTTTCTTTGGCCCAATTATCAATTAGAAGATTTATCTTGTATGAATCACTGTTAGTTTGATACCAATAATAGTAGTCATTTCAGTCTGGAAAGGATTCAGATATATTCACTATTGAAAAATCCATTACTTATACATTTTTTACTCAATTACAATTCAGCCTTATGCCCAATATTAAATATTTATTATATAGTATTTTTGTATACTATCAATTTCACCTTGTTGAATGGATAAGTGAGATGGCCTTTTTTTAATAAGAACTTCACCTAGTAGCAGTTTAAAAAAAAGTAATTCTCCATGTAAATCATTTGTACAGTTTCTTGAATAGTACATACGATAATGTTTTAGTTACAACATGACACAAACAGCGCCTTTACCAAAAAATATAATGAAACTACAGTGTCAAACCCACAAAAGGAAGATTGAAAAACATTCATGCTAAACAATTACATCTATGACTATGATTATTTAAATACATATACGATTTTTGAATTGAAGAAAACACAAAAGTGTTTGAATTTACACACCAGAAAAATTTTGAAGAAAAATAAAGACTAATTCTCATTTCTCCTCTTTGATAGTCTCACCAACCATAGGTTTAGAAGCATTTGTTGGTGGAATGTCTGCATCACCCACCATGCTTGTACTTGATGATGATAATCTGTAATCGATGCCTTTAGTTGCAACCTCATTCATTTGGATACATATTCAAATTTCCAATCTGTCAAATATCCTGGCCTTGAAGTTACAGTGCTCACTCAATTACATCTATGATGATTTAAATACATATACAATTAGGAATTGAATAATACACAAAAAGTTCTTCAATTTACACACTTAAAAATAAAATTTGAAGAAAAATAGAGAATAATTCTCATCGACCCTCACTAATAATCTCACCAAGCATAGGTTTAGATTCAATTGCTGTTGAATTTTCTGCAGCAACCACCATGCTTGTACTTGCTGATGATGAGTTGAAATAGCTAGTATCAGTTCCTATAGTTGCACCCTCACTTAATGCACTGGTTATATCATCATATGTCCAATCCGTCAAATATCCTGGCCTTGAAGTTACAGTGCTCACTTCAATATCTCCTAAAATCATTGCCACCACACGCGACATTGATGGCCGTAACGTTGGGGATGCTTGAATGCATAGAAGAGATACTCCTATCAGTCTTTTTACTTCATCCTCATTGAATTCTGATAATGTTAAGTCCACAAGATCAACTTCACTGTTGTTTTCATGCAATTGCCAAATCTGAGAAAGATACATGAGTTGTTAGAGTACTTCTACCATATTGTATGCAAGTGGTGCCAGTGAGTGATTAATTTGTTTCAATGAGTCAACTTTCGATGGGTTCAGAATTATAGTACCGAAGTGGTGCAAGTGAATAATCCAATTTTTTTAATGACTCTAACAACAGCAACAACGGTAACAATCAAGCCTTAATCTCAACTTTTTTGAGATTGACTATGAATTCTCAATAGAGTAGTTGGGGTCAGTCATATGTATTCGTTTCTATCATTCTATTTTAAAAGTCATACTCTTTGCTTCAAAAAATTTAAGTGTTCATAATATAGTATAAGAGTACTGGTAATGAGTATTCTAATTGTCTGAATAAATGAGACAGGTGTTTACAGGGGATCTAGATAAATCCTGTTGTTTTTCCTCAACTCATTCACAGGCTTATTTTGTGAATCTAAATAAGACCCCATTTTAAGCACTTATTTTAAATGTTAATTTTGTGACAAATCAAGATTGACATACAATTCAATATCAAAGAACATGTAAACTTAAAAACCAGGAGCATAAAAAATTATGAATAAAGAAGAAAAACCAAAATCTAAAAATAAACTTATGTATTATCTTGAATTTATTAAATAACTTGGAAAGACACCATTACATAATGTTTGGTCACCAAAAAAAAAAAGTAGGCTCTTACTAGGGTAGATTTGGGTATCGAGACATGTTGCAAAGTGGACTCATTTTCAAATATTCTAAATAAGAAAATAAAATTATTCTGCTTCGTTTGGGAATCCAAACTTTCCTCTTAATGTGATCCAAGTTTTATCTATTTATTTATTTTTGATAAGTTATGATCCAAGTTCTAATGGTACTTCAACTTTTGGCAGAAAAAAAAATATATATATATATATATATATATAGAGAGAGAGAGAGAGAGAGAGAGAGAGAGAGAGAGAGAGAGTTGTGGATGGATCATGGTTGTGATGCAAACACATCCAAATGAAGATAAATACTACAGAAACTTTTTGAGGGACAAAAATCCATCCAATTATGGGGGACAAAAAAATTGTTCATACCCATTCAAGAAGATGCTTCTTTTCTTCTTCCAAGCTTGAGTCAGAATTTGGCCTCCCACTAACAATCTCTAGAGCCACAATACCAAAGGCAAACACATCAACCTTCTCTGTAAGGTGCCCACGCATGGCGTACTCCGGTGCAAGATACCCACTATAACAGTAATAATCACATGAACAAATAGTACTAACATAAATATATCAGTAACATGAAATAAAGGATTATGTAATTCAAAAAGACAAGGTGATAGCTATGCCTCTAAAATCTTACATGGTCCCTGCAACGCGGGTGCTTATGTGGCTTTTTTTATCATCATAAAGTTTGGCCAAGCCAAAGTCTGATATTTTGGGGATAAGATCATAATCAAGCAGAATATTACTGGCCTTCACATCTCTGTGCACTATTCGAAGCCGTGACTCCTCATGAAGATAAGCTAAACCTCTTGCAACACCCAAGCATATATCAAAGCGTGTTGACCAATCGAGATTCAAAGTTCTGTTTCCTGTCTCATGCAAATATGTAAATTTTAATTTAGATAGTATGCACACACACAGATAGAGCAACAGCAAAGATGTGTTCACATACTAAATAATGCTTGATCAAGACTTTTATTCTCTAGATACTCATACACAAGGAGTTTTTTATCTCCCTCAATGCAACATCCATACAACTTCACAAGGTTACGATGTTGCACTTCAGATATAGTAGCAATCTCATTTATGAATTGGTTCTTTCCTTGGTGTGATATTACGGACAGTTGCTTCACGGCAATTCCTCTCCCATCTTTAAGTGTTCCCTATTACAAAGTACCAAACAAAATGTTTCTTAAAAATAATTATTGATCTACATATGGATTTAATCCATCAGAGCAAATAGAAAAAGGAGAGTTTGGCAAACTAGGATGGATGGCTTAATAGATGTAATTTACACTTATCTGATTGATGGCTCAAGTAATGCAATGTAAAACAAAAACCACACAATAACAATTTATATATAAAATATATATATGGAAAAACTCAAAAAGGGTAGCTGCTTAATGGGTTATCTTCACCATAAAATTAAAAATGATGTGCAGTTTAATCATTTTCAATTTCATGCCTCATACTATTCAAAGGAAAAGAATCAGCAGGGATGACAAGATTGCCCAATACAAATGTTCTACAAAGCACTAGATTGCTTTAATTTGGCCCAAAACTTCGAATTTTAAAATCTAATATTTACTTTCTAGAGTGTTTTCCCGTCCAATGACACAAGCAATACATCTAGCAAGCTATAAACTACCGAAAAGATCATCCTATGGATCCCATTTCTTAGATCAGGTAACCACCCATACAAATATTATTTGATGCTCCTAACAAATAAATTAGTAACAAAACGAAAATCTTGTTTGCTAATGACTTCAATTTTTTTTGTGGCTAAATTATATTTTAAACCATATACTTTGGGTTGATTGCACTTAGACCCTAAACTTTGAAAAGTTTCAATTAAAACCTTAATAGTTTGGATTGATTCCTATAACAGAGTTATAGGAAATATAAACAGAAGGGGTTAATTGAAACTTTTGAGAAACCACACGGATTTAAATATAACTTTTTGAAGTTTAGGATTTATTTGAAATTAATCATAAACTATAAGGTTTTAAATGTATTTTTCCCCCTTTTATCAATTCATCAGCCTCTATAAGTAGTTTGCTGTAAATGAGTGATTTTCAAAAACAGATTCACTTCTTGCAATTGAGATCCTCATTTCAACATAAGATGCTTTCTTTTATAAGTATACCAAGAATAAAGAACAAGTTACACTGAAGATTTAAGAATCCTACAAATCCACAGTAGTCGTAAAAGAAGGCACAAAAACCATAATTTTGAATGAGTAATCAGACCAAAAAGGGGTAAAAAAATAAAGTGTTAAATATATTATGTTATGTCAACTTAGACAAGTTTAAATTTGGGAAAATGGCCTGAATCAGAAAACAACTAGAAAAATAGGTTGTTCATTTGATTAAGAATATATTTTGAATAACTTGCAACTCTTACTAAAGTCGAAAGAAAACAATAACAGAAGATCCATTTGCATTAGAACTACTACAAAAATAGAAATGGTTTCAGGATATGGGGTCATGAATCTTCATTTATTTTTGGATCAACATACTTATACAATATTGCAATTGCCAACTTCTTGCCAGTCACAAGAACAAGATATCATGTTAAGGAGTGCCATGCAAATTCACAACAAAAAGAAAAAAAATATATAAAGGTAAAAACCAAAAAGATAAAGGGTGATGTTTCAATATGTGCTTTGTTAATTTTTATTTCTTGAAAATAGCAATACATGTATAGCAGCTCTGAACTTATATCAGATAGTCAAATTTAAGGCAATGGCTTGGGTTCAGCCACTAAAGTTCTTGATTGGAATAAGGGATTACCTTATAAACTGGTCCAAATCCTCCCTCTCCAAGCTTATTATCTGGGTTAAAATCTTCTGTAGCTGTCTTTAGTTCAGTATAATTGAAAGTGAATGTTTTAGCATCTATTCCAAGGAGCTCTGCAATTTCAACATAAACACAGGCTATAACACTGAATCTATTATCTAGTAATTGATATGGTTGAGTGGTTTAAAACAGAAAATGCAGAAAAACTTTTGCATGCTAAATTGAGGAACTATCCTTTTCCTAAGCATCAACCATCAATGTGTTTTAGAACAGAAAGTTGTTGGACTGATGCTGGAGATTTGGTAGCAAGCTTAATTGTGGAAATTTGCCTATAACCTGGGGCTTCATTGGCCACATAACTTATGTTTCTCCCTGGTCATTTATGTCTGTGTGTGCATGTGTATTATTCCAAGACATGTATAGAAGAGATTTTGGTAAAAATGCCAATGTATACATGAAATGATACACTGCTCAACCTAATATGCAGCATGTAGAGTCCACCTCACTAATAGTGAGTAATATAGCAACACACAAAGGAAAGAGCTCCATTTTGCTAACAAGTAGAGACAACTGAATCAAGTTTGACAACTATCATATATGTGCAACATGATTTTTGGCTTACCTTCATCATCATTGGTTGGTGGTTTTCTTCTTCGAACAAAACAGAGAACCACGAAAACAGACAGAAAGCTCAAAACTCCAACACCAACAACGAGACCCACAATCAAACCAGTCCTATTCTTGTCGCTGCCTGGAGGTCTGTTACTAACAGCGGGTGTAAATTCTATACCAAAATAAGATAGTCAATAACAGGGTTACTAACATGTGAGGAAACTAGTACCTAATCTTTTGATGTGAAACTACAGTTTTTGCACTTTATTACCTGGGCTAGCACTGATGGCTGAAATAGAAGGTCCGTAAGTGCCTTGATTAGGTATACAACAAGTCCCTTTTCCAGCCCAAAAGAGATGGATTCAAGGTAGTTTTCTGATACCTGAACCTTATTATACTGCATCTGAACTGCTCGGTAAGAGGCACCACTGGCATTCTTTCGTATATCAAAATCCTTTACTACAAGATTGCCCTGGAGTAAAAATATTCAAAGGTTCACAAAAAAAAAGGAATGAGGATAAGAGGAAGGAGGTAATTTATGGGAAAATTGGAGAGGGACTACATCAGAGGTTTCATTCAAAATCCTTATCATGATTATAGAGATATTTTGGATATCAAAGCTATATTCGGTTTTGGAATTAATTGCAAAAGTAGTGAAGAAATTACATAGGTAATGGTTTTACCATAGTCAACTACAATTATGAAAAAATAAGAGCTAATTAGATGGTTAAAGACAATTTGTTGTGGGTCCAAAATAGATAACCTCTAGTGGTCAATTTAGAATTACTTAGATAATTTCAATTGTAGGGAAATGATTAGTGCACACAAAATTATGTGTAAACTTTTTTAAAACTAAAATTGTGAAGTCACGATTTCAGTTTTAAAAAATTTTACACACAACTTTGTCTGTAATTGGTAGATAGGCAGTTCATAATAGACATTTCCCTTCAATCATATATATATGCATCATATTCAAGTTAATTTATGCATTGATGAATAAGACAGTCAATATTTTTTTTTTTCCATGTGATTGTACACTAGGGTGAAAAAACTTTTTAGGCAATGCAAACTTCATTTTAAAATAAAACACTGTAATTCTAAAACAATTTGATATTATGACGCAGACCTGGATATAAATATCAAAGACACGTCTCCCAAGACTTCGCCAAGTGTTAGTGTTATCAAAAGCTATTTCTGCAAATTGGAGGCTCACAGTGTAGTTACCATTCTCAAGCCCTAAGCCATAGTATCTTAATGATGAAGCAGAGAGTCGAGCTGTTTGGAACAGCTCTAAGTCTAAAGTATTCGTAAACTGAGATGACGAAGAACTTGTATACTGAGGATTATTGGTCCCTCTAAAATATCCAACATTGCTAACTGCCCACCTGTGTGTGTTAATCACATAATATGTAGCTGGACCAAGTGTCTCATTATCCCTCTCATACACAATCCCTTTAGAAGAGGTAATCTGAGGACCACCACACTTAATTGCAAAGTCAGAATCTGAAATCCAACATAAAAGAAGCAGTCATTGATGTGTAATCTCAGAAAAGATCATGGAAAAATTCTAGCTACTTGATCCAATCCACAGCCAGCTCAAGAATAACACACACACACACACACACCAAAAAAATGCAATATCCATATCTAGATATTTATGACCTAATATCTTGTGTGTGTGTGTGTGTATATATATATATATATATATATAAAGAATAACACACACCCATCCTCTCGTATCTCTACAACTCCAGAAATCCAAGAAACCCTAAAAGAAATAAAGTGATTTTGTAGAGCTTCCTGTGTTCAATCTTAGAGAGAGAAAACCTACACACATAGAGTGAAACCATAGCGTTTCTCTTCTCTTTCCCTCTCACCATGCCAATACCTTGAGAGGATTTTTACCATCACCATCTACACCTTATCTGAGTGTTAGAGAGAAGATTGGTATTGGGAATTTTTAGAGAGCCTAAGTTTAAATCCAAGTTCCACTTGTTGAATAGCGGTTGGTTGCTCAACCAGCAAGACCCCATAGAAGAAAGGACTCGGTAAAGTCAGATGCAAGCAAGAGCTTGGAGGGTCTATAGTCAATCTTGTATTGCATCAATTCTCTACAAGTTGAATGTGCGACAAAGTGCTAATGACAAAAGATTGACATAATCAGACCCAAGCTTTAAATACTCTTCTAAAGATCACCAGTAAAGGGTTCTTGGTAGATGTCCATTGACCTTGCAATTTTTTTCTGAAGTACATTATGCTGCCATTATCAATTACTGAATACTGAATTGGCACTGGAATATAGTTATGATGCATTTCCAATTTAGCCCTTTAAAAAGATAGATCCAATTTTCCTGTCTACTAAAAATTTGGAATGCATCCTGGTTGTAATGCATCCATATCAATATTTTGTAAACATTTGAAGTTTGATCAATCTGAATTCTTCTTAGAAACACCAATCCTAGAGTATAATCTTCTCATTGTTTGGCCTCGGTACCTGCTAATGTTTTTCAATCTTACAGTTATGTTAATTGTACTTACATAATCCAGTGCCTCTATTGCAAGGAAAATCCCGTTGAAGACAGTCCAATCCTGAAGGCAAAACACTAAAACCAGAACAGAAATACACTTAGACAAGGAATATAGTGTTTACTGGTGCACATGAAGCACTAGTTATTAAAGCATATATATCTGATTAATACGAATATTCTTATTAGGATTAAGTTGTCACTCATGTAATGAGAAATGATCTCTTGGTGATATGCAAATAAACATTATCCTAATAATACTAACCCATCATTGCCCCATGATGAAAGAGGGTTTTCTAGGGTGAGTTTGGGAAAGAAAAACAAATTGCCTTTTACATTTTGTCTCAATTTTAATTTGAAATTTAACAAAAATATCTTTTTTGTACAAATGGGTATCTTTTATTTTTTATTTTATCACACATTTAACCAATAACTTACCAAAAACTATATCTTTTGTCTTATATTTAGCAAATAAGCTGCTGGAATGCTATGTGTTACTAACTGCAAACTACATGAGTTATGACTTGTGTTTTTTTAATCTAAGGTATTAATTGCAATCACAAGGAAGTAAATATATTATGAAATTGATTCTCAACAGAAAACTTCCATAAAGAGAAACGTATAATATTTAGGCAGCATTCATACTTTTGGACTTTGTGAACTAGTTACGGAAGCAACTTATCGGCATAATTAATGTACATTTTATTGCGTGCATAGCATGGTGTGGTCCAGCCCACAGTAGACAAAAGCTCTTTCATGAACTTGTAGTTCCAGTAAGTCTTTGAAAAGTCAGCCTTCTCTTATTTTAAGAAGAGGTGTGTGTGTGAGATATAAGCTTACACACAAATTAAAGAAAAAACAATATTTTTTCTTTGCTCAAGCTACCCACAAATTAAAGATGAGAATAAAACAATAGAGACTAAAACAGGAAATAGAGAAGTGGGATAACCCCTTAATAAAGTATATATAAAGACTAGAAGCTAGGTTAGCCCTACATGGGCTTACATCATAACTGGACCTCTTGGACCATTACATAAACATAAACCCAATACCTTTAACAACACACAACGGAGATAAATTGGGGGGTTATCTCTTGGAGGATTGTTTGGGTGCTACAACTACAGAGAGTTGAGGTATTCATAAGGAAAATCTTCTTGTTGTATTGATTTCTCTAGGATCCATGTTTCTTGGTGAGAGTGTATTTACTCTTGAGATCAATTCTTGTACTTGCTAAATTTATTGTGAGCTCAAGTTTGGGCTTAAACTTGAGTATTGTAATCATTATCTTATTATAGTGGATTTGTTAGATTTTCCTTGTCGTTTTTCCCTTTACACGGGAGGATTTTCCACTTAAGATTGGTGTTCTTTTGTTGTGGTTGCGATTTTTTCTTGGTGCTTGCTTGGACTATTTCTACTTGTTTCTATTACTTGGGCTATTATCATTTAATTTAATTCACACATAGAAACAGGAATATATTCCCAACACATTTTTTCTCATTGTTCTATATGAGGAAAACATAGATTAGATGCTCATTTGACCATGTAAATCTCTGTAAGATGATATAACCAGGCTTGACCCAGTCAACTTAATAAAATTAATTCTTCAATTTGCATATCTTGGTAACTGATGACTCCCAGGTTGTTGGAGCTGGAAACTATAGCAGTTATGCTCAGGATCTCCATGTGTGAAGCTTAGAGAATATTTTCTACTTCTCACTTTTTCTATTCAATTTCCATCAATTTTCAAAACAGTAGCCCTACCTATCCCAAAACCCAACAACAAATCCCAAGTTAATTTGGTATCAAAGGATTTGTCCTGCATCAGACGTCCATTGGTCCACTTCTTTTAATGGACATGTTTAAGTAATTTACATGCTGGACAGCAACTACTTGATTTTCTATCCATAATTTACTGCTAATAAAACATTATAATTCTCAGGAGTAGTGAGTTAATGATAATTCATACTCTGCATAAAACAAAAGTTCCAAAATATTTGAGAGGACAAGTTACCATGTTAAAAGCAATATGGCTATCAGCTTCTAACAGCTTCACCACCATAATTGACGAGACTAATAACATTTCAAACTAGATTAGAACCAACAATTTGTTTCATTATGGTAAAACTTCAGGCGTTAAAATAAGAAAATTTAGCATGGAGAAATTTACCTGTTGTTTGAACTTTCTATAGTGAAATTGTTGGCAACTAAATTACTGCACATTATACAGCATAAGATCAGAATGTCAGTTTTTATTCCAGAGTAGTAGGTTAAAGAATATCAGAAAAAGTAAATATAATATAAAATTTTTCAAATACAATAGTATACATACAGTTGTAACTTTTGTTCGCTGACCCAAGAAGGAAAGCTTCCCTCTAAATTATTGTAAGACAAATCACTGCACGCATAACATAACAAGGATGTTAGATACATAATCCATTCAATTGGTGAACAATCCCCTCCCTCCTCCTCCCCCTCCCCCCAAATAAAAGAAAAAGAAAAAAAGAAAGAAAATACTTCATCATTTTAGAGTAATCACTAAAATATTACATGAGATCAAATCTTTGTTCAATCTGAGTGTGTTATAACCTTCCAATGTAAAAGCATCTTCTCCATAATATTGTTTTTTTTTTTTTTGATAAGTAATAAGATTCATTGAAATCAAAAAGAGAGAAACACCGAAGTACACAGAGAGTATACAGGGGTGAACAAATCAAAAACGAACATTACAAAAATCAAGGAAATCCAAAATAGAAGAAAAAGGATGGTTTCTCCACACAGAAAACCAATCAAGTAAGGTTTTAAAAAAAAGAAGCTTGAGATCAGGCATGGAATGCTCCTTGTCTTCAAAACACCTACTATTTCTCTCCTTCCAAATACACCACATC
This sequence comes from Quercus glauca, assembly GCA_023736055.1. NCBI lineage: Eukaryota > Viridiplantae > Streptophyta > Magnoliopsida > Fagales > Fagaceae > Quercus > Quercus glauca. The sequence goes on along the minus strand of CM043318.1, from coordinate 17,217,113 downwards.
AAACAATGAGGAACAACCATCCATAGATCTCCATTATGATGGCGACCAAAACGACCTTGCCAGCATGCCAAAAGCCCAACAACAGAGAAAGGCATAACTCAACAAACTCCAAATAACCCAAAAACCATATCCCACAACTCCAAAGCAACCGGGCAATGAAGGAAAAGATGGTCAATAGTTTCACTATTACACTTGCACATGAAATACCAGTCCAAAATGCAAACCTTTCTTTTCCATAATATTGTTATAGCTCACTATATATAAATGTTCACTTAGCTCATACAAGATTTTGGGATGTGAAACTCAAGGTTTTCTACCAAAAAACCACCCTAAAATAGCTTAGTGTTAATAAGAGATAGGAGTCATACTACCCCCTTGACATTAGATTGAATATAACTTCTTGTATATACACATAAGATATTCATAAAAACCTTATACATGCAATCAACAAATAAGGGACTTTTTCAATTAAAAAACTAATTGTTATACACCTCCATTTTAAATGTTTCATAATGCGCTTTTATTAAAATAATGTTTTATGTACTTACATGTTGAGAAGAGATGTGGTTTTTCGTGCAGGTAGAGTGCCGTTTAACTTATTATTTCCAAGAAACCTGATAATGAAAGCAATAGTATATGGTTCAATACAATATAGAACAATATTGGAATGTATAAAATGCAATTAAGAAAGTGAGTTATATTTTACAAGTAAGAGAGTGAACTCAAATTGAAAAGTGCATCTGGAATCTGTCCTGTTATATTGTTGAAGCTCAAATCCCTAAAAATAGTAAAACAATATTATTATTATTATTATTATTATTGATAATAAAGTTATAATAAAGTTATGAACAAGACTTAGGTACAATATTTAGGTGCTGATCCTTAGGTTCCTCTTTTAAGATTTTGCCATATAACTTTTTTTTCATGAATGGAAGTGTATTTTTTAAGTTAAGTAACCACATAGAAGAATCTTAAGGGGGAACCTACAGAACAGCACTTAAGGTATTGTACATAATTTTTGTCCTAAAGTTATTATCACATGGTTGTGTGATACATAAAACTAGCTATCTACAAGAAGTAATTAACAATTAAAATCCTTATGCAACTAGAGTTAGTAAAATATAAGCCAGATACACCATCCCAACAAGAGAAAAAGGACGGAGAAAAGATAAGAGAAGCTGAAAAGAAACAAGATGAGTTTGAAATAATATGAAGTGGCCCTTTTTTCAATTACAAATAGGGTGAGTTCATTTTGCAAGCCATGATGGGTATTTATAATTTAAGTTTTAGTACAGGACCCATATAAATTTCTTTCTTCATGTAGGAGTTGTCCAACCTAATAAATAGCAGATATGTTCTTGGTTCCGTTGCTGTGAACAATAATCAAATTTAACCTAACACATTTCCAACTCCAATATTGGTATAACTTACAGCTGTGTCAACTGTTGGTATTCTCCTATATTGGATGGAATTGAATCAGAAATTTTATTATTCCTTAGTACTCTGCAACACATGTAACTAAACTGTTATGCCATACTCTGGAAGAACAATAAAGAAGGAAAGAAAACAGGTATATTCATCATTAGGAATCTGAAACATAGTTGCTTTGGTGTTTTCTTACAAGGTACTTAGAGATTTCATATTCTTTATAAATGCTAGTGAAGAGTTCCCATTAGACAAATCACTTATTCTCCTACAATAATATCACACATGAAATTGTTAGCTTTACAGATCTGCAAAATACAAATAAATAATTAAGAGATGTAGACACTCACAACTCTGTCAGAGAAGTCAAATTGGAAAACGTTGAGGGTATTGGACCTTCAAAAGAGTTTCCTACAAGCTTCCTACAAAAGTATTTTGAAGTAGTTAATCATAAATTGTGCACAATTGCATCTTTTAGGTAGAATGTACAAGTAAACACTAAAATTCTAAATCATAACTCTTACAATTAACAATGTTTCACTTTGACTTTGCTATGAAACTTGAGCTTTATCAAGTATGATTTAGAGAGAAAAAAATAGGATAGGGCTAGCAATATTATCTTACAAGGTAATAAGTTTTGACCAATTCCCTATGAAGTCGGGTATCCTGCCTGTGAGTTCAGTGTCTGATGCCCACCTGAGACCACATGAAGTATTTCCTCAATCTTATCACAATTTAAAAAAAAAAAAATTTATCATTATGTATATTTTAGAAAGTTTGCAATTGAGAAAAGTTGTGAGGTAGTTCATACACTGTCTGGAGGTTTCTTAAATTAGCAAATGTTGAAGGGATCTCACCACTAATTCCAGAACTATCTATGTAGCTGTCAAGGTAAAAATTTACATGAATCAATTGATATTTGATTTCCTATCATCAGCTCAAATAAAATTTAGTAGTAATGGTTAATGAATTTAATGACCAAAAGATAGGGCTCAAGCCATCATTAGATTCTTGATCAAGTTGCAAACTTTTCATGAGAACAATTTCAAAATTTCACATGGTAAGTATCTACAAATTAAATATCATATTCAATTTGATTGCTGGCGATAATTCTTTGCAATAGCTGTATCATTACCACCAATTCATTAATGCTAATACTAATCTACTCTACCATATAAGATATATTTTAAAAATTATTATTCACATTTTTTTTAAAATGTCCTGGGATAGCATATACAGTCTTGCATATGCAAAACCTTGCAATTGGCATATAATAATTGTTGTGACAAAGTTCTCATGAGCTTAAGCCACATTCATGATATTACTAGAACCATTCCGAAGTCTGCCTCACCTAGCTATGAAATATAATCAAATAGATTTTCTGAACTAAAACTGAAAATGGAAAGTTATATTGTACTAAAACTTACAGCTGTTCTAATTTCACTAAATTCCCAAGCTCAGACGGGAGAGAACCGGTGAAGTTATTTCCCAGAAAAGACCTATAAAATTAACAAGTAAAAAAAAAAAAAAAGAATTATAAACCAAGGATTTGATTCTCTCAGTGCAGATCATCATGATCAAGTATGTGAAAGGCATAATTCCAGCCCAAAAAAAAGTTTAAGCGAAATGCAGTAACAGATTTGGTGTACAGTAGACTTGCATCTGGGAGACTAGTAAATTCATATTTTTGTGAAATCCTACTTCAAATATTTTAATGGGAAGTTATCTACCCATCCTATGGACCTTGAACCATCCATGTTATAAAAAAAAAAAAAAAAATTCACCACCACCGAGATGCCACATGACTTACAAATTTTGAATGAGGGTAACTTACAATGATAATAAATTTGTAAGACTTCCAAGTTCCTTTGGAACTGTCCCTGATAGTGCATTGGCAGCAACACTCCTAATTTATTAAACATTAGGGAAAAAAAAGAGAGACAATGGTTAACTAATAGCAGATGTAAATATGTAATATGTCCTATCCTATGAGTTTAAAATCAAAATTCAGACAGGCTTACAGGTATTGCATGCGAGTTAGATTGGCAATGGACGCAGACAGGTTACCTGTCAAGTAATTTTGTGCTAAATTCCTGAAAGAAATTTGGAAACTTAGCACATTTAACAGAAAACAATGAAAATGAACCATCCTGTAAAACTGGTGCACCACATCATATAATGTAGATTTCGATTGGTTGACATAATGCACTACAGTTTCAAGGTCTAAGTTCAATTCTAACTTACATGAAAAATAGTTAATCAATATTCATGCAATGTACAAGAAAGCAAACATATAGAAAGAAGAAATCATACAGATTGGAGAGGAGAGTTAAAGTCCATAGTTCATCTGGGATTACACCAACAACATTCAAGGCATAAACCTTCCTGTAAAGACAAAAAATATCAAACATGAAAAAAAATATTCATAGAAGATGCGCAAGATATTTTGCAGTGTAGAATTCGTACTTTTACATAGGATAGATAGATGCTTGTGACTTAAATTGGCACATGAGAATACAGTCTATCAAAATTTTAAAATGAAAATTTACTTTGTTTTCTTATGCTCAATTTGATGGTCTGTTGTGAGTATGATATTACATGCTCAAAACATTTTAATTAAAGAAAAGCACATGGGAGCAACATAAGGGCAACCCCATGCCCCATGGCAGCTTTGTTCTTTTTCTAGGACCACAATCTTTACCACACTATTTTTTGCAACTATCTTATATGACAGACTGTGACCAGCTGGACCCATCACTTTTATTTCCACCACTCATAATCTATCATGTCAGAGTTGTAGCAAAGTTGTAGTACAAAAGGTTGTGATCCTAGATTTTCTCGGTAACATAAAAATGAATCATTTGTGTGATTGCCTGTTGGGAGAAACTGATTTGGCCAAAATACACTGATGATCCCTAAAGTTTAGTGAGTGCTTAAAAGAATGAGCATTACACAACGGGATAATGATGTGGCTTTTTAAAAGTGATGTGGCGATGTTTTTGTCATCTTTTGGAGGTAATGTAACAGAAACAGTGCTGGAATGCTTGAACAAAGGTACACCTCTGAATCAAGTCAATCATACCCATTTGGTCCTTATCCCCAAAACAAAAGCTCCCAAAAAAAGGACCGAATATCACTGGATCAGCTTATGCAATGTTTTATAGAAGTTTTTGTCAAAGACAATGGCCAGTGTTAGATGTTAAACTGTAATTCATCAATGTAGTCTTACTATAAATCTTTAATGTAAGAATAGTAGTGTAAAGTTTATGCATAAAGATAAACTACATGTCGTTTTATGTATTAGTTAGTTAGGTGACATATAGTTTTACTGTATAAAAGAGTTACTTAGGAGTAATTGACAGATGGCACTTGTTCATTGGTTAGTTTGTTAGTTGGTTATAGCTTTTCCCTCCAATCTATTTCCTATATAAGAAACGGAGTTTGTTTATTTTGATCAATGAGAATTCAATGCATACTCAGATATCTCTCTCTTCTTCATCTCTGATCTGATCATTCCATTGATGAAGCTTGTTACATGCGTGAATTCTAACATGGTATCAGAGCAGAACTAGTCTTCAATTTCAGTATTCTTTGAAATTCTTTGTTCAATTCCTCTTGTTTTCTTTTTTGTTCCTAGTGTTCTTCTCCAATCAAGTTGCTCATCTTTTACTTGATTCGTGCACTAGATTCTTTGCTCTAGATCTTGATTTTTTTTTGCAGTGATTGGCAAATTGGATTTCTTGATTTAGGGTTTATCTTGTTGATTGTGATATTTGCAATTGGATTGTTTTGATAATTGCAATTGGATTGTTGTTCATTCAAATCCCTTGATCAACAAAGATTGTGACTTGATTCTTTGTGTGTGAGGATCTTGATTTGTTGATTGCCCAATTCTAGTTTAAGAGTGACAATTCTTGGAGGTTTGTGTGATTCTTGATTGTAATCTTTGACGTTCTTGATTGTACATCTGAGTTTGATGATATGACAGATAGTACTTCAAGTATTTCTGTTCCAACTGTTCAGCCTTGGGAGAATTCTTCTAGTCCTTACTACTTGTCCAGTAGTGATAATCCTAGGGTTTTCCTTGTTGCTCAACATTTAACTGAAGAAAATTACAGCACTTGGAGTAGAGCAGTTTTTATTGCCTTGGATGCAAAAACCAAGTTGAGTTTTATTGATGGCTCCATACCAAGGTCTCATTCTGTTGATCACCCTTGTTACACAGCCTGGTGTAAATGCAATTGCACTGTCTTGGCCTGGTTGTTCAACTCAATTTCTAAAGATTTACAGCCTAGTGTGGTGTATTTCAAGACAGCAAGAGAGGTACGGCTTGATCTCCAACATAGATTTTCTCAAGGTAATGATCCTCGGATTTTTGAGTTGAGAAGGGAAGTTTTTTCTTTGAGTCAAGAGGATCTAAGCATCAATGCTTATTACACAAAGTTTAAAGAACTGTGGGATGAGCTATCAGAATACAGGACCTGTTCTTGTGGTCATCAAGCTAAAGAATGTGTGATGTCTTTCTTGATGAGTCTTAATGACACTTACACAGTTGTGAGAGGGCAGATCTTGCTAATGGATCCTATTCCTTCTCTAAGCAAGGTATTTTCTCTCTTTGTTCCAGATGAGAAACAAAGGAAAGTAGGAAAGAATCCCACCACTGAAGCTTCAGCCTTAGCAGTCAAGAACAATGGTTCTTTTGTCAAAGGATCTAATAAGGGTAAGTCTGGTAGACCTCAGTGCACTCACTATGGAGGTTTGGACCATGTTGTTGATAAATGTTACAAATTACATGGCTATCCACTTTGCTACAAGTTTAAGAACAAGGGGCAGCAAGGTGGACATTTTGCTTTTGCCAGTAATGTTGTTACCACTGAATGCAACAATGAAGAAAGTTTCAATCTCACTAAATCAGAATATCAACAACTCCTTGGCTTGATCAACTCTCAGAACCATTTTGGTACACAAGCTCTGGTGCTCATCAAGTAGCCACCATTATCACTCAACCTACTTCACAACCTTCTTTGGATTTTCAAGGGCATGAGATGTCAGATATTAGTTCTTCCATTTCTCTTTTATCTCACCTTCCTAGATTGGTTTCTCCTTCTTTGGACTATTCAGTTTTTTCTTCTCAAGTTGATGCTGCTCATCTTTGTTCCACTGATTGGATTCTTGATAGTGGAGCAATAGATCATATGATTCATTCACTTCAATTCTTTACTTCAATCACTTCTATTGTCCATTTTTCTATTAAGCTTCCTAATGGGGACATGGCTAAGGTAACTCATATAGGGACTATCAAGTTAACTCCTACATTGACATTAGAAAATGTGCTTTGCATTCCATCTTTCTCCTTTAATCTTGTGTCTATTAGCAAACTAACACAATCTCCTTCTTGTTGCCGTATACTTCTTTCTCATTATTGTTTTATCCAGGAGGATGATTGGGTTGGGTAGAAAGCAAGGAGGCCTTTATACATTGTAGCTTGCAGACATTGTTCTTCCTAAGTCTATTTTTGATATGTTGTCCAAGCTTCCTTCTTTCAGCTTTGTAAATTCAGTAAACTCTTGTAATTCTGCTTTTGTAATTGATAGCACTAGCCTTTGGCATAGCAAGTTAGGGCATCCTTCTTTTCAAAGATTGGCCATTTTACAATCTCTTGTACCTAATGTTATCAATTGCAGCAATAATAAGTCTTTTGATTGTCCTATTTGTCCAATTGCTAGGCAAAAAAGGTTACCATTTCAGTCTTCTTGTTTTGATTTGATACATGTTGACATTTGGGGACCTTATTCCACTCCTTCATTGAATGGTTCTAAATACTTTCTTACTATTGTGGATGACTTTAGTAAATGCACTTGGACTTTTCTCATGTCACATAAGTCTGATGTTTCCCTTTAATTCAATCCTTTTACAATTTGGTAGTTAATTAGTTTAACAAAACTATCAAGGTTATTAGGTCTGATATTGGTCCAGAATTTGCCTTACATTCTTTCTGTGCTTCTAAAGGTATCATACACCAATTATCTTGTGTTGAAACACCTCAACAGAACTCCATTGTTGAGAGAAAGCACCAACATCTTCTGAGTGTAGCTAGAGCTTTGAGGTTTCATGCTTGTTTCCCATTAAAATTCTGGGGAAATTGTATCCTTACTGCCACTTACCTTATTTATAGGATACCTAGTCCTTTATTACAAGACATTACTCCCTATGAAAAGTTGTTAGGACATCCACCCACTTATTCTCACCTTAGAGTGTTTGGCTGTCTTTGTTATGCATTTACCTTAGTTAGAGACAGAACTAACTTTGAACCTAGAGCAAAGTCCTACATTTTTCTTGGTTATCCACAAGGAGTTAAAGGATAAAAATTGTATGATCTAAGAACCAAGTCTTGTTTCTTGTCTAGAGATGTTGTTTTTAAGGAGTGTATTTTCCCTTTCAAATCTTGGATTTCCAAGTATGTCAATGCTCATTCTTCTTCTTTTCATTCTATTTTTCCTCCTCAACCTTCTATTCCTGATCATTCCTCTAAAATCCCTAATGCTTCTACTGAGTTTTCCCCTCCAATTTCATTTTCTGATATGGCTATGCCACCTGATGACTTCCCTGATTTGGTTCATCCTACTGATGTTTCAAATCAAGCAAATTCCCCTGATTTGGTTCATCCTACTAATGTTTCAAATCAAGCTGATTCCATTGGTCTTATTCCTCCTATACCACAAGTTATTGATTTTGTTCCTATCAGGAAGTCTTCTAGAATTCACAGGCCTCCCACTTATCTAAGAGATTATCATTGTAACCTTGTTGTTGCTCCTATGTTGGCCTCAGCTACTCTCAGTCCATCAGATGATTCCTTTGCTTCTAGTTCAGGTATTTTGTATCCCCTTTCATCTACTCTCTCTTACGCTAAACTGTCTCCCTCTCGAAGAGATTTCTCCATTGCAGTCACTGTTCACAAGGAACCTAATACCTATGCTCAGGCCATTTTAGACCCCTAATGAGGGAGAAGATTGAAGATGGAGTGATCAAGACCTTCCCGTGTGCCTACAAGACATTAGCTAGCTGATTTGTTTACTAAACCTCTCCACCAAAAGCAATTTATGTTTCTTTTATCCAAGATGAACCTGATCAACATTTACAGTTCATCTTGAGGGGGAGTGTTAGATGTTAGATTGTAATTCATCAATGTAGTCTTACTGTAAATCTGTAATGTAAGGATAGTAGTGTAAAGTTTGTACATAAAGATAAACTACATGTCGTTTTATGTATTAGTTAGTTAGGCTACATATAGTTTTATTGTATAGAAGAGTTAGTTAGGAGCAGTTGACAGATGGCACTTGTTCATTGGTTAGTTTGTTAGTTGTTATAACTTTTCCCTCCAATCTGTTTCCTATATAAGAAACAGAGTTTGTTTATTTTGATCAATGAGAATTCAATGCATATTCAAATATCTCTCTCTTCTTCCTCTCTGATCTGATCATTCCATTGATGAAGCTTGTTACATGCATAAATTCTAACAGCCAGTAGATTGAAAAATAAAATTCTTCCACCTGTACTCGCCGAATACCAATCAGCTTTTATACCAGAAAGATGGGTTTAAGTTACACTTGAAATAAACTCTCACTATCTCTTGAAGACTTGGCGGAGTAGCTTTTTCTTTGTGTTCTTGGTTAACAAAAAAAAAATTCTAAGCAGAACCTTTAATTTTTTTTTTATTACCATGTCCTCCTAGTATTAGTAAATTTTGAATTTGTTAAACAAAATTTCAGTAAAACTATAGTCAAATAAAATTCATTGGTAAATTTTTTAGAGAAAGTATTCATTACTCATAAGTCATATCCATATCTGAGAGGTTGAGAAGCATAGGAAACAAAACATGAGGATATAAAAAGTGAGACACGTACAATTGGGTAATATGGCAAGTAGAGTTAGACAAACACTCGCATTTGATTAAGGGGTTGTAGTTTAGGTTGTCGATGTCGGTTGAGTCGATGGCCGCTCCACTGCATAGTTCCCCACTTATATTCCATTGACCTGATGGTGCTGTGATCCCCCATTTTTGAAATATTGAATTCAAAACTCCCACTGCAATCAAATTCAAAATAAAAAGTCGTTCTGTCAAGTTCAGGAAACAAAATCCAGTAATAGCCCCCGCCTCCTAAATTGCTGCTGAAGTTTCAGTGGCAGCTTCACATGTAAGTTAGGAAGTTCACTTCTCCAAAAAAAAAAAAATATATATATATATATATATATACATATATAGGTATTATTTTTAAATATAAAATTTAGTTATAAAATTAGTTCTAACCTAAGCCTACAATTTTATTTAATATCTTTTTATTGAATGTAAATTTTGACAAAATCACCAATGAATTACATATTTTTCTTATATTTTTTATGCTTACAAAATTTCTAAAAAATTAAAAATCAATAGCTATGTCATTAATAAATTGTTTAAATTGCAAGTTTTTGTAGTTTGAAATTATGCATAAAATATAAGTTCATAGATCATATAGTAACTAATATCTGATTAACACAAAATTTGACATGTGTATTAAGAGTGTAAAGAATATGAAATCTAAGAGTTAGATTTTTAAAATATGTAGTAATTGTTATTTTATTGAGTAAAGTTATAACTTTCAGCTACAACTAGTTTTGTAGCCGAACTTTATCCTATTTTTAAACTAACATGTTTTGTCTGCACTAAAAAAAATATATTGAATACCTGGTTTGAGAATCCCAAAAATTTTGGTTCAAAAAAATAAAATGCTAAATAACAATAATAAAAATTAGAGAAATTCTATAGATACAACAAAATCTCACAATATTTTCAATCTAATATTATATTATTTTATTTTGACCTATAAGGGATTGACACCTTAGCTATTGTGAAAATATTATGACAATTTGTTGTTTCTCTAGCACAACTCTAAAAATCAGAGCCCAAATAATAGCAAAAATATCCCAAATAACAAGATTAGGCATAACAACACCAAACAAATAAAATATTACAAAAATCTCATTCAAAAAGTAAAAATAACCCTAATCCATTCCATATAAATAATCCCCAATTTCAATATTTTCCCTAAAATATTTTAGGGTGTTCATATGAACACCTGACAGAGTTGGTTTTAAACTAACATATTTTGTCTACCTTAAAAAAAAAAAAAAAAAAAAAAAAAAAAAAAAAAAAAAAAATTAAGCACCCTAACTTGAGAATCCCACCAATTTTGGTTCAACAAAAATAATATTCGACACCCAAACATGTACACAACAAAACTGATGACAATGTAAATATAGGTCCAACCTTTCAATCAAATCCCTTATGTTATTTTTAAATAAAAATTTTAGCGAGGAGGAACCAAGGAATTTTCACCTACGTGGCTCAAGGTCTTTGTGGGCAAAGTAATTATTAGGTATTCCGGAAGTATAATGATATAGTATTCCCTCTTTTTGACAATCATGATGGATTCGACCATAAATTTAATTAATGAGATTAATCATGAATGTGAAAGAGGAAGAACCACATCATTGTACTCTGAGAGCACCTAATAATTTTTCTTGTGGGACAAATGAAAAATTGAAGGTGATGGACTTGAAAGAGGAATTGGGAAATTTAGAAAATGTTAAAGATTTACTAGATAGTGAGCTCATCATTGATTATGTGTTCCCACCACTTTTATTGCAATTTGTGAGCGTTTAAATGATCTAGCATGGTTGATGATGCTATTAAAAAAATTAGGATTTGTGAAAAATATTATGATTTGTGAAATTAGTTATATCCATAGACTTGGTGAGTTTGATTAGCTTTTTTTTAGCAGACATGTTATGGTGAGAAAAACCATAACATGAGACCTACATTAAGTTAATTGTATTGACTTTTCGACCAAAAACAAAATAGTGGGACCTGCAAAAAATAATCTACTATAGCCACGCACAAAAATTCCTTTTGTTGTGTCTCTAAATTTTCTCAATAAATGAGTTTTTTTTTTTTTTTTGTTAGCTTATTTTTTTCAGGTTCCACTATTATGTTTTTGGCCCAAAAGTCAATACAATAAACTTAATGCAAGTTCCACGCTATGGTTTTTCTCAAAATGCCAAGTATGAATCACAACACTCTCTCTTTCATCCCAAAATCACAGCAACACACACTCTTTCTCAACCCAAAATCTAAAGAACAAATTTTTTCTCTCAACCCAAAATCACAACAACCACCATGCATGGCTCAATTGAAGATCTCCAATCTTAGATTCCGAAACGACTTGTGAAGGAAAATTCTTGAGCTTTAAAGAAACAATTGAGTTTTGGATATTTAGATCTATGGCTCAATCAAAGATCTTCAATCTCAGATTCTAAAACTACATGTGAAGAATGATTCCAATCTTTGTCTCCCTTTGTCAGAGCATTAAAGAAACAATTGGGTTTTGGACTTTTGGGTCCAAAAGAAGAAGAATGAAAGGGAGAGAGGGAGATGGAAAAAAAGAAAAAGAAAAAAAAGTATAGAGTTTGGGTGAAGTTTTTGGAGAGAAGCAATGCTTTATAAAAAAAAAAATACAACTTCTACAACATTTTCATAATAATTTTTAAAAATATTTATGTGGTAAGCTGTTACTAGCTTTAATTCATGGCCATCACTAATATCACTCTTTTGCCTAACAGTAACAACTTGTCATTTAGAATTTGTAGTGAAAATGTTTTAAACATAGCTTTCTAAATATATATATATATATATATATATATATATATTATTATTATTATTATTATTATTATTATTTTTACATACATTAACAATTTGACATATTTGTTGTGAAATTAGTTGGGTCCATAAACTTTCTCTTTTGGAGAGAGAGAAATGGTGGAAAGATAGGGGAAAATTTTAGAAAGGGGAGTGGTGTGGTGACAAAGATAATAAAGAAAGAAGACACTAAGGGGATTGGGGGTTACGGGGTGGTAGGAGAGGAAGATAGGATTTGGGGAGAGAAAGAAAGAAGATAATTAAAGAGAGACAAAAGAAAATTGAAAGAATTTTTTTTTTAAGGTTTATATTAGTGTGTCTTAAAAAATTTAATAACTATTTAAGAGAGAAGAAAAAAAAAAGTAATTTTTTTATATGAACTATGTTTGACTACGTACTAGTTTTATAATAAAGTTGAAACAGAAAAAGGAAAGCACTTTTTTTTTTTTTTACAAACTCAGTACTCATCCCATTTTGAATAATAATCCTCAATTCTATTATTCTATGTTACACTTTACGTTTCACTTATATATATATATATATATATATTTTTAAACTTTAATTATTTTACAAGAAGAATTAAATAAACATATATATGACATGTTATTATTGATAAAACATTAAATAGAATACAAAACAAACGTAGGATAAAAGATTAAAATTGCTTAATTATATTATAAAAAAATGAGTTGCAGCATAACCCATAGAGTCATAGACTATACAATACAAAAAGTGGGATAAAAGATCAAAATTCCTTAATTATATTATTAAAAAACACGGGTTTGCAGCATAACCCATAGAGTCATTGACCATAGTGGAGAGACAGAGACAGAGCAGGATCTGTAGGAGTTTGGGTTTTATTTTGAGATTGAGATTGAGATTGATCGAGCTACCTCCAACAGCTGGCCGAAGAAGCAAACAGCAAAAAAAGCTAGAGCTATAAGTGGTTGTGAGCCCATCATGGCTTTAATCTCCCTCTATGAGATTGATTAACAAAATTGATGAGCACATAGATTACAGAGAGCTAGAGAAAGATACAAGATTCTCCATAATTTGCAGAGCCATCTGACCTGTTTAAATGCATTTCCTAAATATACTTGGAGGTTGAACTTGAACATTGTTTGCTAATCACGGGTCAAGTACTCAATCCAAGCACAACATTTTTTTTTAATAGGGAACAATAACATATTTTTTGGTATAAGTTTTATTCATTTTTTGTGTGTTACATGCATCATTCGAATTATGATTTAATAGAAAAGCTGATACATCTCCACCCAAAAAGGAAAGCTAATACATCTTCTAGCCACACCTCAACATCTTTTATATATTGGGCATGACTTACTAATTTGACTTTGAAGATTCGGACATTGTGCTTAATGGAAATACGTAGTATAATCAATCCGTCACTATAATCAATCATTGAATTTTAATAAGAACCAGAAAAAAAAAAAAAAAAACTTCAAGCTTTACATTACTTGACCAAAAGAATAAAAGAGTATGGAGAATTATTTACATGGACAAAGTTTAACTACAAAAGTGATTGTAGCCACAACCTTTTTCAATAAAATAAATATTATTATATGTTTTGAAAATCTAACTATTGAATTGCGCGTTCTTTTCGCTCTTAATATACATGTCAAATTTGGAATTAATCGAATATTATTTACTGTATGATCTGTATGCTTATATTTTATGTATAATTTTAAATTACAAAAATTTGCAATTTAAATAATTTATTGATGGAATAATTATTAATCTTTAATTTTCTAAAAATTTTGCTAGTGTAGAGGATATAAGAAGAAGATGTAATCCAGTAGTGAATTTGTCAAAATTAACTTCCAATAAATAGATATTGAGTAATTGAGATGTGAGAGGGACAGAATACTCCTGAATTTATCAATAATTTTCCTAAAACAAATCAACAAACTAACTGATTTTGTAATCTACCAATAACTTTATAACACGTGTCATCACTTATTAATAAACTGTTATAGTGCTCACGTGTTTTACATGTGAAGTCCGGTCTTGGCTTTGCATTTGTCTTCCTAACACAAAATGTTGTCATTCCACTTGTTGCTGAGGCCTTACACGATGTGGTTTCATTCTTCTTCTTAACATATTTATAAAAAATATATAAAAAACTAGAAACAACAACTTTTAACCCATGTTTAAACCATCTTAGATAACGTTATCCCACCAAGAAATGGATGATACGGCATTCTTCATCTGTTTATTATTAATATTATTTTTTTCCATACTGTTATTTGGAGAAGACACCATATAATCTTGCAGTTTTCTCTATGTTTGGTTATATAATTCATTGTATTTCTTGGCAGTATACTACGCATTTCCCTTAAATAATCTTCAAAGTCAAATTAGTTAGTCATGTCCAATATATAAAAGATGCTGAGGTGTGGCAAGAGGTTGTATTAGGTTTTTTATTTTTTTGGAGAATAAATGAATAAAACTTATACAAAAATAAATAAATAAAACCTTATACTAAAAAATATAATGTTGTTTCCTATAAAAAAAATATAATAATAAATGGGATTCAGATCCTCTAGAGTTCCTAGGGTACTCTACCAAGTAGATTTCCTTAAATCTTAACCGTTATTTAATGATTTAATGGTCCTAGATTTTGCCATGTCAGCATTTCATTAATAATAATCTTAATTGCTTGGTTTTTAACATTATTATATTATTTTAAGAATATTATTAGTGGAATGCTGATATGGCAAAATCTAAACCATTAAATCATTAAAGAATGGTTGGGATTTAAGAAAATCTATTGGTAGAGTACCCTAGGAACTCTAGAAGATCTGAATCCTAATAAATGTTGTGCTTGTTTGAGTAACTTGGTATTATTAAGCAGCTTAATATTATTAAAAAAGCAGTTTTGTATTATTGTTTAAGACCTCACTTTGTATACGCAAAATGTTAATTGATACTAACTTTTTTCAGCAGAGACACAGAGACTTCAAATCTCTATGCTCCTATTTACCAAATTATCAACAATATATACATACATATATATATATATACACACACGGGTGTTTCTATCAAATATATATCAAGGTTTTCAGACCCGGACCGTTCATTGAACCGTAAAAGGGAGAGGTTCAAGGTTTTTGAGGTCGAACCGGGGTCGAACCGTGATGACGTCATAATTAATTTAATAATTAATTAAAACCTAAATATAGCTATTAAATTTATAAAACTAGCAAAATTGACTAATATATCTATATATGTAAGGGAAATTTAATGATTTTCAAGCATATATTTAATAATTAAATAAGAAAGTTAATAAAATAAAATAATAACCATGAAAACATTAAAATTTATGATTAATTTTTGAAGTAAAGTTGAATATCTTTGAAGGATTTTAATTATAATTTTTTTTATTCCTTATAAGAGATGGATAATTTAATTAAGTAGAATAAAGTTGTGTTAAGTTGTTTTTATAAAATAAAAAATAAAAAAAAAATTGCCAAAGGGTTGGACCGCACGGTTCTGACCGGTTCTTGCGGTCCAACCCCGGTTTTAGAGGTTCACGGAATTAACAAAAAATCAGGTTCTTTAGGCTTAAAAAACCGGTTTTCATCCCGGTTCCCGGTTTTCACGGTCCAACCTCCCGGTCCGGTCCGGTTCTGAGAACCATGATATATATATATATATATTCTGGATGTCCACGGGTCGGTCCGGGTCGGATTTGTGCCCAACCCGGACCTGACCCGATTGAGTTGGGTGATTAAAATAGAACCCGACACCGACCCGAACGACCTGGCTGGATTTTTCGGTTCGGGTCATGTCGGTTTCGGGTTGTATCAGGTCGGTCTCGGGTTTCATCGCCGGAGCTGATTTTGGCCAGATCTGGCCGAAATCTGGCCGAATTCGACGAGATCTGGCCGAAATCTGGCTGGATCCGACGAGATCTAGCCGAAATCTGGCCGGATCCGTCGAGATCTGGCCTCGATTTCGTCGGATAACGGCGAGGTCTCGCCGGATTTGGTCTGGTATGCTGAATATTTTGCCGGAAACGTTAAAGGTATTGGAGATTTGATCTGGGTTGCTTAATATTTCGCCGGAAACATTTAAAGGTATCGGAGATTGGTTTGGGTTGCGTAATATTTCGCCGGAAACGTTGAAGGTATCGGTTCGGGTCGAGTTTCACGGGTTTTGAAATGCAAAACCGCCAACCGACCCGCCGGGGATCGAGTTTGACAGTTCGAAACCCGCGTCCGACCGCCGGAGTCGTCGGATTGGGTGACGACGGGTCGGAATCGGGCGGGTTGAGCGGCTCTCCGGGTCTCTGGACACCCCTTATTCACACACACACACACACACAAAAAGACAGCAGAGCACTGCAACTATAATCCAATAGTCCGTAGGAGAGAGAGAGAGAGAGGCACACCTTCAGCAGGGTCTGTACGAGGTTGGGTTTGATTTTGAGATTGAGATTGAGCTACCTCCACCAGCTGGCCGAAGATGCAAGCAGCACAAAAAGCTATAGCTAGAAGTGGTGGTGATCCCACCATGGCGTTAATCTTTTTCTATAGAGATTGATTAACAAAATTGATAAGCAATGAGAATGCAGAAAACTAGAGAAAGAGCAATAGAGTGAGATACAAGATTATTAGTGATTTGCTGAGCCACCAGACTTGACTAAGCCTTCGTTTCGCTTGCGCGTGCACGATTTGCGTCTGCGTTGGCGTTCCGTACCGTAGCAGTTACTGTTTATTAAACAACATCAGCAAAGTTTGACTTTTCAGCATAAATTTTACTGTTTATAGACTCACAAATTTAACTTTTTAGCAATTTTTTCATTAAAAATGGGTCCTACGATACTATTTACACATTTAAAAATTATTTTATTACAATATTTTTCAGTTTTCAGTTTTCAACTTTCAACTGTATCCAAACGGAACCTAAATGCATTTCCTAAGAAGTCAGTCAAGCAGAGTAAGTCCATCCATTTGGCACCCGGTTAGGCAAAATGTTTTTTGGTTATTGCCTTTTGTTTTTTCTCTCAAAATTTTTTTTTTTAAATTTACTTTAACAAAATTATCTTTAATACAAATAAGATATATATATATATATATATATATACAAACACACACACATATATGGGTTTGGGTCAAGTTACACCTAGTGGCTGGTGTAACTTTAATCAATGTTACATCACTCAATAACTTGTTATAGAGTTCATATTTTGAAAATCTCACCGTTGAATTACATGTTTTATATGTTCTTAACATTCATGCCAATTTTCATGTCAATTAGATGTTATTTATCATCTGATCCATAAACTCATCTTTTATGCATTATTTTAAATTAAAAAAACTTGAATTTAAACAATTAATTGATAACATGACTATTAATCTTTGATTACCTTGAAATTTTGTAAGCATGGAGAATATATGAAGATAATGTAATATAATTGTAGATTTGTAAAAAATTGCATTCAATTAAAAAATATTGAGTGGTGTAAAATTGCTTAAAGTTACATCAGATGTAACTTGAACTCTGCCCTTTATATATATATACTAGCATTACTCACGTGCATTGCATGGTTTTGGTTATAAACTTTTAGAATAATTTTATTGAAAAAATAACAAATTAATAATCACTTTTTTTTTTTTTTTTGAGAAACAATTAATAATCACTTGAGTCTAGATCATATAAATTGTATATAAAGTTGTTCTTTGGATTCAAACAATCACACAACATATTTACATGAAACAAATTCCTAAATTTAATAATTTAAAATCTAAGGAAACTTAACCAGAGGTTTTTCATTTACCAGAATATTTGTAGTACATCTAAAATGTGTTATGCACTTTATTTATTTATTTTTTTCAAACCTTTATTTAGAGTTACATTTTGATACACTAATGGCCTCTTTTATCTAAACAATGAGTAAAGAGTCATGAAGATTTAATATTAAAGGAGTCTTAATGGATAAAAAGGATAAAGACAATTGTTAGAAAAAATTATTAGTTCAAGCAAATAGTTGCATGATCATATTAAGATGTGAATTCCTTTTCATGATATAGATTTTATATTACTTGCTAATTGCAATCTTGTGAAGGAATATGTTGTTGATATTTATAACATGCTATGTTAAAAAAAAAATCATGAATACTATTCAAATGTGTTGTGGGTGATAAATATAGGTATGGATTTTGATATTTGTAAAAACCAAAATAAAAATTAATTACAGTGAAATTTAAAATAAAAAAAAAAGTTACATGCTCATAATGTTATTAGACAACTTCCTTCGCACACATATAATATAATTAACAACAAAAATAAAAATGAGAAATAGTAACACAAACATTTTACTTCTCAAGAAAATTAATTTAATCTAATAGCACACATATAAACATAACACAAATACAAATGGAACCCTTGTTGTAGGAGAGAATACAAAATTTGATAATTCTTAAATAATATTTATAGAGGTTTATATAATAGATTTCATGGATTTAAAATTGCATTTATGACTCATAAGAAAAAACTTAAAAAAAAAAAAAAGAAGAGAAATACATACCTGTAATAGTTTGGATGGTAGGTTTGATAAAGATTTTTACTATTGATTTCACAAACATCAAATTGCCTAAGTAATAAGGAAAAAAAAAAAAAACAAACAAACAAACAAACAAAGGAGAGTTAGATTTCTAAACAACATATAAATTGTAGGAGAATGAAAATTATTGATAATGGGGGAGAGAAAAGAAGAAGAAGAAGAAGTTGTGCCTATGAATATATAAAAATACACTGAAAAATATTATATATATAGAGAGAGAATTTTTAATTGTGAGGAACTTAGATTTCTAATCATTTTAGAAATTATAAGCGAAGAAGAATTAACTTAGGATGTATGTTTATCCAAAAAAAAAAAAAAATGTCATATAGTCATTGAACGTAATGTAAAAAAAAGAAAAGAAAAGAAAAGTAAGTAAATGTGAATGGCGATAAGGAAATAGGATAGAAATATATATATATTTAAAGTTATAATCATCTTAGAAGTTTAAAGTTATCAAAATAAGAAGTTAAACTCAACATAACTTTATTTAAAAAAGTGATAAAGTCATAGAAGAAAAGTTGATAATAACAAAATTATATCTATAAATTTCTGCATGTGTAGTATGTTGCTTTTTTTTTAAAAAAAAAAATTAAGAATTTTAATAAATGAATTGTAATCAAATTAAGATAGAATTTTTTTTGAAAGCCAAATTAAGATAGAATTTAGATTGTAATTAAAGTAAGATTTTTATCAACTTAGAAATTATAAGAGAATAAAAATTATATATCTTTTTTTTTTCTTAAAATCTAAAATTATTTTTACAATATGGTGAAACCACTTGGCTTAACCATGACGTCTAAGTCCAACTTTTATTATATAGTATACTAGTCGCTAACCCGTGCGATGCACGGGGTAATTAAATTAAAATTTAAAATATTTATTATTTTTTTGGAGCAAAAATTAAAAAAAAAAAAAAATTTGCTTAAAGGTTTATGACTTGGCTTAAAAAAGGTATGACTTGAAAACGATTGAAATTGAATGAAAATAAGTAATTTTATTCAATATAAAGGTTTAGAAAATTCTTTTTCTTTCATATCATTGGTTTCACATAACACATATTGGCATGGCTCACAACATTTTTGCTATTCTATGGTGATGACTTCAAACATACATAAAAAAAAATTAAAAAAAAAACCCAGATTGTGAGTTCATTAATTCTATTAACATTAAACCTGATAAAAAACTTACATACCATTTTGACAAAATAAATCCAAAACCCAAGTTTTGAAAGGCACTCTAAGAACCAAATCAATGCAATACCTTACCAATGTGAGTAAAGAGGAAGAGGACATGCAGCATGTGAAGAGACTAAGAAAAGAAGTAGTGGACGGTGGGAGTGTGTTATTGTATTTGGCTAGAAGTCGAACATACAACCATGTTGATTACCACATAACAATACATTGCAGAACAATACGAATTGCAAAACACAAACATAGAAAATTCATCAAATAATATCAAAACGTGAAAACATACTAAATAAAGAATAAATGCATCAACAATATAAAAGACTATAAATAAATTTATAAAGTTTATCTAAAAAGCCAAACAATCATCATTAGAACAACCAAACATCCTTAAAAAAAACAACAATTCCATTCAAACTATAAAAAGAAACTACCTTTAGAAATTACAGTAGATAAAGAAGAAGCAACAGTGAGAGCCATTTGGTTTTTGAGAAATTTTCTCTAACAAACTTGGTTTAAGGATTTGGGTTTGTGGGTTTTAGATTTTTCTGTTTTGATTTAAGTTCTAAAAATTTTAGTGTGTGGTGGTGAATAATGAATGTAATTATGGGTGTGAAAAATTGTAAACGTGAGAACGTGAGATTCATGTTTATGAAGGGTTTTGACCTTGGCAGGAGTTTATATTTGTTAAAACTTTTGTTATAGAATTTTAGTTGAAGTATAATTTTCAAGCTCTTAAAACATATATTTAATAGAGTTTTACTTAAACTAAACTATTGTAACACTTGATAAGATAATTTACATGTTGAAGAGAAATAATAAGTATATAAGATATAAAACCTAAAATAAAAAGAAAAAGAAAATAGTGATGACGTGGAAAATTGTGGAAGCTTCAAATGTTTCAGTTATATATATATATATATACTAGTTGCTAACCCGTGCGATGCACGGGATAGTTAAATAAAAGGACAATAACCAACATCACGTTAAGGTAAAAGAATTAGTGAGAGACTGATTTGCCCACCAAGAATTTAAAAGAAAAAAGATTGATATAATAAAATCTAAGAAATTTAGAAATAGAAAATTGGGTTAATAATATACATATTATAGACATTTTGCTAGTTAGCGTTTAAAAAAAAATGGATCTGTCATAATTAAATAAAATACAATGGGAATAAATATTTAACTTCTATGCTTTTCTATAGTTTAGAAGTGTTGTCTAACGTAGAATGTTATTGGGTTGTAAGAAAGATTTTTATAAAATGTTAATACCATATATATATACTTATATTGTCAATGTCTCACTGCAGGTGCATAGTTACTGGAATCTACAAAATAATTTACAATTCTTAAATTAATAAAGCAAAATTCCCAAAAGTTATATATATATATACACACTCAAAACTGATATAAACTACAAAGATAAAAACAAATCTTATTTAGTCGTATTAATAACAATATAAACAATTCAAAACATGGAACATTATCAAATTTATAACACATAATTTCATTATCTTTTACGTTGAATCCAAACAAATAATTAATTGAAATTAATCCAAACAAATAATTAATCAACCAAAAATCAAAACTTTAATTAAGAAAACAAAAAATCACATGAACCCCACAATAAAAATTCTCAATAAAGCAAAAACATATAAGATAAAGAATTAAGATCAACCTATTAAGACGCAAATACCAAAAACCCCAAAACTTAAACCTTCCAAATTTTATAGAATGTCCAAATTCTACTTCAAAACCAAACAAAACCCTTCAAATTCAAAAAATTCATATATAATATACCAAATAAAAATTTACCACACAA
Source organism: Quercus glauca (assembly GCA_023736055.1). Classification (NCBI taxonomy): domain Eukaryota; kingdom Viridiplantae; phylum Streptophyta; class Magnoliopsida; order Fagales; family Fagaceae; genus Quercus; species Quercus glauca. The sequence goes on along the minus strand of CM043318.1, from coordinate 17,195,361 downwards.
ATAATTAATTGAAATTAATCCAAACAAATAATTAATCAACCAAAAATCAAAACTTTAATAAAAAAACAAAAAATCACATGAACCCAAATAAAAATTCTCAATAAAGTAAGAACATATAAAAATTTACCACACCTTGGGTTGGAAGACATAGGTTGCAGCTTTGAGTTTTCTCCAAAAAATAGAGATGCTTCATTTGCCATATACAATATAAAATAATTATTAGAATTTCAACCCAAAAACTAAACCCATAAAAACACTATCAAAATATAGAGATTAACCCAAATACTTAGAAGAAAATCAATTCTAAACATAATAAAACAATAAGATAGAATGAAAATTTCAGGCACATATGAAAGCAAATAAAAAAGACAAAACCTATGTTTTCTTTTTTACGTGAGTCTCTCTCCTTCTTATTTTTTTAATCTTAAAGTGAAGTTGAGTTTAAGGTTTTGAGATGGTAATTGCTAGGGTTTTAAGGAGAAAAGAGAGAGTCCTACCAGGAGTCTCTCTCTTTTTTTCTTAATCCTAAAGTTTTTTTTTTTTTTTTTTTTGGTAAGTCCTTTTAAAAAAAAAAAAATTCAAACCTAAAGTGAGTCATTTTTTTTTTTAATTCTAACGTGAGGTATCTTAAAAAATTATAATTAATTTTTAATCTTCAATTTTATATTATATATAGATAATAATAATGATGTGATAGGCCAACAAAATATATCTAATAGAGTTTTACTTAAATTAAACTATTTTAACACTAATAAATATAAGAAGATATAAAACCTAGAATAAAAAGAATCTAAACTAAAAAGAAAAAGAAAATAATGGTGACGTGGAAAATTGTGGGAGCTTTAAAGGCTTTAGTTTTATATTTATATATATATATATATATATATAGAATATATAGATAATAATAATAATAATAATAATAATAATAATAATAAATATAGATGATGATTTTTGTGATAAGTTGATGTAGGATATAATTTACAATTTAATTTTTGTAATTATTTAATTTTTGTATTTTTATGCAAAAAACGTTATTTTAGGTCTAGGTGATTTATTTCCTTGTTTTTAGGTTCTTTTAATATTTTTTTAGGTCAAATTTGGTTCCTATTATGGTTAGGTATTAATTAGGACTTATTTTAGAATATATTTTCTTGTCCATCAAGTTTTATGGAGCTCTTAAATAGGCCTACAAGTTTGTATACGTTTTTCAATATTATTGATATTAATAAAATTCAAACTTTTGTCTATTATTTTTATGGTGGATTCTATATAAGATATAAAATCTAAAATAAAAAGAATCTAAAATAAAAAGAAAAAGAAAATAGTGATGATGTGGAAAATTGTGAGAGCTTCAAAGGCTTCGGTTTTATATATATATATATATATATACTAGCATTATGCCCGTGCGATGCACGGCTTAATCAAAATTTATATGTAGATAATTTTATAATTAATTTACTTAAAATTAAATAATAAAATAAAAAATAAAAATAAATGAATATTTTTCTTTTAAGTTATATAATAAATGTGTATTGTGTGAGACTAAAATAATAATAATAATAATAATAATACAGAAAATGAGATGAATACTGTAAGGACCAAAAAGAGAGAGAGACAAAGTTTTCTGTAAGTAATAAGACAACCTTCCCCTTCCTTAGATCCAACACAATAGAATTTGTAAGAGATGGGCTCTAACAACAAGCATTCCGATCCCCTCAAAAGCCCTAGTCTTCCCCTTTATATAGTCCGTTGCCTTCTGATCTGCTCCGTCCATCTTTAGTTGTCCTTTGCTCCTCCTTTGACACCTGTCACCTATCTTCTCTCCCAGGAGCAGGCGGCAGCAGTAGCTGGTGCAGCTGTGACGGGCATCATTTCAGGTCACTTCTTCATTTAATGCGGCTGACAGAGCTGGTGTGCGCCATTTATTACTGATGTGACTGGGGGCTACTGCCCTGACGGCCGCCTGTCTGCCACTGACCTGTGCCTTCCCCTGCCGAGGAGGCTTTCTCCTTTGGTGCTTGGTGTGGTGCTTCGCAAGGTCTGGCTCTTTCCTCGGGAACTATTATTCCTTGGGCCCCTGCCAATTCCGCGCTCGGCCCAATGCAGGGCCCTTCCCATTCCTCCTAGGGCCTCAGCCCATTAGTTCAGCCCCCTGGCCTCCTTTCTCATTCCTCGGGTGCCCACAATAGCCCCCTAAAACTTTCACTTATTTTGCTTGAGGCATAAGTGAAGTTTTAACTCCGCCGGTGAATCGTACGTGTCGTATGCGTTCACACGAGTCGACGTCTTCTCAACTGTCGTTCGCCCGCCCCTGACGCTTCGGAATCCGCGAGCTCTCATTTATGGCGCCAGGTGGCTGCTTGTCTCCCTACGTTCTACAGTATGATTGGGATGTGTGGCCCTTGTCCATCCTCATTTATGAGCGGGAGTTTTACCGCTCGTTTTTGCCTCCTATAAAAGGAGCGATCAAGGCTGGCGGTGGCTCATTTCTGGCATTTTAGCATTTTTACTTTGGCGAAGAAAGATTTACTCCTGAGAAGCGTCCTTTAATTTTCACAGTAGGTGTGTTGGTTTCCCTTTTTGTCTTGCTCCGATTTCTCTCCATGGGTAGGTATGCTAGGCTGGTAGACACCGAGGAGGCTAAGATGGCCTTTAGGGCCAAGTATAGGATTCCCAAAAATGTGGAATTTAGGCATTGTGAGGAGGGTGAATGGCTGGTCATAGAACGCCCTCCTGAGTCAGTAGTTATTCCTATGATCGCCTTCATCGAAGGTGGGATGGAACTTCCCATGGGCCCGGTGACCAAGGATTATCTCATAAACTTTAGACTAACCCCAACCTAGTGTTCCCCCAATATTTTTAGGATTCTTGGGTGTGTAGAGGCCATCAATCGTAGGATGGGGACCCGTCTTACATGGCATGATGTGAACTGGGTGTACAACTGCCAAAAGGGGGAAAAAACCAAATACTACATGAAGAGTAGGGTCCCCGTAGTTAGGTTAATCTCCTGTCTGCCTGATTCGAGCAAGGGCATGGACGAAGACTTCCTTCTCGTCTCGGGCGGGTGGCACGATGGGCTGCACTGTCCCACCCAAGAAGGGGAACCAGGTAGCATTCCCGAAGGCCTGGGTTACCGTTTTAGGTTTTTTAGAGGAGCTTCTTTCTAGGCATCAGTTTTTTTTATTGTGCCCTTGTTTTCTTTTATCTTTTTGCTAACGATAACTGTGTTCTTCCATGGCAGACAAGTATCACACAGCCCCCGCCAAACATTTGGTAAATTTTCATGATTTGAACCGGATTCTCCAGTCCGAGATATTTCTTCATCGGGACGGGCAACTCCGAGCCGCGCACGTCATCCTTGGCTACACTCCTTCAACAAAACGCTTCCAGAGCCCGAAGAACGTCATTAAGGCCCGTGACCCGCGTTTGGCTAGGATAGATGTTGCCGTTCCGGGATTTTTGCTGGCGGGACCTCCCCCCGAGGGGACGCAAGACGCCCAACTCCCTGCGCCCCTAGCTGCTCAGCTTTTGTACGCCTAGGAACCTCCCCTGCCATCAAACTAAGAGGCGGAGGGATCTACATCCACCTCTGTCCAAGAAGTGACCGAGAAAGACTTTGAAGTCTTTAATCGCCCCGACGCTCCGAGCGCATCTCCAGCCCGATCATCATCGGCTATAGGGTTCCAAGAGAAGACACCTGACCTCTTGGCGCTACTGTCGGCCCACTCCGGGGGGTCCTCCTCGGCGGTGTGGTGCCACCTCGTCCACCGACTCCAGCTGCTACCCGCACGTCTCCCGTCGATGTAGCGGACAAAAAAGGGAAACGTGGTCCCAGCGGAAAAGGGGCAGCCACACCTGAGGAGGGGGAGGTATCCGAGCCCCCAGTCAATGAGGCCCGGGCTGGAAAGGGTCAGTCGAAGAAGAGGCCCGACCCCGTTGTGTCCTCGAGGGAGAGCGACGGGGAGCAGACCAAGAAGGCTTCCGTTTGGAGGCCCGCCTTTACTCTCAGCTCGGGAGCTCCTGTGCTGGATGACGCCAATCTGAGAGACCCTTCCAAGGGCAGCTCAGGCCTGGTGGCAGAATGCTTGGAGAGGGCTTTGTGCCTTCCCGAGGACATGGAGGAGTTGAAATCCTTCAGGAAAAGGGAGGTTTTCCTTTCCCTGAAACAAGATCTAGCTAAGGTACCTCGGCCGTCTTTGTCAACTTCTTCATTTGTCAAGTATTTTTACTTTAGCTACTTATTCTCTTTTTTGCTTTCCCATTCTTGCAGGCCGTTCAAGCTGCTTTTATGGCAGAAGACTGGGTTGATCACTCCCTGGATGCGGCCAGGAAATCTGAGAAGGCCTACGAAACTGCTGAGAAGGCCAGAGCCAAGGCCGAGAAAAAATTGAAGGACACCCTTTCCCAGCTGTCTGAAGCGGACAGAGCCTTCCGCAACGCTGAATCTGCCCTGAAGGGCTATGAGAGGCAGGCTTCTGATGCCTTGGAAGCCCAGAGGAAGGCCGAAAGCACCCTAGCACTCACAATGGTGGAGTTAAAGCAGGCGAACCAGCAGCTGGCGGACAAGGACGCCGAGAGAGCTCGAACCGAGTAGGAGGCCTATGATGCAGGCATGAACAAAACCGCCGCATCTCTAACTGCCCAGCTCCGCGACGTTGCTCGCGCCTTCAGTCAAGAGGTCTAGGGGGAAGCTCTGAACGTAGCAGGCGTCAGTCTTAACTCAGAGCTCCGTGCTCCCGACCAGGTTTATTACCCTCCAGCTCTGCGCTTGCTGCATTCAGCCCCCAGCCCTCCCGTGGATTCGAGCTCTGTTCCTCCCGTCTCTGCTGAGTCCCAAAATCCTCCTTCTTCTCCTGTCTCGTCCAAGGGGTTACCTCCTCCAGAGGACTTAGTGGACTTGGAAGCTGAGAAGGGGGTGCCCGAGGGGGTGCCTTTGAAGAAAAAGAATGATAAAAAGGAAAAGAGTGCTAAGGAAAAGGAGCCCCAAACTTAGCTTTCTTCTTTTTTATGTATGCCCTTCCTTTGCGGAATTTTGTAGTAGGATAGCCTATATGTAATACTTCCTCTCTTTTGCTCTTCTTTTTTATAGCCGGGGCCTTATCCATGTGGCGCCTCCCCGTTCTGTAATCGGTTTTTTTGCAATGAACACTTAAGTTATTTTGTATAGTAGTCTGGTAATATATTTGCAGCTTCCCCTCCTCCCTTTTTTTTTTTTTTTTTTTTTTTTTAATAACAACTTAGAAATGTATTGAAGCAAAAGTGCTAAATGGAACTACAATTTTCTGAAAGAAACAAGTTAAATTAATAACTTAAAATATATTCTTACTGAAGTAAATTAATTAGGCAATGTTAATTTTCCCTAAGCTTGTGGCCGAGGAGCCAGGCAAGTTCTAGGTTCTTTTTAACACTTAGAATTTTTCTTGTGATGTTAGTTTTTCATGAGCTTGTGGTCGAGGAGCCAGGCAAGTCCTGGGTTCTGCTTAACACTTAGAATTTTTCTTGCAATGTTAGTTTTCCATGAGCTTGTGGCCGAGGAGCCAGGCAAGTCCTAGGTTCTTTTTAACACTTAGAATTTTTCTTGCAATGTTAGTTTTCCATAAGCTTGTGGTCGAGGATCCAGGCAAGTCCTGGTTTCTACTTAACACTTAGAATTTTTCTTGCAATGTTAATTTTCCCTAAGCTTGTGGCCGAGGAGCCAGGCAAGCCCTAGGTTCTTTTTAACACTTAGAATTTTTCTTGCAATATTAGTTTTCCATGAGCTTGTGGCCGAGGAGCCAGGCAAGTCCTGGGTTCTGCTTAACACTTAGAATTTTTCTTGCAATGTTAATTTTCCCTAAGCTTGTGGCCGAGGAGCCAGGCAAGTCCTAGGTTCTTTTTAACACTTATAATTTTTCTTGTAATGTTAGTTTTCCATGAGCTTGTAGCCGAGGAGCCTAGCAAGTCCTGGGTTCTGCTAAACACTTAGAATTTTTCTTGCAATGTTAATTTTCCCTAAGCTTGTGGCCGAGGAGCCAGGTAAGTCTTAGGTTCTTTTTAACACTTAGAATTTTTCTTGCAATGTTAGTTTTCCATAAGCTTGTGGCCGAGGAGCCAAGCAAGTCCTGGATTCTGCTTAACACTTAGAATTTTCTTGCAATGTTAATTTTTCCTAAACTTGTGGCCGAGGAGCCAGGCAAGTCCTAGGTTCTTTTTAACACTTAGAATTTTTCTTGCAATGTTAGTTTTCCATGAGCTTGTGGCCGAGGAGCCAGGCAAGTCCTGGGTTGCTCTTAACACTTAGAATTTTTGGCGAGACAGAATCAAAACACGAAAGCTGAAAATTTCCATTAAAAGTAATATCGTCGCAAATTGGTTACATTCCACGGGTGGGGGATTACATTTCCATCTATGTCCTCTAGCTAGTAGGCTCCAGTTCCTGCGACAGAGGTGACTTTAAATGGTCCTTCCCAGTTAGGACCCAGTCTACCCCAAGATGGGAGCTTGGCCGTCCCCACTATCTTCCTCAAAACCAAGTCTCCCGGGGACAAGGGCCTGTGCTTGATCCCTTTGTCATATTCCTGCTTAAGCTTCTGTTGGTAATGGGCCAATTTTACCATGGCCACATCTCGTCTTTCCTTGGTCAGGTCTAGGCTGTCCAGGAGCAACTGACGGTTTCCCTCGGTGCTGAACTGGTCTGTCCTTAAAGTTGGAAATCCGGCTTCTAGAGGGATCACTGCCGCCGAACCGTAAGTCAACGAAAATGGGGTTTCCCCCGTGGACTTCCGTGGCGTGGTGCAGTATATCCATAATACGTGGGGCAACTCGTCAACCCACCTTCCTTTGGCGTCGTCCAGCCTCTTTTTGAGCCCGGGAACTATGGTCTTGTTGGTGGCTTCGACCTGCCCGTTGCCCTGAGGGTATGCTGGCGTGGAGTACCCATTCCTGATTCCCAACTCTCCACAATATCTTCTGAAAGATTTGCTATCAAATTAGAGCCCATTGTCCGAAATTAGGGTATGCGGTACCCCAAATCTGGTGACGATATTTTTCCATATGAACTTCTTGGTATCAACGTCTTTAATGTTGGCGAGGGGCTCAGCTTCAACCCATTTGGTGAAGTAGTCCGTGCCGACGAGGAGCCACCTTCGGTTGCCCGAGGCCCAAAGGAAAGGACCTACTATGTCCAGGCCCCACTAGGCCAAGGGCCAAGGGCTGGACAGAGGGTTCAGAATTCCTCCCAGCTGGTGTATGTTGGGGGCGAACCTCTGGCATTGATCACATCGTTTGGCATAGTCTTGGGACGTTTGGCGCGTGTTAGGCCACCAGTATCCCTGTGATAGGGCTCTGTGTGCCGGGGATCTCCCGCCAGTATGGCTTCCACTGATGCCCTCATGTAGTTCCTCGAGCAGAAGCTCCACGGCCTCCGGGTGTACGCACAACAGATATGGTCCCGAGTACGAGCGCTTATACAGCTTATGCTGCTCGGACAGCCAGTAGCGCGGGGCGGTTCATCGTATCTTTTTCGCCTCACCTTTGTTTTCTGGCAACGGTCCCCCTTTCAAGAAGGTCACAATGGGATCCAGCTCAAGCCTACATGAACGCTGCACACCCCCACCACGGGTGTCTCCAAAAGGGTGGGCGTGTTAACTTCCTTTACCAAAACGACCCGAGGCAGGTTCGATTCTAACGAGGTGGCTAGCATGGCTAGGGAGTCTGCATGCGAGTTCTGCCCCCTCGGGACTTGTTTCACTCTGAAATCATCGAAATGACTCCGTGCGCTTCGCACCCTGGCGAGATACTTTTGCATCCTTTCATCTTTGGCCTCGAACTCCCCATTAATCTGGCCAACAATTAGCCTAGAATCAATATATACCTCCACCATCTTTCCCCCGAGCAGTTTGACAAAGTTTACTCCTGCCAGCAGGGCTTCGTATTCGGCCTCGTTGTTGGTGGCCGGGAAGCCTAGTTGTAGTGATTTTTCGATTACCAACTTCTCGGGCGTAATTAGTACTACTCCCACACCAGCTCCCTTTCGATTGGAGGCCCCATCCGCGTAAACCCTCCACACGAGGGTAGTGGTAGTCGATGAGACCATCAGGCTCGCGACAGCGCTTGCCTTTTCACAGGCGCCCTCGGCAAACTCTACTAAGAAATCTGTTAAGACTTGGCCCTTTATTGCCGTGTGGGGCAGGTACTTAACATCATAAACCCCCAACCTTGTGGCCTACTTGGCAATCCTGCCCGTGTAGTCGGACTTTCTCAGTAAGGCCTGTAGTGGCAGTTGAGTTAGCACTGCCACCGTGTGGGCTTGGAAATAATGTGGGAGTTTCTTGGTCGCATGTACAACAGCTAAGATCGCTTTCTCCAGCGGGAGATAGCGCATTTCCACCTCTTGCAAGGACTTGCTGACGTAGTAGACCGGCCTTTAGACCCCGTCCTGGTTTCTGACCAATACAAAGCTGACAGAGTGTCTCGTGACCGCCAGATAGGCATAAAGGACTTCCTCCTTATCAGGTTGGGACAGGATTGGTGGGTTGGACAAGTATGCTTTGAGATCCTTAACGCTCGGGTGCATTCTTCGGTCCACTTGAAGTCCTTCCATTTATGCAGTAGTTGGAAGAAAGGGCAACACCTGTCCGCGGACCGGGAGATAAACCTGCTTAGTGCGGCCGTTATCCCAGCCAGCTTCTGTACCTCCTTCGGGTTTCGGGGAGGATGCAGGCTATTAATAGCCCTAATCTGCTCCGGGTTAACCTCAATCCCCCGATGGGTGATCATGTACCCCAGGAATTTGCCCGAGCTTACCCCGAAAGAGCATTTTGATGCATTGAGCCGTAACCTGTGCTCCCTGAGCACCGCGAAGATCTCTGACAAATCCGCAAGGTGGTCCTCAGCCCTTTTACTTTTGACCACCATGTCATCTATGTATGCTTCCATGTTTCTCCCGAGCTACCTTTCAAACATGCGAGTGATCATCCTCTGATAAGTCGAACCGGCGTTCTTGAGGCCGAAGGGCATCACATGATAGTGGAAATTGCCAGTGGGAGAACGGAAAGCCATTTTCTCCTGGTCGGCTAAGGACAGGGGCATCTGATGGTAGCCTTGGAACGCGTCCAGAAAACTCATCCGAGGATGCCCCACTGTGGCGTCCACTAATTGATCTATCCTGGGAATTGGAAAAGGGTCCTTAGGGCAGGCCTTATTGAGGTCCGTAAAATCCACGCATACTCGCCACTTCCCACTCTTCTTCTACACTACAACAGTGTTGGCTAACCACTCGGGGTAGAAGATTTCCTTGATTGCTCCGGCCTATTTTAACCTACTCACCTCCGCTCTAACCGCCTCGGCGTGAGTGTCAGATGATCGCCGAGGGGGTTGTTTACGTGGGGCCACCTCAGGATTCACGTTCAAGCAGTGGCACGCCAGCTTGGGGTTGATCCCGGGGATGTCACTTGCATCCCAGGCGAACACGTCCATGTTTGCTTTCAAGAACTCCACCAACTCCGATTTTTCCCTAAGTTGCAACTGCGACCCTATTTGAAAATACCGCTCTTCGCATGTTCCAATCAATACCTTCATCAATCCCTCAGATGACTATTGTGACGCCTCAGTTGGCTGCTCGGGGGCAGCCCCTTGTGATTGCTATTGGGCCGCACTTCTGTAACTGGGGGTCGGGCTAGGCGAGTGTTGCGTAACTGCAGTCATCAGGCATTGTCTGGCCATCGCCTGATCCCCCACCAGTTCTCCCACTCCCCCGTGAACGGGATACTTAACCTTAAGATGCAAGGTTGAAGGGACGGCCCCAATGGAGTGCAGCCATGGTCTGCCGAGGATGGCCGTGTAGGGGGAGAAAGCCTCTACTGCTATGAAGTTTACCCGGACTTCCCTGCCGTCAATCTGCACAGGCAGCTTAATTTTTCCTTGGGGAACCACCATTTTGCCGTCGAAACCCATGAGTGGGGAGTGACATGCATCCAAGTCCTTGGGCTTAAGACCCAGTCCCCTGTACAAGTCGGGGTACATCACGTCAGCTTGGCTTCCCTGGTCAATTAGTACCCTTTTGACGTTGTACCCCTCGATTCTAACAGTGACTACCAGGGCATCCTCGTGCGGTTGTTGGGTTCCCCTTTTATCTTCCTCGGAGAAGCTTAGGTCGGGAACTGCCGTCCTCCGTCTTTTGTTATGCCGCTCTTCCTCCCTTGGGTTCAGGCCTCCCACCACAGATAGGATCCGGTGGCTCGGCATGGCGCCCTCTCCTGATCCGGCCAGAATAATGTTAATGGTGCCCAGGGCCGGGCGCGATTGGTCGCCCTCGTGCAATCCTATCCCCGAGTGCCCACTCTGCCCTGTAGGATGGTGCAAGAAGCGGCCAAGTTTCCCTGCCTTCGCCAGTTGGCTTAAGTGACTTCTCAGTGTCCTGCAGTCTTCTGTCTCGTGGCCCTTGTCTCGATGATAGTGGCAATGGAGGTTTTGGTTTCTCTTGGTCGGATCCTCGCCCATCCTGTTTGGCCAACTGAAGAACGGCTCATTCTTTATTTTTTCCAGTATCTGGTGCATCGGTTCTTTGAACAGTGAGTTGACCATATGGACCTCTTCTAGGGTCTGCCGACCGAGGAACTCCCTTCGTGATCGGTCATTATGGTATCCTCCTCCCCGAGGATCTCTCTTTTCGGGGTACATCCTGGCCTTACCCTTCCCTTGGATTTGATCTTCTTCCAATCTTTTATAGGTTTCTATGCGCCCCATGAGTTGGCGCATGTTGGCGGCGGATTTCATCGTCAACGACTTTCTAAGGTCGTGATCAGTCGGAAGGCCGACCTTAAAGGTCCTCACCGTGACGTCTTCGAAGTCACCGTCCACTTCGTTATACATTTCCCAATAGCGGTCCGCGTAGGTTTTGAGGGTTTCCCCTTCCCTCATTGCCATGGATAGCAGGGCGACCAACGGTCTAGGTGTCCTTCTACAGGTGATGAACCTCGCGCCGAATGCTCTAGTCAACTCTTGAAAGGATCCTATAGTCCCTTCGCCCAGTGCGTCGAACCAGCGCATGGCCACGGGCCCAAGGCTGGAAGGGAAGACCTTACATATGAGTGCCTCATTGGCAGCATGTACGGCCATCTTCTGGTTGAAGTGGCTGACATGCTCCACCGGATCCGTTCTCCCGTTGTATATGGTGAACGTTGGCTGGGAGAAACAGTGAGGGAGCCTGGCCTTATTAATCCTCCTGACAAAAGGTGACTTGGAGATTTGCCTCAGGGCCTTACTCATAGCATCGTTTCTCCTATCGTGACGAGAGGGTAACCTCTCGTGCCTACGGTTGCCCTCGTCCGAGGTGTCTGAATATGTTTCACTAAGCGAGGTCCTGGGCCGTTGTCGGTACAGCGGGTCTGGGCTTCCCCGCGAGCCCTCACTCAACGCCGCCGACGAGCTCCTCCTATCACGCTCTCTTCGTCTCAACTTCCTACGCAGGTGATCAATTTCCCGTTGTAGCGCTGGTGTGTCCTGCCTGTGTTGGGCTCGACTCTCATGGCGGGGGCGATTCTGCCCTGCTCGCCTTGAGCGGTGCGGCCCTCCTGGTGTGTTGAGAGCCCGTCGCCTATCCCTTCTGCGCTCCATGTTAAGGAAAGGGTCCTCACCCTGTAATCCAACCGACCCCTCCTCACTTCTGCCCTCATTTACCATTGCCGCACAAGATAAATCCGCAGGCGCTTATTGTTCCCACAGACGGCGCCAATTGTAAGGACCAAAAAGAGAGAGAGACAAAGTTTTCTGTAAGTAATAAGATAACCTTCCCCTTCCTTAGATCCAACACAATAGAATTTGTAAGAGATGGGCTCTAACAACAAGCATTCTGATACCCCCAAAAGCCCCAGTCTTCCCCTTTATATAGTCCGTTGCCTTCTGATCTGCTCCGTCCATCTTTAGCTGTCCTTTGCTCCTCCTTTGACACCTGTCACCTATCTTCTCTCCCAGGAGCAGGCGGCAGCAGTAGTTGGTGCAGCTGTGACGGGCATCATTTCAGGTCATTTCTTCATTTAATGTGGCTGACAGAGTTGGTGTGCACCATTTATTACTGATGTGACTGGGGGCTACTACCCTGACGGCCGCCTGTCTGCCACTGACCTGTGCCTTCCCCTGCCGAGGAGGCTTTCTCCTTTGGCGCTTGGCGTGGTGCTCCGCAAGGTCTGGCTCTTTCCTCAGGAACTATTATTCCTTGGGCCCCTGCCAATTCTGCGCTCGGCCCAATGCAGGGCCCTTCCCATTCCTCCTAGGGCCTCGACCCATTAGTTCAGCCCCCTGGCCTCCTTTCTCATTCCTCGGGTGCCCACAAATACAATTCATAAATTTTTTTTTTGTGAAGTTAATTATATATTAATGATGGGGTTGGCTTCAAAAAAAATCAACTAAACAAAATGATGGCGCTGCAATCCATTTATTTTGGAGATAGGATTTTATTTACTCTTAATAATAAAAGGATTAGATGAAGAATTTAGATTGTAATCCAATTTATCAACTTAGAAATTATAAGATAAAAAGATAAGAACAAAAAAAATTATATCTTTTTTTTCAATAAAAGAAAGTACAAAAATTTCCGTATGATGCATAGGGCTTAATCAAGAATTGCGTGTAAACTAAAAATAAGAAAATATTTCTTAGTTTCATTGAAATTAAATAATAAAATAGATAATAAAAATAAATTATTCTTTTACTTTTTTTTTGGAAGTGAAATACTCTTTTAGTTTAAGTTAAAACATAAAAAACCACAATATACACATAGATATAAATGAAAATGCCTAAGATTGAATATATAAATGCAATCCATAAAATAATTTAAAACATGGTTTAGTAAAAGATTCAATTAAAAAAATTATAATAAAATGTTTATCTATAAATCTAAAATCGAAAAATCTTATTTCATTTAAATATTTTATATGGTTCCAAAGAGATTTTCTCTCTAACCTAATTAATTTCATTAAATTAGAGAATTAAAATTTTTCCGCTTACATCATTTAGTATTTTTTTTTAGTAATATTTAAACTTAAGAAATAGTAAATAAATAGATTTATTTACTTAATTAATTCATTATATATAATTAGATATAGTCTAAGAGAATTATATAAGTTTATTTATTTTAAGATCTGTAAGGGCCCAAAAAAGAGAGTAACACCAAGTTGTATTTATGCGGTAAGACGAGCTTTTTCAGACTCAATACAATAGAATTTGGTAGAGATGGGCTAGAACAACAAAACAACCCCCTCACAAAGGCCCCAGCCTTCCCTTTATATAGCCCTTGGCCCTTTAATCTGCTCCGTCCATCTTTAGATGTCCCTTCCCCAATTTTCGACACTTGTCACCTATCTTCATTCTAGGAGCAGGCGGCAGTAGTAGCTGGTGCAGCGGCGATGGGCATCCTTTCAGGTCACCTCTGCATTTAATGCGGCTGATAGGGCTGGTGTGCACTATTTATTGCTGATTTGACTGGGAGCTACTGCCCTGACGGCCGCCTGTCTGCCACTGACCCATGCCTCCTTCAGCCGAGGAGGCTCTTCTTGTGGCACTTGACGTGGCGCTGCGTAAGATCTGGTTCTTCCCTCGGGATCCAATGCTCCTCGGGCCTTGCCAGTTTCTTGCTCGGCCAAGTGCAGAGCCCATCCTGTTCCTCTTAGGGCATCGGCCCATTGGTTCAGCCTTTTTTGGCTTCCTTTCTCGTTCCTCGGGTGCCCACAATAGCCCCCTAAAATTTTCACTTAATTTGTTCGACGTATAAGTGAAATTTTAGCTCCGCGGATGAGTCGTACGTGCTGTATGTGTTCACACGAGCCTACGTCTTTTCAACTGTCATTCGCACGCTCCTAACCCTTCGGATTTCGCGAGCTCCCATTTATGGCGTCAGGCGGCTGCCTGTCTCCCCACGTTCAACGGTATGATTGGGATCGTGCGGCCCTGCTGATCCTCTTTTATGGGCGGGAATTTTACCGCTCATTTTCGCCTCCTATAAATGGAGCGATCAAGGCAGCGGATGGTTCATTTCTGGCATTTTCTGGCGTTCTTACTTTGGCGAAGCGAGATTTTACTCCCGAGGAGCGTCTTTTTTGACTTCCACAGTAGGTGTGTTGGTTCCCTTCTTTGTCTAGATCCTTTTTTCTTTTCTATGGGTAGGTACGCTAGGCTGGTGGACACCGAGGAGGCTAGGGTGGCCTTTAGGGCCAAGTACAGGATTCTTGATAACGTGGACTTTAGACATTGTGAGGAGGGTGAATGGCTGGTCATCGATCGCCCTCCTGAGTCAGTAGTAATTCCTATGATCGCCTTCATCGAAGGTGGGATGGAACTTCCCATGAGCCCAGTGACCAGGGACTATTTAATCAACTTTAGGCTAACCCCAACCCAGTGTTCCCCCAACATTTTAGGATCCTCGGGTGTGTAGACACCATCAACCGTAGGATGGGGACCCGTCTCACATGGCATGATGTGAACTGGGTGTATAACTGCCAAAAAGGGGAAAAAACCAAGTATTACATGAAGAGTAGGATCCCCACGGTTAGGTTAATCTCCTGCTTGCCCGATTCGAGCAAGGGCATGGACGAAGACTTCCTTCTCGTCTCGGGCGAGTGGCATGATGGGCGACACTGCCCCACCCAGGAAGGGGAACCAGGTAGAATTCCCGAGGGCTTGGGTCGCCGCTTTAGGCTTTTTCGTTTTAGAGGAGCCCCTGTCTGGCGTCCCCCTCCCTTTTGACTCTCCTTTTTTTTTTCTTTTTAGCCTTCGTTCGTTTTTTTTTTTTTTGCTAACGATGGCCGTGTTTTTCCATGGCAGACGAGTATCACACAGCCCCCGCCCGCCACCTGGTGAATTTTCACGATTTGAACCGGATTCTTCAAGCCGAGATCTTTCTTCATCGGGACGGGCAACTCCGAGCAGCGCACGTCATCCTTGGCTACCCAGCTTCGACCAAACGTTTCCAGAGTCCGAAGAACGTCATCAAGGCTCGCGATCCGCGATTGGCTAGGATAGACGTTGCCATCCCAGGGTTTCTGCAGGCAGGACCCCCTCCCGAGGGGACGCAAGACGCTGAACTCCCTGGGCCCTTGGCCGCTCAGCTTTTATACGCCCAAGAGCCTCCCCTGCCGTTAGACGAAGAGGCGGAGGGATCCACATCAACCTCCGTCCAAGAAGTGACCGAGGAAGACTTCGAAGTCTTTAACCGCCCCGACGCTCCAAGCGCATCTACCGCCCGATCATCATCGTCGGCCATGGGGTTCCAAGAGAAGACCCCCGACCTCCTAGCGCTACTATCGGCCCATGCTGGGGGATCCTCCTCGGCGGCGGTAGTGCCACCTCGCCTGCCAACTCCATCCGCTCCCCGTACATCCCCGGCCGATGCCGCGGATAAGAAACGCAAGCGTGGTCCCAGCGGAAAAGGGGTAGCTACGCCCGAGGAGGGGGAGATATCCGAGCCCCCAACTAAAGAGGCCCGGGCCGGCAAGGGTTCGTCGAAGAAAAGGCCCGACCCCGTGGTGCCCTCGAGGGAGAGCGGCGGGGAGCAGTCCAGGAAGGCTTCCGTCTGGAGGCCCTCCTTTACCCTCAGCTCGGGATCTCCAGTCCTGGATGACGCCAACCTGAGGGATCCTTCCAAGGGAAGCTCTGGCCTGGTGGCTGAATGCTTGGAGAGGGCTCTGTGCCTCCCCGAGGACATGGAGGAGTTGAAATCCTTCAGGAAGAGGGAGGTCTTCCTTTCTCTCAAGCAAGATCTGGCTAAGGTACCTTCAGGCGTTCTAGTCAACTTCTTCATCTGTCAAGTATTTTCACTTTGACTACTAATTCTTCTCTTCGTTTCCCACCTTTGCAGGCCGTTCAAGCTGCCTTTATGGCAGAGGACTGGGTTGATCATTCCCTAGATGCGGCCAGGAAATCTGAGAAGGCCTATGAGGTTGCTGAGAAGGCCAGGGCCGAGGCAGAGAAGAGGTTGAAAGATGCCCTCACCCAGCTATCTGAGGCCGAGAGGGCTTTCCGCGATGCTGACTCCGCTCTGAAGAGTTTTGAGAGGCAGGCTTCTGATGCCTTGGCGGCCTAGAAGAAGGCCGAGAGCACCCTGGCTCTTTCAGTGGTAGAATTGAAGCAAGCGCATCAGAAGCTGGCGGATAAGGACGCCGAGAAGGCCAAGGCCGAGCAGGACGCCTATGATGCGGGCATGAATAAGATCGTCGCATCACTCACTGCCCAGCTCCGCGACGTCGCTCGCGCCTTCAGCCAAGAGGTCTGGGGGGAGGCGTTGAACGCGGCGGGCGTCAGTCCTGATTCGGAGCTCCGTGCCCCTGACCGGGTTTACTATCCTCCAGCCCTACGTCTGCCGGCCTCGGCCTCTAGCCCCCCCGTGGATCCGAGCCCCACACCTCCCGTGGATCCCAGCTCCGCTCCCAACGTCTCTGCCGAGCCCTTGAATCCTCCCTCTTCTCCTGTTTCCTCCCAGGGCTTGCCTCCTTCAGAAGGCGTAGTGGACTTGGAAGCTGAGAAGGAGGTGCCAGAAGGAGTTCCTTTGAAAAAGAAGAAGGAAAAGAAGGAGAAGAGCGCTAAGGATAAGGAGCCCCAGGCTTAGCTTTTCTCTTTGCTTCCTTTCTTTGTACGCCCTTCCCTTGCGGAATTTTTGTAGCAGGGCGCCCGCTATGTAACAAACCCTCCTCCCCCTTTTTTGTAAGGGCATCAGCTCCTCATTTTGTAATCAGTTTTAAATGAAAAGTTAAGTTAAGTTTGCCTCTCTCTTTTTTTTTCTTTTTTTTTTTTTTTTTTGTCTTGCTACGTATATTTGCAATATTCTCAATACTTAGAGTATTTCTTGCACTTGATAATTTTCCCTGAGCTTGTGGCCGAGGAACCAGACTAGCACTAGGCTTTCTTTTTTTTTTTTTTTTTTTTTTTTTTTTTTTTACTTAGAACTTTTGCAAATGTTAATTCTCAATGGGCTTGTGACCGAGGAGCCAAGCAAGTCTTAGGCATGTTCTAACACTTAGAATTTTTCTTGCAAATGTTAGTTTCCCCCAAGCTTGTGGCCGAGGAGCCAGACTAGCGTTAGGTTTGTTCTAACACTTAGAATTTTTCTTGCAAATGTTAGTTCTCGATGGGCTTGTGGACGAGGAGCCAGGCAAGTCTTAGGCATGTTCTAACACTTAGAATTTTTCTTGCAAATATTAGTTTCCCCCAAGCTTGTGGCCGAGGAGCCAGACTAGCGTTAGGTTTGTTCTAACACTTAGAATTTTTCTTGCAAATGTTAGTTCTCAATGGGCTTGTGGCCGAGGAGCCAAGCAAGTCTTAGGCATGTTCTAACACTTAAAATTTTTCTTGCAAATGTTAGTTTCCCCCAAGCTTGTGGCCGAGGAGCCAGACTAGCGTTAGGTTTGTTCTAACACTTAGAATTTTTCTTGCAAATGTTAGTTCTTAATGGGCTTGTGGCCGAGGAGCCAAGCAAGTCTTAGGCATGTTCTAACACTTAGAATTTTTCTTGCAAATGTTAGTTTCCCCCAAACTTGTGGCCGAGGAGCCAGACTAGCGTTAGGTTTGTTCTAACACTTAGAATTTTTCTTGCAAATGTTAGTTCTCGATGGGCTTGTGGCCGAGGAGCCAGGCAAGTCTTAGGCATGTTCTAACACTTAGAATTTTTCTTGCAAATGTTAGTTTCCCCCAAGCTTGTGGCCGAGGAGCCAGACTAGCGTTAGGTTTGTTCTAACACTTAGAATTTTTCTTACAAATGTTAGTTCTCGATGGGCTTGTGGCCGAGGAGCCAAGCAAGTCTTAGGCATGTTCTAACACTTAGAATTTTTCTTGCAAATGTTAGTTTCCCCCAAGCTTGTGGCCGAGGAGCCAGACTAGCGTTAGGTTTGTTCTAACACTTAGAATTTTTCTTGCAAATGTTAGTTCTCGATGGGCTTGTGGCCGAGGAGCCAGGCAAGTCTTAGGCATGTTCTAACATTTAGAATTTTTCTTGCACATGTTAGTTTCCCCTAAGCTTGTGGCCGAGGAGCCAGACTAGCGTTAGGTTTGTTCTAACACTTAGAATTTTTCCTGCAAATGTTAGTTCTCGATGGGCTTGTGGCCGAGGAGATAGGCAAGTCTTAGGCATGTTCTAACATTTAGAATTTTTCTTGCACATGTTAGTTTCCCCTAAGCTTGTGGCCGAGGAGCCAGACTAGCGTTAGGTTTGTTCTAACACTTAGAATTTTTCTTGCAAATGTTAAGGAGACAGAATCTAAGTATGAAAGTTGCAGATTTTCATTAAAAGTAATAGCGTCACAAATTGTTTACATTCCATGGGCGAGGGATTACATTTCCATCCAGGTCCTCCAGCCGATACGCTCTGATTCCTGCAACGGAGGTGACTTTGAATGGTCCTTCCCAATTGGGTCCTAGCTTACCCCAGGAAGGGAGCTTAGCCGACCCTACTATTTTCCTTAAGACCAAGTCTCCCGGGGACAGGGGCCTGTGCTTGGTCCCCTTATCATATTCTTGCTTTAGCTTCCGTTGGTAGTGGGCCAACTTTACCATGGCGACGTCTTGTCTTTCTTCGGTCAAGTCCAGGCTGTCTAGAAGCAACTGGTGGTTCCCCTCAGTGCTGAACTGGTCAGTCCTTAAAGTTGGAAACCCGGTTTCCACAGGGATTACTGCCTCCGAACCGTAGGTTAATGAGAATGGGGTCTCCCCCGTAGACTTCCGTGGGGTGGTGCGGTACGTCCATAACACGTGGGGCAGCTCGTCAACCCACCTTTCTTTCGCATCGTCCAGCCTCTTTTTGAGCCCGGCGACTATGGCTTTGTTGGTGGCCTCGGCCTGTCCATTGCCCTGAGGGTACGCTGGCGTGGAATACCCATTCCTGATTCCCAATTCCCCACAATATCTTCTGAATGATTTGCTATCAAACTGGAGCCCGTTGTCCGAGATCAGTGTGTGTGGTACTCCGAACCTGGTCACGATATTTTTCCATATGAACCTCTTGGCGTCAGCATCTCTAATGTTGGCAAGGGGCTCGGCTTCAACCCATTTAGTGAAGTAGTCCGTGCCGACGAGTAGCCACCTCCTATTGCCCGTGGCCCGAGGGAAAGGGCCTACTATGTCCAAGCCCCACTGGGCGAATGGCCAAGGGCTGGACAAGGGGTTCAGGACTCCCCCCGGCTGGTGTATGTTGGGGGCGTACCTCTGGCATTGATCGCATCGCTTTGCATAGTCCTGGGAGGACTGGCGCATCTTAGGCCACCAGTATCCTTGCGATAGGGCCCTATGTGCCAGGGATCGCCCGCCAGTGTGGCTTCCACAGATGCCCTCGCGCAGTTCTTCGAGCAATGGCTCCACGGCCTCTGGGTGTACGCACAGAAGATATGGGCCCGAGTACGAGCGTTTGTAAAGCTTGTGCTGCTCGGACAGCCAATAGCGCGGGGCCGTTCTTCGTATCTTTTCCGCCTCTCCTTTGTCCTCCGGCAACTGCCCCTCTCTTAAGAAGGCCACGATAGGATCCATCCAGCTCGGGCCTACGCGGACACTGCATACCCTTACTTCGGGCGCTTCCACCACGGCGGGCGTGTTGACTTCTTCCACCAGAACGACCCGAGGCAGGTTTGATTCCAACGAGGTGGCAAGCATGGTCAGGGCGTCGGCGTGCGAGTTCTGCCCCCTCGGGACCTGCTCCACCCTGAATCCATCAAAATGATTCTGTACGCTTCGCACCCTGGCGAGATACCTCTGCATTCTTTCGTCTCGGGCCTCGAACTCCCCACTGATCTGGCCAACGATTAGCCTAGAGTCAGAATACACCTCCACCATCCTCCCCCCAAGCAGTTTGACCAGGTTCACTCCTACCAGCAGGGCTTCGTATTCGGCCTCATTGTTGGTGGCTGGGAACCCTAGTCGTAAAGATTTTTCCATTATCAGCTTTTCGGGCGTGATTAGTACTATTCCCACACCGGCTCCCTTTCGATTGGAGGCCCCATCCGTGTAAACCCTCCACACGGGGGCAATGGTTGCCGACGAGATCATCACGCTTGTGGTCATGCTCGTCTCTCCACATACGTCCTCGGCGAATTCTGCTACAAAATCTGCAAGGACTTGGCCTTTTACTGCTGTGCGGGGTAGGTACTTAATATCGTAGGCCCCCAGCCTTGTGGCCCACTTTGCAATTCTGCCCGTATAGTCGGACTTTCTCAGCAAGGCCTGTAGTGGCAGCTGAGTTAACACTGCCACCGTGTGGGCTTGGAAGTAGTGCGGGAGCTTTTTGGTCGCGTGTACAATAGCTAGGACTGCTCTTTCTAGCGGGAGATAGCGGGTTTCCACTTCCTGCAAGGACTTACTGACGTAGTAGACCGGCTTTTGGACCCCGTCCTGATTTCTGACCAACACAAAGCTGACGGAGTGCCCTGTGATTGCCAGGTAGGCATACAGTACTTCCTCCCTGTCAGGTCGAGACAGAATGGGAAGGTTGGATAAATATGTTTTGAGATCCTCGAATGCCCGGGTGCACTCTTCGGTCCACTTGAAGTCCTTCCACTTGTGCAGTAATTGGAAGAAAGGTCGGCACCTGTCCGCGGACCGCGAGATAAACCTGCTCAGCGCTGCTGTCATCCCCGCTAGCTTTTGTACCTCCTTTGGGTTTCGAGGGGGATGCAGATCATTAATAGCCCTGATCTGCTCCGGGTTGACCTCGATTCCTCGATGCGTGATCATGTAACCCAGGAACTTGCCCGAGCCTACCCCGAATGAGCACTTTGACGCATTGAGCCGCAACCTGTGCTTTCTGAGTGTCGCGAAGGTCTCTGATAAATCCGTGAGGTGGTCCTCGGCCCTCTTGCTTTTGACCACCATGTCGTCTATGTAGGCCTCCATGTTTCTCCCGAGCTGCCCTTCAAACATGCGCGCGATCATCCTCTGATAGGTCGAGCCGGCGTTCTTGAGGCCGAAGGGCATCACCCGATAGTGGAAGTTGCCATTGGGAGAACAAAGTTGTCATGGGGCCTTGTTGGTATTCGTCTGCCGCTCTTTTTGATTCTTTTACGCAGATCTTTTGCACCTTCACTACCCCCTTTGGATTGGGCTTTCCTTAGTATATTTCCCTTGGCCCATTTCTCGTTTTTATGCTTTATGTCTTGTTTTCATTGCTTGGCCTTTCCTACCATGGCAACATGTTCCTGCTAGGCCCATTCCAGACCTGCCGTTTCACTTCTTCCCCCAGTGACTTTATGGAAGTCTGCTGGTGTTCTCACTTTATGGGCTCCATTGTCCCTTTCTTTCTTCTTTGGGCCTGCGGCCCTTGGGCTTCCTCGGCCCATTTACTGACTTTGTATTCCCATGGGCTTTTATTTACTAACTTGATTGGGTTTTCTCGACCCAATCTCCTCATTCTCATCCTTGGGGTTCATGGGCTTGCCATTAACCCCTACTTTCTTTACATCGCTTTGGGCCTGCCGCGGCCCATTCTCACTTTTTCATACCATACATTGCCCATGGGTGTTATTTCTCTCTTTCCGGGCCCTTTAGGCCCATTTGCTTCCTCAAGACCCATTTGCTCGTGTTATGGGCCTGTGTTTTGTTATTCCTGCCGCTTGGGCCTAATAGTTTTATTCTGTTCCTGCTGCTATTATTGTCTGTTATGCTGGGTTGGGCTGACTTTACAAAAATGACCCTCAACATTTAGCCCCCTGAACATATGGAGCGTTCTTGCGGTTCATATGTGAACGATGGACCTTTTTGTCTTTTTCACTTTTCCTTTTCCTTCGCGGGTTTTTTGAAACCACGAACTCTTTCCTGCACGTACAGGTATTTTTTTTTTTTCTCTTGCCGTGAACAGTGGTGACTCTTCGGATTTCCCAAAACGGTAGTTGCTTTAAGACATAACTGCCGCCTCATTAATTCCATCCTCTTTTCAATGGCTGACCAGTCGCCTCCCTTCACGCCGGCCTTAATTACCCAGGTATTTAAGAGAAGAGTCCCTTCCCAACGCAGACACAGACTCTTTTTATTTCAAAACTTCTTCCTTTCCTCACCATTTTCTTCTTCTCGAATACCCACCCCTTTCTTGCTCTGTTCAAATTCTCACGCCATGGCGCCAGTGAAAACTCCGGCTTCTTCTCGCCGTAAAGGAAAAAATGTCGCCGTGGACCCTCCAGTAGAACACGAAGTGGAAGAGGAAGAGGTGCGCTCCGATTCGGACCATTCCGAGGAGGAGGAAGCACGGCGCGACTCAGACAGCGAGTGCGCCCCGCTGATTGATCCTTGGTACAACCTTAGTCCTCATTTTCCTAAGGCTCCTGGAGAATATGTGCCGCCGCCGGTGAACCGTGTGTGGCTTGCTCTTTGCCGGCGAAAGCCTGAAGTTTCTTGGGCTCCGGTGTCTTCCTCCATCTCCGACTTGATCATTCGCCAAGGTATCGCCCTCCCCGTACCCATTCACTTCGAGTTTGGGTCCGGCACCGCCTTGGGTTGGAAAGAATGGGTTGATAGTGAGTTGTCAGATACCCATTTTATGGGTTTGCTTCAGAGGGCCGGTGTTCTGAAGGCCGTCGTCCTTTCTCGGAGCCTTTCCAACTTTAGAGACCTTTACAACCTCCGCCACTTAGTTCGTCGATGGTGCTCCACCACTCACACATTCTTCTTCTCTTGCGGCGAACTTACGGTTACTCTTGAGGATGTGGCCAACCAGCTTCTTTTACCTATTCTTGGGGACGCTGATCCTACCACTATTGAGCTTTCCCCCGAAGAGGAAGACATTGAAGCGGAGTTGAAGAAAAGGATGACCGGAAATGCCAAGCTGTCTTTTTGGGTTAGTTCTTCCTCTAAGTTTTCTGCTGTTGCTCGCCATGTGCTTTTATTGCCTTTTGGCTTTGCAAGTTTGTTTTCGGGTCCCCTCCGCATTATGCCATAAAGCCTCTATATTTTCGTTTGGCTATCAAGATATCTACTGGGGTGAGTCTGCCGCTAGCCCCCATGTTTTTAGGGCATTTATATGTGCAACTGGATATCCTGCGGAGCGACGAGAGTCAGGCTGGTTCTTGTCACATAGTCGCCTCTTCTGTACATAGCACTATCCTGCAGCAGCTGTTGTTTGAGCGTTGTGCTCAGTATTTGGCGAAGTGTAGGCCCGTTAGATTTGCTAAGGAGAAGTATCATTCTTGTCCGCAAGCCATCACTGATTTTTGTGGCAGGTTTGAGCATGACTTTCCTTTGGCTTTTCGTTGGTCCGGTTTGAAGCCTATAAATTATTCTATTGTAGAGTCTTTTGATGAAGGTGTTGGTTTTTCTTGGAGAGCTTATAGACAATTGCGTCCTGGTTATACTTGTGCGGATTCGGTCATGGGTCCATTTGTTGATACCGTTGGTACTACCACCCCACTGGCTGGCTTTGATGAGGTGGGCATTACATACTTGGCTGCCACCAATCCTGGATGGCTGCCCTACTTGGCAGATGAGGGTGTTAGATTTGTTCATTATCCTGCCAACCGAGTGAGGAGACAGTTTGGGTTGGACCAAGATATTCCTGATGATCTCTCCTTCCTTGCGGAGTCCCCCACTTCAGTCAGACCCTTCCTGCGGCGTACTGCCTTTGCCTTTTGGAGAGAACGTTTTAGTGCCGTCACAGTTGCCGGTTCTTCGAGGGAGGGCCTTTACACTGCTGCTATGCATGTCTATTGGCAGCTTGTCATGAACTCGTTTGGTGCAGAGTTAGCCGGCAGCCGTGGTTTCTCCCTTGTACCTCCTGAGGGGCTTAGTATGGTTATCTCTCCCAACCCTCGGTTGCTCCTTCCTTCTAAGTCCGTGTTGGCTTATGCTAGGAAACAGAATCGGTCTGCCATCTTTGAGTGGGATGAAGAGAAGAGAGGGTGCTTTTGGCACGCAGGGGATTACCCCCCAGGTTGGGCGAAGAAGGTTAAAGTGGTGAAAATTCCTGCATCAGCCAAGAAAACTCCTGCCAAGCCTAAGTCTGCTAGTAAGCCCAAGTCTGCCGCTCCTCAGCCTCTTGCAAGTGCTACTCCTGCCAGCAGAACACGAGGCAGCAAAAGGAAAACAACTCCCCATCCTGTGTTTGCCGCTCAGCGAAGGGTAAGTTTCCAAGACTTTTTCTTGTTTTGTCTTCCAAGTACATGTATATATGTATACATTTCTTTTCTCTTTCTCTCTGACTTCTCCTGAACCTTGGCTGTCTTTTTCTTTGACTCACTTTCTTATCCCTTTTGCTTTTGCAGTCTAAGCAAAAGGAGGATACGTCAGCCGCCCATCCCATTGTACTTGAGGAGCCCGAATCAGAGGTATGTTTCCTCTTGCTCCTGTACTTTGTCTAATCTGCCACATTTTGTTTTTTTTTTTTTTTTTTTTTGGTTACTTTACTCGCTCAAAGTATTAACTCGGCCCCTCATACTTCTTTCCTCTGCTCTTCCAGGATGAGCCTGAGCCTCTTTCCATATACCGCCCCACGGCCGAGGAGCTTTCTGCCCCCATGGGCACTCCTATGGCAGGCTCTTTTGATGGGGGCGAGTTTGCTGCGCCTGCTCCTCCTACGGCCACTATCTCCCCTACTGGACCGGTACCCATGGATGAGGGTACTCATACTGGGGAGGTTAGTGAGGCCATACCCACTCCTACCATGACATCTCCTGACAAGGAAACCACCCCTCTTGCCGTCACTGAGACTGAAGTCACCCCTGCTACTCCCCTCGTTATCTCCACTGGTGACCCCTTCGCCGCTCTCTCTCAGGCAGTGCAGGGTGTTTCTTCTTTGGTAGTCACCCCTTCTTCCATTCCCGTTTCTGCCACACATGGGTCTCGTGCTGAATTGTCCTTAGAAGAGTCTGAGGAGATCTTCGAGGATCCTGAGGATGAGCTTGGCTTGGGGAGGAGGATTTCTGAGTCTGAGGAGGAGGATATTGTTCCACTCGAGGCAATGGGTATGCACTCTCCCTCTTTCTTTTTCTTCCTTTGTTAAGCTTTACTCATTTCCTTTTTCATTTGTGCGTCTATTTTTTTTTTGCTTGCAGAGACCTTTGAGGAGTTAGGCATTTCAGCGGGGGTGTCTGCGGTAGCTCCTCCTGTTATGCTCACAACACCTATTCCTGCCATATTTACAACTTCTGTCTCCGCGGTTCCTTCCGTTCCTGCTTCTGCTTTCCCCACAGCCCCTATTATTGTTAGCTCTGGTAAGTTTCATATCTCATTCCTTCATTTCTTCTCCGCGGGCTTCTCTTCTTTTTATTCTTACCAAGGTTCTTTATTTCCACCTTTGCATTTTCTGGCAGGTCTACCTCCTTCAGTGCTTCCTCAATTTGAGATAGGTAGTAGCTCTGCCACCCTTCCAGATCCTGCGAGCGAAGCTGCGGCCTTCTTTGTGTGCTTTGATCAGTCCGAAGTCAACGACCTTGATCTTGCTTCTTTCTGGGGCTCCGGACCCCCTTACATAGATTTTCATGGCTTCAGAGTCCCTGCGGACTGCGCTCCTCACTTGGTGATGATCTATGATAGTCGCGGGGACTTCATGCAGGGATTCAGACTTGGTCGATCAATCAGAGAGCATTTCTTGAGGATGTTAGGCAGCGTGCTGAACGACATTGAGCACAACTTCGTAGATACTGTCTCCACAGAGAGGATTCTGCAGTGGAGAGCCGCGGTACAGGAGCTCGTCAGTGTTGGCTTTGCGGTGGAGTTCATCTTGGATCACCTTCGAGAGATTGCTCGAGCAGTTTTCATGAGGAGAGTTCAGCCTACCGTCGACGCCATTGATTCTCGCCTTGCGATCCTGAGGAAGGAAGTGGCAGACTTGGAGGGCCGCCGAGAGCGTCTTCTTTCTGGTGTGGGAGGACTTGGTCGTTTTGGGGATCAGTCACTTATCTCCGGACTTTATTGATGATGCAGTTGTTTCCTGTTTCGTAGTTTTTCTTTTGCCTTATTACTCTGTTTAGTACATTATGCTTTTCTATAGCACCTATTTGGGCTTATTTGCCACAGTTTGGGTTTTGTAATCTAACTTCGTGATACTATGCTTATGATGCTATACTTTGCTACTTTTGCTATGATGTATGATAACAAAATACTTCGTGCTTTTCATTGCAAGGAAGCAAGTTACATATTTCGATTTATGACATAGTCATTTCTTGGGAGACAAAAAAACAGAGTAAAAGAAAAACATGATAACCTTTGGTAAAACAAAAGGGTAAGAGATAGTCACATTGCTTTTCCCCTTAGGCATAGTAGTATTTCAACCATTTCCCATTGATGGGATCCATTAAGTCCTTTCCATCCATCTGAGTCAAACGGTAGTACCCACTTGGATGTGCTTCCCTTATCACAAAGGGTCCTTTCCACTTTGGTGCGAACTTCGATGGTCCTGCCAGGCCTCTCCTAACGTAGTCTGCCACCTTTAGGATCAGTTGTCCCTCCATAAATATTCTTTCCTTAGTCATCCTGCCGTAAGCCTCAGTCATCTTTTGCCTGTATCTGCGGCTGTGTTCTTGAGCCTTTTCCCTCTTCTCATCAAGTCCTTCCAAGTCTTCACATCTTTCTGCCGCAAAGACTTCTTCATCATTATCCTTTTCCTGCATTTGCATGACTCTCAGGGATGGGGTTATCTTTTCTGCGGAGCTTACTACTTCAGTTCCGTAGACCAAAGAAAAAGGTGAAAAACCCGTGGCTGACTTAGGTGAACTCTTGTAGGCCCAAAGAGCGTCTGGCAGATGCGTTGCCCAGCCTCCCGTGTATTCTTGGCTCATTTTACTGATGATTCTTATGAGGGTTTTGTTGGTTGCCTCCGCTTGCCCATTTCCTTGAGGGTAATATGGTGATGACCGGTAATGTTTGACTTGATAAAACTCTAGCATTTTTCTCACCTCACTATTCACAAAAGGTGTGCCATTGTCACTGATGATCCTGTGGGGGACTCCAAACCTTATGATTATGTTTTCTTTGATAAAGTTTGCCACTGCCCCTCCTGTGGCCTTACGAAGTGGCACTGCCTCTGCCTACTTGGTGAAGTATTCTGTAGCTACTAGTATCCATATGTATCCTCGTGACGGTGGATTCACCGGTCCAACCAAGTCAAGCCCCCAAGTGTGGAACGGCCATGGTGTAACCATGCTATGCAAGTTCTGTGGATGAGTGTGAATCAAATTGGCTTGTACTTGGCAACTGTGGCATCTCTTCACAAACTCTGCCGTGTCCCTTTTCATGGTAGGCCAGTAATAACCCATTTGCAGCAGGCACCTGTAAAGCTTCTTTTTTCCCTGGTGTTCCCCACATTCCCCTGAGTGTACTTCTTTTATCATTTCTTTTGCCTCCTCAGGGCCCAAACAGCTCAAGGGGTCCCCTTCATACCCCTTCTTGAAAAGGATCTGGTTGTGCACAAAATAGCGCGTTGCTAACCTCCTGAGCTTGTATTTTTCGTTGTGCTTCTGCGGCAGGATGCCTTCGGTCAGGTACTGTATAAATGGGTCTCTCCAGTCCTGGCTGATGAACACAGCGTAACTTTCTTCTCTGTCTGCCGTGAGTTGGCAGCTTCCACATTGGGTTTGGACTTGGTCTGCGTCTTTACTCATGGTTGGCCAATAAAAGCCCGCCCTTTGGAGTTTGCGGTAAAGGCTGACTTCTCCGCAGGATCCGCAAGTCTTTTCATGTACTTCTTTCAACTTTCTCTGGGCCTCCTTTTGCCCCACACATCTGGACAAAACTCCGCCTGGCATCCTGCGGTATAATTCTCCTTTCATCAGGGCGTAGTCCTTGAGTACTTTTAGTCCCATGGCTTCTTCTCCTCCCATCAAAACTTCCTTTATGGGTATTCGCCAATCTCCTTCGCGGTGTTCCTCCTGAAATCTTTCTTTCAATACTTCAATTATGGATTCTTCCCTCTTGCTAATCTCCACTCTGGTGCTTTCCCCTTCAAACATCACTTGCGAACCCAGCGCGGCCAACGCATCGGCAAATCGATTCTCGTTTCTCGGGGTGTGTTCTATTTCGAAGGTTAAGAACTTTTCTTCCATTTTCTGTGCCATTGCTCTGTACGGGGCAAGATTGGGTTCTTTCAGGGAGAAACTCCCTTTGGTCTGGCAGACTACTAGGTTGAAGTCACCTAATACTTTCAAATGCTTAACTCCCATCTCAAGGGCTGTGGCTAGCCCCGTTAAATAAGCTTCTTATTCTGCCGTATTGTTTGAACAGGGGAACTCCAGTTTGAACGATAGCGCTACTGCTTTATCCTCTTCGCGATATAAAACCACCCCAACCCCTCCAGACTGGGCGGTGGAAGATCCGTCGAACTTCATTACCCATTGTTCCCTGAGTTCTTCTGCCATGGCTACTTCCCTGGAACTTCGTCATCCAGCGGGAATTCTTCCTCCCCTGGAAACTGTGCCAACAAATCTGCTATAGCCTGGCTCTTTACTGCTTTGGGCGCCCCCATTCTCAAATCATACTGCGACAGTTGCAACAGCCACTGTGATATCCTGCCAGAGAGGATTGGCTGCTGTAATAAAGCTTTGATGGCGTGGGACTTAGTCATCAGCCATACTTCATATGCCAAGAAGTAATGGCGTAATCTTTGTGAGGCATAAACAATAGCCAAACATGCCCTTTCTGCCCTTGGATAACGAGTTTCTGCGTCTTCAGGGCGCGGCTGATGTAATATACTGGTTGCCCGATGCCACCTCCATCCTCTTGGGCAATTAAGGCATCGATGGCATATGAGTTGGTAGCCATATAAAGCAGTAATGGCCTTTTGTGTATTGGGGCCTGTACGGTAAGGAGGTTCATCATGATCTGCTGCAGCCTCTTGAAGGCCGCCTGCTGCGCTTCTCCCCATACAAAATTTTGCCCTTTCCTCAGTAATTTGGTGAAAGCCGAGGTGATCGATGCTAGCCCAGGGATGAATCTTCGGATGTACGAGACTTTCCCTAAGAAACTTTTTAGTTCTTTCACTGTGGTTGGGGGTCTCATAGTTGCAATGGCCGTAGCCTTTGCTGGGTCAACATCTATCCCTCTGCTGTGTACTAGGAAGCCCAAAAATTTCCCCGAGGATACACCAAACGCACACTTGAGGGGATTCATTCTTAACTTAAATGCTCTGCACTTTTTGAACACCTTTCTTAGCACATGGAAATGTTCTTCCCTCTTCCTAGATTTGACTACTATGTCATCCACATAGTCTTCTAACTCCTGATGCATCATGTCGTGGAATATAGCCGTCATTGCCCGTTGATAAGTTGCGCCTGCGTTTTTTAACCCGAAGGGCATTACGGTGTAGTGGAAGTTTCCCATGGGCGTTCTAAAGGCTGTCTTCTCCGCATCTTTTGATGCCATTCTGATCTGGTTGTATCCGCTGAAGCCATCCATGAATGAGAACATAGTGCTTCCTGCCGCAGAATCTATCAATAAGTCCATATTGGGTAATGGAAATTCATCTTTTGGGCATGCTTTGTTGAGATCCCTGAAATCTATGCAACACCTGATCTGGCCATTCTTCTTTTTTACTGGTACTATGTTGGATAACTAGCGAGGATGTTGAATAGGCTTAACGAATCCTGCGGCTAGCAGTTTCTGCACTTCTTTGACTATCTGCCCTTCGATTTCTGTGTGAAATATTCTGGTAGGCTGGACTATTGGCCTAGCCTGCAGGTCCACATTCAACGTGTGCGCTACTAACCCAGGGTCTAGCCCTGGCATTTCACTGTAGTCCCATGCAAACACGTCTTTGAATTCTTTCAGTAGCAATACCAATTCTTTTTTCTCATCTTTCATTAAGCTTGCACTGATCGAGATGGGTCTCGGCCCTTGTGAAACAGATCCCAGGTCAACTTCTTCCATTTCCTCTTCTGCCATGACCTGCACCTCCTTTTCGGTTATAACTCTTTCGTATTCCTCTTTGTTACCTCCCTCCTCTGGGCTTTCTTGGACTCTACAGCACATCAAGCCCTCGTGCTGTTCTTTCTGGGTGGGGCCCGTCTGGGTTTCAACCGTGGGCCCCACGTGCCTTCATAATTTGTAAATGATTCTGCCGTCAAAGCCTCTGACTCTTGTGCATTGGGGTGTGTTTTCAAATCCTGCGGCGGGAGCTTCTTTCCTTCGTTTCTTTCTTGCCAATAATTTCCTCAGATCGGGTTCTGGGTCATCTAGGACATCCTTCCATCTAGGTACGAAAGTACCCAGCAGCTTTGACACTGAACTCTCCCCAGAGGGAGCTCATTGATCATAGAACATAGTTTCTACTAAGTGAGCCTCTGCTCGTTCAAATGGTGAAGGATTCGCGGCTATGCGTACTACCCTACCGTTCAATCTTCCTTTCACACATTGGTGATAGGTGGATGGGACCAGCCGGTGTTTATGCAACCATGGCCTCCCCAGAAGCACGTGGTAGGATACTTCAGTTTTTACCACGTGGAACCGTGCTAAAGAGGCTATGGGGCCCACCTTCAGCCATAGCTGTATGTGGCCTGTTGTGTACTCACCTCTTCCGCCGAACCCTGTTACTTCCATTGGGCATCCCTGAATCTTCCTTTCTGAAATCCCTGCTGCCTGCAGAGTGCTTAATGGAATGAGGTTCACAGAAGCGCCTGTGTCTACTAAAGCTCTCTTTATGGGGATTTGATTTATGGATGCCGCCAAGTACAAGGGTCTCCTGTGGTCCGGTTGCCCCACTTCCATATCTTCCTCACTAAAAGTGATTTCAGTTGACTCCTGTAAGAGAGCCCTCTCATCTGATATTTCTGCCGATAGGCACTCTACTCCTGCACCAGAGGCAATGCTCACCAAGGCCTCGGTGGCTACCTTTCTCTCCCTTGCTGATAGTCCCAGCTGGTCAAATAAATTTCTGAACTTAGAACTCTGCTGTAGAGTGGTAATGGCCGCCGCAGGCAAAGCCAAGTTTTCTTCTTCATCCTCTCCTGGGTCAGCACAAATTACCACCACTGCTACACCCTTCCCTTTATGGTTCGGGAGTGGGTTTCTTTGGACTTCCTGCTGGGACAATTCTAAAGTCCCGTCCTTTATCCTGCGGTGAACAAGTCTGCGGAGGGCCCAGCATTCTGCCGTAGCATGTTGGACATAATTGTGTAAACGACAAAAACGTGGGTCCCTCCTCTCTTCCTCCGAGGGTTCCCTGGCAACCTGGTTAGGTTTGAAAATTCCATCTGCTATCCATCTGTCTAGCAGTACGTCTAATTCTTTTGAGGTGCATGGTATTGGCAGGAGAGTGTCATATTCCCTCCCCTTAGTCTTCCTTCTCCGTTCTCCAGTGGACACCGCCATCGCCTGTGGGGCGTTTCTCTTGTCTGAGCTTGGCTTTACAGACTGAGCCGTCTTTCTTGCTTTCTGCAACAGCTGGGCGAATTGGGAGATTTCCAAATTCTCGAGTTCAGCCCTGTACTCCCTGATCATGTTCGTTATACACATCTCCACCAACGTCCTTTCTTCGCAATGGTCATAGCAGTCAAGTGCTATGTCCCTGAATCTCTTGATATATTCCATCAAATCTTCACCACTTCTCTGTTTGGTTGCTTGCACTATTGCAAGCGTCACCGTTTCTTCTCCATGGAAGTACTTGGTGCAGAATACATCTACCATATCATCCCATGTTGGGATAGTTCCTGGCTTTAACCCAATGTACCAAGTGTAAGCCCGGTCACATAGTGATTTAGAAAATTCTCGAAGACATAAGTCCTCGTCTGCGGCGTAAGGGCCAAGTGTGTCGATGAATTTGCTCACGTGTTCGACAGCACTTCCCCTTCTACCATCGTACTGCGCGAAAGCTTTTGGTTCATACCTCTCAGGGTATGGTTTGCTGAATACCCTCAGTGGGTAAGGAGGCCTTCGTGCATAGAACCTCTCCTTAGGTGCTCTAGCCCTTTCCTGCTCCAGGAGGGCGGATACCTCAGCCATTGTGATGAAACGCTGCTCTGCATTGTGTGGGACACCTCCCGCCGGCGTCTCTTCTTTATCTGTCGCATGCCCTGGGTCATGCTGACTTCCTTTTTCTTTTGTCTTGTCGGTCTTCAGCTGACGGATTTCTTCCATCATTTGCTGCTGCGAGTGTTGCAATGACTGTAAAACCTCAATGAAAATATTGGCATTGTCGGTGGGCATTCTTGGTGGCGGTTGGGGGTCAGCCCCGTTCCGTTGGCACCTTCTACCTGGTTGGGTGGTGGTTGGTGAGGCGTTGTAGGCCTCGACTCTGCTTGTGAGGGTACAGCACTCATGTTTCGAGTTGTCCTGGACTTTGGAGGCATTTGTTTGTGTGGGCTCTTGTCCCTGTCTATTTCTCAACTCCCCAGTGGAGTCGCCAATTTAATGTAGGGGCCTTTTTTGTGCTTGGGCTGGGCTGCCCTCTGCAAGTGGTGGGCCCTGATGTGTTTCTGAGTAGGGAAGTTGAGACCAGCCCAACTGCAACTCACTTTGGGCTGGCTTGGCACAAACTTAACCTAGTCTGCCAGGAACACCTTTTACGGCAAGCAGAGCTATTATAACGAAATTACAGCAGGCAGATACAATGATAACAAAATGAACAAACAGAATGTTATAGCTTTCAATAATAATGATGGCCGAATGTTACAGTAGTAATAGCAATAATAATAATAATAACGGCTTTTAAAAGAAAAGAAAGCAATGGATTAAACAATGATAGAGGTTTAATCAAAGATAAAAAATCAAGCCAATAATCAAGTCTGTAATGGTGACCGTCCAAAGAGGAAGAACGTTTCCTCTCAATAAAATCAACCTCCCAGGTGAATATCCTGCCGTGGGGATTAATAACTTTGAGGGAATCGGACCTAGATGGTTGAGGTGTGAAGGGAGTTATTGTTATTTTTACCGCCTCATTATCCCTTAGAGAGTGTGATTTTGAAGGGGAGAGGAAAGAAAAGATCTATTGGTGCATGCCTATTATCCTCACAAATGGTTTTCTTATCTTTTCCCTTCTTCTCCTTTTCCTTTTAGTTTTCTTCTTTCTATGTGTTGTTCTTCCTCTGTTTTTCGGTCCCTTTTACAGGGCACGGCGAGGCTCCTTTTATAGGGCCTGCTGCAAGCATTCTTTTACCATTTTACCCTCTAACGGCCTTTGTCTGGTCTGGGCATGCTTGCCGACCACCCTCTGCGCATAGCTTGCCCTCGCCAGACAAAGACAGGTTCGTTCTGTTTCTGTCCGCAGTGGCACTGCTCTGCCACGGCCTTAAATGCTCTCTCTCTTCCTATGGCATGCACTCAGCGTTCCCTCTCCA
Organism: Quercus glauca; assembly: GCA_023736055.1. Classification (NCBI taxonomy): domain Eukaryota; kingdom Viridiplantae; phylum Streptophyta; class Magnoliopsida; order Fagales; family Fagaceae; genus Quercus; species Quercus glauca. The sequence goes on along the minus strand of CM043318.1, from coordinate 17,162,167 downwards.
ATCTTACCCCTTTTGGACGGTCTGTCATCCCAGCAGGACGTACCTCCAAAAAGGGTTTGGATAGGGAACGCAAAATAAATCCTTTCCCCCCTCCCCGCCACCAAACCACACCCCCCTTTACCTCTTACCACGGACCCATGGCCCCACCACGACCCATATTGGCTGGGTACAGGCTGGTGGCACCTGGGCTTTGCGCATGCTCCCTGTTATGTGTGTTTCGAAGCCGGCCTGCGGCTCATGGGGCCTTGTTGGTATTCGTCTGCCGCTCTTTTTGATTCTTTTACGCAGATCTTTTGCACCTTCACTACCCCCTTTGGATTGGGCTTTCCTTAGTATATCTCCCTTGGCCCATTTCTCGTTTTTATGCTTTATGTCTTGTTTTCATTGCTTGGCCTTTCCTACCATGGCAACATGTTCCTGCTAGGCCCATTCCAGACCTGCCGTTTCACTTCTTCCCCCAGTGACTTTATGGAAGTCTGTTGGTGTTCTCACTTTATGGGCTCCATTGTCCCTTTCTTTCTTCTTTGGGCCTGCGGCCCTTGGGCTTCCTCGGCCCATTTACTGACTTTGTATTCCCATGGGCTTTTATTTACTAACTTGATTGGGCTTTCTCGACCCAATCTCCTCATTCTCATCCTTGGGGTTCATGGGCTTGCCATTAACCCCTACTTTCTTTACATCGCTTTGGGCCTGCCGCGGCCCATTCTCACTTTTTCATACCATACATTGCCCATGGGTGTTATTTCTCTCTTTTCGGGCCCTTTAGGCCCATTTGCTTCCTTAAGACCCATTTGCTCGTGTTATGGGCCTGTGTTTTGTTATTCCTGCCGCTCGGGCCTAATAGTTTTATTCTGTTCCTGCCGCTATTATTGTCTGTTATGCTGGGTTGGGCTGACTTTACGAAAATGACCCTCAACACCCATAAGTGGGGAATGGCATGCTTCCAGGTCTTCGGGCCTAAGACCCAATCCCCTGTACAGATCGGGGTACATTACGTCAGCCTGGCTCCCCTGGTCAATTAGCACCCTTTTGACGTCGTACCCCCCGATTCTAACTGTGACGACCAAGGCATCCTCGTGCGGCTGTTGGGTTCCCCTCTTATCTTCCTCGGAAAAACTTAAGTCGGGGATCGCCGCTCTTGACCTTTTGTTATGCCTTTCTTCCTGGTTCAGGCTTCCCACCACAGACAGGACCTGTGGGCTAGACACGGCGCCGGTTCTTGATCTGGCCAGAATCATGTTAATGGTTCCCAGGGCCGGGCGTGAGTGGTCGCCTTGGTGAAATTCCGTCCCTGTTGGCTCGTTTTGCCCCGCAGGCTGATGCATGAAGCGACCCAATTTCCCCGCCTTCGCCAATTGGTTCAAATGACTTCTCAGCGTCCTGCAGTCCTCCGTTTTGTGACCCTTATCCCGATGATAATGGCAGTGGAGGTTTTGATTTCTCCTGGACGGGTCCCCACCCATCCTGTTCGGCCAGCTGAAGTACAGCTCGTCCTTAATCTTTTCAAGTATCTGGTGCAGCGATTCTTTAAACAGCGAGTTGACCATATGAACCCCTTCCGAGGCCTGCCGACTGGGGAACTCCCTTCGTGGCCGGTCATTATGGTACCCTCCTCCCCGTGGATCTCTCTTCTCCGGGTACAACCCGGCCTTGCCTCTCCCTTGGAGTTGGTCTTCTTCCAATCTTTTGTAGGTTTCTATGCGCTCCATGAGCTGGCGCATGCTGGCAGCAGGTTTTATCGTTAACGACCTTCTAAGGTCGTGGTCGGTCGGAAGGCCGACCTTGAAGGTCCTTACCGCCACGTCTTCAAAATCACCGTCAACCTCGTTATACATTTCCCAGTAGCGGTCCGCGTAGGTCTTAAGGGTTTCCCCCTCCCCCATTGACATGGATAGCAGGGCGTCCAAAGGTCTCGGGGTCCTGCTACAGGTGATGAACCTCGCGCCGAATGCTCTGGTCAACTCCTGGAAGGATCCAATGGATCCCTCGCCCAACGCGTCGAACCAGCGCATGGCCACAGGCCCAAGGCTGGAAGGGAAGACTTTACACATGAGCGCCTCATTGCCAGCGTGTACGGCCATCTTCTGGTTGAAGTGGCTCACATGCTCCACCGGGTCCGTTCTACCGTTGTATATGGTGAATGTGGGCTGGGAGAAACGATGAGGGAGCCTGGCCTTGTTAATCCTCCTGACAAAAGGCGACTTGGAGATCTGCCTCAGGGCCCTACTCATGGCATCATTTCTCCCCTCGAGACGAGGGGGCGATCTCTTGTGACCATGATTTCCCTCGTCCGCGGTGTCCGAGTATGCTTCGCTAGGCGGAGTTCTGGATCTACACCGGTACGGTGGGTCTAGGCTTCCTCGTGAACCCTCGCTCGACGCCGCCGACGGGCTCCTCCTATCACGCTCTTTTCGTCTCAGCTTTTTTCGTAAGTGATCAATTTCCTGCTGTAATGCTAAGGTGTCCTGCCCACGTCGGGCTCGACTCTCGTGACGGGGACGGTCCTGCCCTGCTCGCCTTGAACGGTGCGGCCCTGCTGGCGTGCTGAGGGCTCGTCGCCTATCCCTCCTGCGTTCTAGGTTAAGAAAAGGGTCCGCACCCCGTAATCTAGCCGACCCCTCCTCACTTCTGCCCTCATTCGCCATTGCTACACAAGATATATCCGCAGGCGCTTGTTGTCCCCACAGACGGCGCCAATTGTAAGGGCCCAAAAAAGAGAGTAACACCAAGTTGTATTTATGCGGTAAGACGAGCTTTTTCAGACTCAATACAATAGAATTTGGTAGAGATGGGCTAGAACAACCAAACAACCCCCTCACAAAGGCCCCAGCCTTCCCTTTATATAGCCCTTGGCCCTTTAATCTGCTCCGTCCATCTTTAGCTGTCCCTTCCCCAATTTCCGACACTTGTCACCTATCTTCATTCTAGGAGCAGGCGGCAGTAGTAGCTGGTGCAGCGGCGATGGGCATCCTTTCAGGTCACCTCTGCATTTAATGCGGCTGACAGGGCTGGTGTGCGTTATTTATTGCTGATTTGACTGGGAGCTACTGCCCTGACGGCCGCCTGTCTGCCACTGACCCATGCCTCCTTCAGCCGAGGAGGCTCTTCTTGTGGCACTTGACGTGGCGCTGCGTAAGATCTGGTTCTTCCCTCGGGATCCAATGCTCCTCGGGCCTTGCCAGTTTCTTGCTCGGCCAAGTGCAGAGCCCATCCTGTTCCTCCTAGGGCCTCGGCCCATTGGTTCAGCCTTTTTTGGCTTCCTTTCTCGTTCCTCGGGTGCCCACAAGATCATTATTACATTTATATTTGAAAAAAATTGGTAATGATTAATACCTTGATGCTACCATTTAATGGTCCTCTTCCTCGTCTTGTTCTTCCTCCTAATCATTGGATCAAGCTTGTGGCGATTGTGTTGCATTGTTTATATTGGGAACTACTTGTGTTCACTAAAATAAAATTTAAAAAAAAAAAATCAAACTCGGCTTATTTGTACTCTTTTTCAAATTCAAATATTCTTTTTTTTCTTTACCTCATCCTCACACCCAAAAAAATAAATAAATAAATAAATAAAACAAAACAAAAGAAGGGTGGGTATACCTAACTCATATGGTGAAATCCTATATGCAAAAATTGGTTCAGAGAATGAAAGATTCAAAGGTTTTAGTGCTCATAATCCCACCACCACTATTCTCTGTCAACGTATCCTTGTTCTTCGAGTTGATTACTGTTTTGAGCCATTGCATTGCATTTTCTAGATTTTTGTGATGGGCAAAGTTAATCAGCTTTTTTGTGGGGGTGAGCTCACATAATGACAGGAGTACTAAATAACTTAGTGTATAGGAATATTAGTAAATCTAGGATTTGAGAAGAAAATAACTTGATATGAACAAAAAGAAAAAGGAGCTTATCTAATCAAGAAGTTTAGGTATACTTTATCCCAAAAAAATAGTTAATGTTATTAGCTACAAAAAAGAAATAAATTTATAAATTTTTACGTAAAGTAGAGTGAAGTAGCTTTTTTTTTTTTTTAAGATAAACTAATTAGTGATAAGAATGAATTAGAATCCTCATGAGATAAACTGCTTAATGATAAGAATGAATTTCTAGTTCTTTAAAAATCTAAAAATTTAATAAAATTTCTACAATTTTGTGAATACACTTGGCGCAACCACAGCGTCTAAACCCAACTTTTATTATATATAATATGATATATAGATGATATATATATATATATTTGTCATATATTTAATAAATAAATTTTTTTTTTAAAATTATATCTTTTGTCTTGTAAAACTGTGCGATACATATGTATTTGTTTGGGTGTTATGTTATGCCCCAATACCTTTTTTTCATTAAAGAAATTCAAATTTCTCATTAATTATCAATATAATTTTGATTTATGTATATATAATTAATTAAGTCGTGCATGGCACAAACATAATGCTGTGCATTTAAAGTGGACAAAACTTAGATACAATACATTATGTACAGTACGTTAGGTACCCCTCTTAAAATTAAAATATATGTCCACTGAGTTAACAACGAAACTAGCGTTAAGCCTCCGTCTATTTTTTTTTTCTTTCCCCTATTACTGACACTTGAACTCCGGCGGAAAACCTCAAACACAAACCCATCTCCTAACGTTCTCTCTCTCCCTCTCTTTTCTTCTCTTTCTCTCTTTCTTTCCTTCTCTCTCGCTCATATTAGATGAAATAGACGAATCCAGCTCTCTGAATTCTCTCTCTCGCTCTGTTTTCACATATTAATTGGCTGGAACTAAAGTGATTCGTTGGTATGTATTGGCTAAATCTCATTGTAGGTTTTCAATTCTAGTTGCTGGGTTTGTGTTATTTTGAGGTTTGGTAGAGTTTTTCTTTGTTGATTATGATCTGGGTATCAATTTTTGTTAATGGGTTTGTGTCAATGTCATTATTGCTTTGGTTTGTTTTGTTTGGGTTTTCAATTCTAGCTGCTGAGTTTGTGTTATTTTGAGGTTTGGTAGAGTTTTCCTTTGGCTATTTCTAATAAAGGTTTCAATTTTCGTTAATGGGTCTGTCTTAGTATTGCTTTGGTTAATTTTGATTTGGGTTTTCAATTATAGTTGCTGAGTTTGTGTTATTTTGAGGTTTGGAAGAGTTTTCCTTTGGGTATTTCTGATGAAGGTTTCAATTTTGGTTAATGGGTCTGTCTTAGTATTGCTTTGGTTAACTTTAATTTGGGTTTTCAATTATAGTTGCTGGGTTTGTGTTATTTTGAGGTTTGGAAGAGTTTTCAAATGGCTATTCTGATTGGGTGTCAATTTATGATGCACCTTCTGCATAATTCCCCGCAACAATTGAGGAGACTAATATTCCATGCCTTTCCATGTTCCTTGTAGAGTTCATTCTAATCTTGAAGTTGGGTTCATTAGCTATCAAACCCTTGTAAAAGCTCCTAGCACATATGAGCTTTGCATTACACATTGATGAATTGAAATCGTATTTTCTACAAAGTATGAGGCATGGATTGGTTGATAATTTAGAACACCAATCCATGTTACTTCTATTGATTCTTTCTTCATGCATATACATTGCAAAACATTTTTCTTTTAAACTTCTTTCAACAATTCCTTTATATATTGTAGTAATTTTTTTATATTTTTAGTGAGCTTAGTTCATCAAAAGCAATAAAGTTGTGTCTGTTAATTTACAGGTTATGGAGAAAGATGGGAAGAGCAATCTTGAAGAAGTTGTGTTTGTTGACTCAGAGGAAGTTTTTTTTTTTTTTTTTGAGAAATAACTTAGAGGAAGATACACCTCCAAAAATTTGAGAAAATATAGACACTAAAGAAGACATAACTCCAAAAATTGGAATGGAGTTTGATTCAGAGGATGAGGCATATCTATTGATGTGATTAATAAATCATGAGTTCTTTTTTTGGCATACCACTGTGTTAGCATGGGCAAGGAGTTTAGCGTGCAAGAAGTTTAGCGTGGTTTTGGATGAAGATGTGAACATCTCTTTAATGATTGCTACAAGTGACATTAATTTATTTACTAATTGCTACAAGTGGCATTACTTTGTTTTGTTGTCGCTTATCAGTTTATTTACCGATGCATGTTTTGGGTACTTTTATCGTTATAACTTATCAGTTGTAACTTCTTTAATATTGGGTACTTTTTCTGATCCAAATTCACTACTAACTTTTGATCATTTGAACTGTTTTGCCTTACTTTCTTTATTACAATCATCTCAAACTTGACCTGTTTTTACCCATACTTTCTTTATTACAATAATCTAGCTCGTCAAGTATTCACCAGATCAGATTGCATCTTTGCTAAAAAAGCAAAACTCCAACAAACTACATGATTAAATTCGAGGGACCTATAGTTTTTTTTTTTTATAGGACAGGGACCTATAGTTGAATGCAAACAATGCAGCTCTTTTGTTGAATGTGAGTGAGATAGTATGTTTTTCTTGAAGGACTTCAACACTTTGACAAGAATTGGGGCAAAATCCCTGGAACAAAATCCCTTGTTTGACATTGAGATTCACTTTTAGTTCAATTGGCACACTTTTGCAACCAATGTTCAGGATGGTTTTCTTTGATAGCAGAATCTTACATAACTTCTCTTTTGGAACAAGTTCCTTGTCATTATATAACAAAACTAGCTCAATTTTCTATTTGGGGGGGGACTGATAAGAGTAAAAGCACTCAAATTAATTGATCTTTTTCTAATAATTTACTTTTTTGAAAAATGTTGTTAGGTGATTTGATAAGAGAGTCCACAACCTGGACAGCCAAGCTGGCTGCATCCACCCCACCATTAGCCCTTAGTTAAACATCCATATCATTTTGCTCAAAAGTTTAAACATTTCCACGTGTTGAAATTTATGACTCATTCTGCAGTGAACAAGTACTGCAGTTTATGGCTTGCAAACAAATATACCAATGTATTTTCCACTTGTTTCTCTTTTGGATTGAATGTGCAGAGAATGACATTACTATACATGGAGTTTTTTTTTTTTTTTTGAGAGAAGAGAGAGAGAGAGAGAGAGAGAGGCGTTGTTGGTGTTAGAGCAATCTTAAAAGATATGACAAATAAACCAAAAAAATTCACTAGCCATTAAAACATCTTCAGGTATTGCTAATATCAATCTAACAACTTTCAAAATATGCAAATCAAGATATTTGTATTTAATTCTCTAAGATTAGTATATGATTGTTGTACTAAGAATCTTTTGCCTTTCCAATTTCAAATTTCAGATTTGAACTATCAATCAAACACCAAAGACAAACATCAGACATTGAAAAAATAATTAGAACTCAGCTTCATCAAGGTGAACAGAGAAATCAATGTCCATCTGCTATTAATTTTCATTTGAACAATTGACACCCAAATCAAAATAACCATTGGAAAACTCTTTCAAACCTCAAAATAACACAAACCCAGCAACTATAATTGAAAACCCAAATTAAAGTTAACCAAAGCAATTCTAAGACAGACCCATTAACCAAAATTGAAAACTTCATTAGAAATACCCAAAGGAAAACTCTTCCAAACCTCAAAATTACACAAACTTAACAACTATAATTGAAAACCCAAATCAAAATTAACCAAAGCAATACTAAGACAGACCCATTAACGAAAATTGAAACCTTTATTAGAAATAGCCAAAGGAAAACTCTACCAAACCTCAAAATAACACAAACTCAGCAACTAGAATTGAAAACCCAAACAAAACAAACCAAAGCAATAATGACATTGACACAAACCCATTAACAAAAATTGATACCCAGATCATAATCAACAAAGAAAAACTCTACCAAATCTCAAAATAACACAAACCCAGCAACTAGAATTGAAAACCTACAATGAGATTTAGCCAATACATACCAACGAATCACTTTAGTTCCAGCCAATTAATCTGCGAAAACAGAGCGAGATAGAGAATTCAGAGAGCTGGATTCATCTATTTCATCTAATATGAGCAAGAGAGAAGGAAAGAAAGAGAGAAAGAGAAGAAAAGAGAGGGAGAGAGAGAACGTTAGGAGCTGGGTTTGTGTTTGAGGTTTTCCGTCGGAGTTCAAGAGTCGATAACAGGGGAAAGAAAAAAAAATAGACGGAGACTTAATGCTAGTTTCACTGTTAACTCAGTGGACAAGTGTTTTAATTTTAAGAGGGGTACCTAACGTATTGTACATAAGGTACTATATCTAAGTTTTGCCCTTTAAAGTGAATGCATAGTATGATTTTTAACAATTTTTAAGTTGTAAACTGGGATTCCGAGTTACTCAAGGGGAGGAGGGGGAATTGGAGCAGCACCAATCGTTTAAGGTATAAACTAAATTTACCCAAATCCGTTTTCCAAAGGTATAGCACATTGCACATTAAATTCTATTCAAACTTTTTTTAAGAGATAGTTTCAACATATGACGTTTGCTCCTGATAATTGTTCTTTATTATCAAACTAAGTCACGAATTGGATTTTGATAAGCTCAGATCTCGTATTCAACGACAAAATACTTTACCAATTGATCTAATTGGAACCTACTAACTCTATTCAAACTTGATACAGAGAATCTTGTCATATCAAGTCACATAAGCATAACTTGATGTGTCATCATGAACAAGAACACTTGATATAGATACCAAGAGCTTAAGTGCAAAAGACAAGTTCAAGCATAGAGGATGAGCTTAAACCAAAACACCAAGCATAATGTCTGGGAACTATTATTAACATCTTGGAAACATCAATTACATGCCCAAAATTTTAATTAGGGATGGTAATGGGGCAGGGGCACGAGGCTGTAAGATGAGGTCTTTACCCCCACCCTGCATGGTTTTATCTTACCCTGTCCCCCTGTCCCCCTTGCCCCATATCCCCACCCTTTAGGGCTTTGTAAGGTCCTGGCTTCAAAAACTTTTCTTCATGTTAATCTATCACATCTCTCTTTAGTCTTATTACAACTTTTTTAATGTATAAAATCTATTTCATTAATATAAACATGCTTGAAATAACAATTAAATTTATTATTTTGATCAAAAAGTATGGATTGAACAATATTTTCCAAAGTGTTTAACAAGACAATGTTACAGTAAAACAATTTAAAAAAAAAAATATTCATGCATCTAAATACTTAGTAATACAAAATAAGTCTTTAACACTATTAAGGTAGGACTAAAAAGCCTAAGCCCATCTAGTGTTGGGGAAATTTCTTGCCCCATTCCTGCCTCACCACCTTTACGGGTCGGGGAAAACCCACACAAGCTAAAGCGGAGCAGGGCAGAACGTGTCAAGGCGGGGTTGAGAAAAATTGCCATCCCTAATCTCAACCTTAATGTTGTCAACTACACCCCTCATTATAGACTAAGTACAGGTTTATAATCTTGATGACAAGAGATATCTTAACTCAATGGAACCCCTTGGAAGAAGTCTGTATGGGCAACTCGAATCTGAAATTGATATAAGACACATTCCCTACCTTTCACTTGTTTGATCTACTAAAAAGTTTAATGACTTAGGCATTACAATCATTAATTAGGTTGGTGCCACACCAGTACCCCTTTGAACTCTCTTCGTTCTTATAGGCAGCTCCGAGTTCATGGAAGTCTTCATTTATGAAGATTTTGCAATGTGCTACAACTTCAAGTACCTATTTGAAGATTCAAATCCAATAGTTGAAAAAATTGGGATTGCAGCAACTTCAACACCACCAGTTTAAGCTATAGTTCACTTAATCATCGGTAAAGACTTTTGAAAGTTATAAGAGGCACAATACCTTCAGTTGTACACCAAGAGCAGCTCCAAAAGTTTTTAACACTTGTATTAGGGTATGCTATAAGACTTTTCTCATTTCAGTAATTATAATTAACTAGTGGAGTACCCGCACAATGTGCGAATAATGTTTTAAGCTGCTATATGAGAAGGTTAAGTAGAATGTTAAACTTATTTGAAAGCAATGACATGAAATAATCCTTTTTATCCATTCAAAAATATAATTATAGATAAATTTTCAATTAGAATTGCTCTTTTTTTGGGATAAGTAAATTAGAATTGTTTAATCTACCAATGACATTCACAATTAGTTACATGTTGTATCAATACAATTTTCCATAAACATTACATTTATCCTTGACTCTAGAAATTGTAGATGACTTCAATAAAAAAAGAAAGAAGCATCAACTCACTTGAAGTTATATAAGGGTAACACTATTTGTCATTCAGCCAAAAAATTAAAGTTACATGCTGCATCAGTACAATTTTCCATTAACATAACATTTATCCTTGGCTCCCTGAATTGTAGACAACTTTAATAAGATAGAAAAGGAAGCACCAATTTAATTGAAGTTAGATAAAGACAGCACTAACTGTCACTAAGAAAACAAAAGAAAAAATGTGTTGGACTTAGGAAGCACTAACTACATATACTACTTGTGATTCTCTTTTGATAGACCAAGAATGTATTAACCCCTTTGGTAAATTAAGCAATTAATTAGCCAAGTTAATTAATTAATTCAATTAACATGCAATACGTGTGGTAGTATAAACAAATCACTAACTAAGTTAATATGCATTGGAAAATAAAGTTGACAAAGTGATTTGTTTACGAATGGAGAAAACCTCCAAGGCAAAATCCCACCAGGTGAATTTAAGGTCACCACTCCCGAGAATCCACTTTTATCACAACAAGCGGTTACAAGTAAAGGAATCCCAATACCTTATACCAACCTACAGTTGAACCCTTACCCCAATACCCAATTGGACTTGTTCTGTAATGACAATCTCTCATTTTCAATGCACGTCTCCCAGTACATGACTAACCAATTGATGCACGGATCCAAGTACGTGACTAACCACCAACTTGAGAAGGATGTTGGCTGCAAAGTTCTTTAGTTCATCAACACGATGAAGATCACGAAGTTCCTTGGTTACAAAACCCTACAGTGTACAAACGCAGCAGCTTTTTCAAGAGAAAGATGAACTAGGGCATATGTCTCCAATCACAATATGCTTGTGAAAAACTTTTGCATTAAATTGCATCTTCTGTGATGACCTTTAAAATAATCCTTATATATGTTTAGGGTTGTGAGAAAAGAAAGTCTAAACAAATATACACGGATTTGTGTGAAATCAGATCTGAAAAACTGATTTTTGTAAATCTCGATAGATAGGTTATCTATCGAGCAGCCGTCGAACATCGGGCTGAAGATCCCTTTTAAACCTCGATAGATGCTATCTATCGAGTTTTAAAATACATCATTTATTCACTTGATTCTTGGACAGATTTGCATGGCTTTAACACTTGGACTTGAACTCTTGTTCCTTGAAGTATTAAACATATACTAAATTTACCCAGGTATAAGTAAAGTGCATTTTGTCAAAAGATTAGCCAATTCTAAATGACATATGTTCTTAACATGATTCACATATGTCTTAACAATCTCCTCCTTTTGCAATCCGTGACAAAATCACAACAAACAAATGAACATATGAGAGAAGTCATAAATCACTCAACTCATACTCACTTGTTGAATACAACAAAATCTAATCCTAACACAAACTCTTGAAAAACTTTGCAAGAAGAGAGTTTATGGCAAGAAAGACTTTGATAACCTGTATTTCTGAAACACTTTAAGCAAAACTCATCACGGCATCTTAGTGTGAAGCAGAATTATAAAAGATTGCATACAATAAATAAAAAGCATGTGCATAAAGAGAGAAAAGAAACAACACATGAAGAGGCATGTGAAAGAATGTAATAACAACCTCAATATATATATCAAAATGAGTACAAGGTTTGCTATCACAAAGTAAGAACAATGTATCTAAAAAGAAAAGAAAAGAAAAGATACAAAAAGTCCTCATTACATCCCTCAAAAAGAAAACACTCCCCCTAACAAAAATATCTCCTACACTAACTCTCCCCTTAAGTACATGACTACTTTCATATCCAAAACTACTCTCCTTTTTTGTCACGAATGACAAAGGGTAAGTCATTGAGAAGCAGTCATCTCTTCGTCACCGGAAGAGTTAGCACTATCATCCTCATCAGCATTATCACTGCCGGAGCCACCATCGTCACTCTCATCCTCTGAAGCCTGTGGAGATGGAGAAGAAGATGCAGTGAAACCACCCATAACAGCCTGTCGTCATACGATATGACCAACACGTGTGTTCACCTGACACAACTCATCACTGAGTGTCAAGGCAAGCATCCATGCGCACAAGCTGTGCCATGATGGCCTTGAGAGTCACTCAACCCTTAGAAGAAGAAGGAACGGAGGTGAATGGAGTGGAAGAAGCTGGAGGAGTCACCGTCTCGGTCTGTGGCTGCTTCGGTCGAAGTTGAGCCTTGCTCTGTCTAACAGTCGCTGCGTCTATGGCATACATGACAGAGAAGTGTGAAGACTCAAGATAAGAGACAGACACATGGCGAAGAATCCGCGTGACAGCCAAAGGGAAAATGAGCTTATCACGGGTTGCCGTATCTTTATAGACATCTACAAGGGAGAGATGAAGTGAAAGGGAAAATCTATAGTGAGTCCCTTAAGTAGGGAAAACAAAAATCGAGCACGAGGCTTAGTAATAGAGTTATAGTGAGACAAGGGATGGAGAACAAATTTCATCATCATATTAAGGAACCTCGGACCTTTTACAAAGCCCAAGCAATGAGTGTTTTGACGGTTACCCCAAGATGAAGGTGTCTCACAGAAGAGAGACGAGAGTTCGTCTTTGGACACAGTCCTAAGACAATCATAGCTGGGGTAGTCAGGATGCGCTACACTCGGGTCATGTCGCACCTCATATATAAGATCTGGAGTGACTACAATGCGCATACCTCAAATGCGAGTGATGAAATGAAGTACAGAATAATCAAATTTGTGTATATTGGAGTAAAACTCTTGTATGATCACAGAGGGACAAGTGACTGGGATGCCATAAAGTGACTCCCAATCCTTACTGTAGATGACAGTGGGAAGGTCAGTATCTGCAAAATCCGATAAGATGACTTGGGGTTTTGAATGAATGCCGTGTCAAGAAAAGTTCTCTGAAAAGTTCGTACGGGCCTTTTCATCATAGAACCGAATGTGAGAGGGGGTAGAATCAGCAAAGGGAGAAGAAGGTGTTGCCCCCGAACGAAGAGGGTTCTAGGACGGAATAGACTTACGCTTAGGTGCCATAGAGCAAACTAACCGAAAGAAAGAGAGAGAGAGGGAGAGGAACAAACAAAAAAGTACCAAGCACAGATCAATATCAATAAGATAGGAAAAAAAATGGTACGTATGCATGAAAAATATATTAGCATGTGACAAGCAATAATAAAAACATCATAGGCTCAGCACAATTCAATCCTATTAGCACACATGATTTCAACATAGTAAACACGCATCTATAATGCATAAAACATTGTGAAAATGCAAATGTGATGCAATGCATGAACATTTAAGATCATCTAAACAAAACCCATCCCAAAAATTTCACAAAAACTTTATCAATTTTGAAAAACCCCAAAAATTTTCAAAAACCCTAAAAGTTAGGTCAGAATGTATGAAATGCATGATAAAATGATCGAAAAGAGATCATACCAGAGAGAAAATGCAAGGATAAGGCCGAGGATTGAGTGGGGAAGATGAAGAATGTGATTGATAAGTGTTTGGGAAAGGAAGAGACATTTTTCTATCGAGAGAGATTGGATAAAATGAGAGAAAATATCGTGCTGAGATATATATAGAAAACATAACGCTCGATGGATCGCGAGGTGTCGAGAGCTGTTGAGCTTTAATTTTCGACAGATGGAGCTGTCAAGGAACTATTAAAAGGTGTCCACAGCAAAGTGACCTCGATGGATTGAGAAGCAATCAAGCATCTATCAAGCATACAGAAACTTTCTCAATGGATCGAGAAGCTGTCGAGAACCTATTGAGACAAATTCTCAAAAACTTCGAGGGATCGAAATTGCCATAACAGCTGTCGAGAAAGGAAGATTAAGAGGCTTGATAGATAGCCTAGCTATTGAGAGGTATCGAGAAGCTGTCTAGATTGCTCAAAAATAGTTTTTTAAAGAAGAGAAAAACACAGATATGAATGCAATCAAGCATGCTACTCAACCAAAGATCTAATCAACATTTTAAGCTCTCAAAAACATCTCTCAACAAGACAATGTCAAGCATTTAGATCCAAAATACACACACACACACACACAAAACAAGTTTAACCAATTTTATATTTAAAAAAAAAAGTCAAGACAATTTAGTGAGCGTACATTAACACACGTATTCCTTGTGATGACCAATTCACATTGTACTTGCACATGTATCAAAAGTAGCATAGAATTTGGGTGTTGTGTGTGAAAAACATCGCAAGATTGCATAAGTGTTTACATGTTATGACGATTTGAGATATGAGAAAATCACTTTAACTCACAGAGAATCATAATTGCTTGATGGGGACTATCACCTTTAAGGTTCATCCTATAACTCCCACATCTCCTAGAAGACATGCTTGCAATCATATATAAAGCATTTTGATTTTTTTTGCTTTTATTTTTCTTTGCATATTTTCTTTTGTTAAGCATATCATGCATGAGTATATAAGAGAGAGAAAAGAAATACCCAATGATGTTAAGCTTTTGACATTGCACTTTTACTATGCCGAAGCATACAGATGTCATTTCATGATTGGCGGGCAACAGTGGTGAGATGGTTATTTATGCATTTCTCTTAGGATTTTCTAGTCATTCCCGTAAAAAAGAGTGATACGAGTGTTAAGTATAAGAGATTACTTAATCTTATTTATCACAAACACGAGCTACAAAGCTCACTTGCTTAGTTGTGTATAGAGATGCTCATCTAAGTTACAAAAGATATAAAGTTTAGAAAACTTTGTTTCAATGGCCATCCAAGGTACTCAATGGCCATCCAAGGTACACAAGTACCAATGTACACAAAACACACACTGTTTTTGTATTTTTTTTTTTTCAATTTTTTTTATAAAAAACAAAATAAAGAAAAACTGAAAACAAACAAATAAAAACATGTTAAACAAAGCAAAGCATAAAACTAGACTGACTCAAAATAAGAAAGCAAAACACACAAGTAATGCATACTCAAAAATAAGAAAGGGAGAGAGAGAGAGAGAAAGTGACTAAATCACAAGTAATGCATACTCATTCATGATTACACTGAATAAAGCATTCAATGTCCTGCTGTTGAAGTTTGTCGCCTTGATCTTAGCATCATCCCAATCAGCCGGCACTTCCATAGGCTTGGTCTAGCCTATGTCCACAGTTTACCACACCTTTTCATATAATAACTATCAGAAAGCTCTCATGCATACTTTCCAATATGTATAGTTAGTGCCATCAAATAAAGGAGGTATAATAAGAGATTGTCCTCTATCCATGACAAACAAGGGTAAATGGATCACACAAAAAAGATTAACCCTAATCAAAGTGTGCTTGCTCTGATACCACTTGATAGGCCAAGAATATATTGACCCCTTGTGATGAATTAACAAATTAATTAATTCAATTAGCATGTAATATGCGAGGTAGCACAAACAAATTACCAATTAACTAAATGCAGAAGAAATTAAATTAACACGGTGATTTGTTTACGAATGAGAAAAATCTACACGACAAAAATCTCACCCAGTGATCTTAAGGTCACCACTTTCGAGAATTCACTATTATCACAACAAGCGGTTACAAGTAAATGAATCCCAGTACCTTATACCAACCTACAGTTGAACCCTTACCCCAATACCCAATTGGACTTGTTCTGTAGTGACAATCTCTCATTTTCAATGCATGACTCCCAGTATGTGACTAGCCAATTTGATGCGCGGATCCCCATACATGACTTACTCACCAACTTGAGAAAGATGTTAGCTGCAAAGTTCTTCAGTTCATCAAGAAGATGAAGATCACAAAGCTCCTTGTTTATAAAACCCTACAGTGTACAAACACGCAACTTCTTCAAGAGAAAGATGAACTAAGGCATATATCTCTAGTTCACAATATGCTTGTAAAAAACTTTTGCATTGAGTTGCATCAGCTATGACGGCCCTTAAAACAATCCTTATATATGTTTAAGGTTGTGAGAAAAGAAAGCCCAAACATGTATTCACGAATTGGATTGAAATCAGCTCTGAAAAACTGAATTTCATAAACTTCGATAGATAGCATATCTATTGAGCTAACTGTCGAGCATCGGGTTTCAGCAGCTTTTTAAACCTCTATAGATACTAGCTGTCGAGCTAGCTATCGAGATTTGAAATTTAGCACTTCTTCACTTGTTTCTAGGTTAAACTTGTATGGATTTAATACATAATCTTGAAACCTTGTTCCATAAAGCATTAAATACATCCTAGATCTACCAAATTACAAATAAAGTGCGTTTTGTCAAAGGATTAGCCAATTCTTATATGACATATGTTCCTAACATTAAATCACATATGTCCTAACAGACCTTATATTCGTTTTTCCTCACTTTTAATTTGAAAAGGATTAATTGGCACTTCAATTGCAATCTCGAAATATGTTTCCTTACTTCTCTAGAAAGATCCGTGCAAGTTTTTGAAGAAAATGATTCAAAAAATGGTTGGGGTTTTGTGATAAAGATTGAAGCTCATCATGACAAAGTTAATATAAAACTTCTGTTGAGGGTCATTTTTTCACGTTTTACACCTAGTCACATGTCTAGCATCAATTAGACATCTTTTAGCCTAGGCCTTTTCTAAGAAGGAAGTAGGGCTTGACACTTTCATGGAATAAGCTTAAGGGTCCCATTTTGCTGCTACTAGTTTGTGCACAAACATTATGTTTAGTCCAAGGAGTGCTAATGTGAAATGGATTTATTCTCCTTTTCTACTACCACTGAAGGGGTTGTTCTCTACTTTCTGCAGAAAGAACATTATTTTGCTGTATAACGAGATTTACTCTATAAAATGAGTTTTTATCTACTTTCTACAGATTGATCATTACTTTGCTTCTTCTACTATTATAAGTCCTGCACAAAAATACTAAAGTCCAAAGAAAGTATTCATCAAGCAAATGTTAGTTATATTTACACACGCGCGCGCGCGCACACACACACACACATATATATATATATATATTTGTATATATACTGATACGCATTCACGCATATATGTATAAAATACATTCTGCAGAACAAACCGGGCCAAAAAAATTTCAACTCCAACTCACACAGTCATATTGCCTAGAGTTGGCACAAAACTGTGAGGTTTGGAATATGAGTCAGATTGGCTATATTAAGATGAATATTGAGAAACTCAAGAGAGATGTGTCTTGTGGGAGAGAGGAAGTTTTCCTAGTGGTGCATGTCAATACTACTATTCTGCAATGATCTCTCTCTGTGTATTATGCGGAAGGGTGCAAGTACACTACTAGGTATGAATTCTCCACCTTTTCTCCACTATTTTTCTCTCATTCTATCTATTATATTCTCTCATTCTTTTTCTCTCTTTTTATTTTCTTTTTTTCTCTCTTCTTCCTTCTCTGTTCTCCCTTCATGTTACCTCCCTTTGGTGATATCTCCCCCTTGAAATTGAGTGGGTCTATTACCCATTTTGCTTTTCTTTTGATTTCTCGAGCCTCATGTCTACCTATTCTTGTTGGCCCTCCTTTTCTCTCTTTTGGATTACAACAACAAATGAATTTTTTGGTTTTATTTTTATTATTTTTTGTGGGTTTATGGTTAAAACTTGGTTTCTATCTAGCGTAAATGGTGGAAGACCGTTAATGCTATTTGGCTTGGTGTGAACCAACTCTATGACATGCACCTCGTGATAATCCACAACTTTTTCCTTTTTTGGTATGAGTGTGGCCGCAAGCGCCCATAATGGTGCATTTGGATTTCCCCAAATTCGTGGGTTGTACGCCTTGGCCTAGGGTGGACCATAGAAAAGGGTGTAAATAGAGTTGCCACCTAGTTTAGGTCTAGGAACCATAAATGTAGTGCCCTAATTGAAGGACTGATCTTTACCAGAGCACGTGTCCGGAGTTTACGTATGGAGATGGAAAGGTTTTAGGCTCCTAACCCCACCCAACCCGTAGGTCAGTCTCCACTCATTGTGTTCCAAATTCTAATCCCATTAAATGGTCCTCTAATATGTTACTCTAAACTCACACACACTAACATGCATCTAACATCCAAACATGGCAAATCTCCCACACTCATCTATAGCATAAAAACCCTACCATTCATCTAACGAAATATATCCAAGGGCAGTAAGCACATCACAAAACAACAACATTAACAAGGCATTAATATCAAGCATATCCCAAACATCCAAGTATAGCATCATGGCATCAGCCAAGCATATTCATCATGTTCATAAACCATATCATGCTCATCATCCAAATCAAATGCATGCTCAAGTAATTATACATGACTTACCTCGCTTACCTCACAGTACCACAACACCTATGCATCAATGCATGTTCATGTTCATATTGTTCATGCAAGATATAAACCCTAATAATCAAATCAACAAATAAAGCATGTGAAACATGTTATTCTACTAACCTTAATGCTAACCATGTGAAAACTAGACTCGATAAGACCTAAACATGTGATTAAAACTAAGCAAAACAAATAAATTAGTAAGAACCTTAAATCTGGGTTTCTAGGCACGAGTATGCATGTGCAAACATGAAGAATGTGTACGCATGCCTCGAGTATGTGTACGCATGCTCGAAGCATGCACACATATACATGCCTAGAAAAATAGTTTTAAAGCATCAACAAAACAACAATCAAACAAAACCTAGCATGCTTCTGATACAAAACTAAACAACCTAAACTAACAACAAAGATAAGCAAAACAAAATATATTCCTAAACATGCATTGGATCTGACAACAAACAAGAGAAACTCCTAACACATCAAAACATGTTCATAAATATATCCAATTATTCAACTCTTCAATCAAAATATGGTGAGACACAACAAATCAAATCATATTTCTAAGCTTGTATAACACATAAATCAAATTAAGAACAATAAGAACACAAGTTATAAAAACCTAAATTAAGGAAGAGTCATGGGGAGAGACTCACCTTGCTTATGAATCAAAACTTGGTAGAGATTTAACCGGCCCCTCAATGCCTACACAGCAAGATTTAATGAGATTCAAAGGAAAATAGAAGCTTTCAATAGTTCTTAGCCATCACAACTCAAAATAAAAATGATTCTTGAAAAGGTTTTGATTCAATGATTTGAAAAACTTAGTTTCTGCTTGAATGAACACTAGAGAGAGGTTTTAAAAATGTGCTAATGGATGTGTGTGCAGAGGGTTAAAAGAAAGAATGAGTTTTTGGAAGAATGTAGGTGAAAAATCATCTCTCTTTAGCTAGGGTTTGAGTTTGGAGGCATAAGGTTGTATTTATATGTCTAAACTAGGGTTTTTAGACTCATTTAGAGGGTTTTGGACGTTCTAAAGGGTCTAGTGGCCGGGGCCCATCAAAGAAAGGGGCTTTAGGCTCTAAAAAAAATGAAGTTCTAGGCTTTTGGAAAGTAGCATGCATGCGCATGCCCCGATGTCTAATTTCAAATGGTCATAACTTACTTAATTTAAGTCCAAAATTAGGCAAAATCTGTTTTTAAATTAAAGCTTAGGATGTCTAATTTCTAATGAAATAAACCGCACTTTTATGGGCAAACCAGTGAGAAAATGTCATTTTTTAGCATCGTTTTCAAAACGATTTGAGCACTCTTAAGTTGTGATTATTTTCAAACTATCAAAATAACCTCAATTACCTTTTGTAGATGTGTAAAGCTCATCATTGGGACTAGGGACTAAAGTTGCCCTTCTTTTGGCTATACTTGCTCTACAAGTGTAGTCGAAAGTCTAAAGAAATGAACCATTTTATAGGCTAATAAACTTTAAGTCCACACACACACACAACAGAAACACACAAACATGCAAGCAAACAAGCAAACATGGGGCGTGGGTGCAAAATCCAATCATTGGATTCAGCGAGTCCCTATTCTCCTAGGTTCGTTATCATGAACCTTGGGTAAAGGGAAAAACAATAAAAGTGGCTACTATCCTAAGCCAAAAAGAAAACTCATCACATCATCATTCCATATTATCATCACATCAACAACACATCATGAACACAACAAAAATGGCTACTGTCCTAAGCCAACAGGAATACTTCAACACATCATAAACACAACTTCAATCATCAGAGAGCCTAAATTTGCTATCTTGAACTTAGAATCAAAGGCACGCAACAAGAATGGCTACTATCCTAAGCCAAAATCACACATCACATATTATGTTACCAACACATCATCATAACATCAAAAACACATCAACACAACATCATAAACATATGTACATCATCATAAGCACATCAACATGACATCATATTATCCTAAAAGGTTCAAGAGACTCAACATCACACATCAAAGAATTAATCATTCAAGACACACATCATTTTTTCCCCAAAATATTCATTGTTTAAGAAATCAACATCATTTAACAAATTCGTCATACAAATCCATCCATTTTTGAAAAACAATCTTTCATCATTTTCCTTTGAAATCTCTCTTGAATTTTTAAAATTCTTGATTTTCTTCTTAAGTGTCATTCTCTCTCTTGAATTTTGAATTCCTCTATTGAGCTTTGAATTTTTTTTAAGTGACATCTTTCTTGAAGTTTTGGATTTTTCCATGGAACTTTGATTTTTTTTTTTTTTTTTTGGATCTTTTAAATTTTTCACAACAATTAAGTCACATCAACATAATGGATCACACAGGTTTGGTCCAAACATATCATGACAAAACCAAAGCACAACGGGTCACATTAGGTTAGGTCCAAACACATCAAGACAAAATCAATCACAACGAGTCACATTAGGTTAGCTCCATACACATTAAGACATAACCAATCACAACAGAATACATCAGGTTAGGTCCAAACACATCAGGACTTAACCAAGCTTAACAAATCACATCAGGTTAGGTCCAAATACATCAAGACTGAACCATAGGCACAAAATGTCACATCATTCCTTTTAATCTTCTCTTAATTTTTTGTTCATCTCTTTTTCTTTTTTTTTTAATCTTCTTGTCATCTTTTTTCCATCTGTTCTTTTTTTCTCATCTTCTCATATATTTTTTTAATATCTCTTTCTCATCTTCCCATCATTTCTTTCTCTTCTCATCTTTTTCTTTTTCTCTCTCTCTCTCTCTACCATCTTCTTTTCTTTTATCCTATCTTTTTCTTCTCACATTTTCCAATTCCTCATTTTCTTTGTGAATTATTCATCTTTCATTTTTTTTTTTATTCTCAATATCTCACTTTAAAAAAAAAAAAAATTCAACATCATTCCTCTTAGGATTTGTGAATTAATTTTGAAAAATATTGTGATTTGTGAAACTAGTTATATCCATACACTTGGTGAGTTTGATTAGTTTTTTCTTTATCCGACTAAAAAAAGTTTAAAAGAAAAAAAAAAAAAAAAAAGTAGGGTGAGACTTGCAATAAGGAAAAAAAAAATACTCGGGACATTGAGAAAATTCATAACGTGGGACCTACACTAATTAATTGTATTGACTTTTTTATGAAAAACAAAATAGTGGGACCCGCAAAATATAATCTAATTAAAAAGAAAAAAAAAAAACTCATTTTGTGGTGTCTCTAAATTTTTCCAATAAAAGAGTTATTTTTTTTTTTTGGTAGCCTATTTTTATGGGTTTCACTATTTTTTTTTTTTTGCGGCCAAAAAGTCAAAAAATTAAATTTAATGCAGGTTCCACGTTATGGCTTTTCTCAAAAAGCCAAGTATGAATCACAGCCTCTCTCTTTCATCCTAGGATCACAACTACACACACTCTCTCTCAACCCAAAATCACAACAACTATCATGCATGGCTCAGTCGAAGATCTCAAATCTTAGATTTTGAAATGACATGTAAAGGACAATTCCAATATCTCTCTCTCTCTCTCTGTCTTTGAGCATTAAAGAAACAATCGAGTTTTGGACTTTTAGATTAATGGCTTAATTGAAGATCTCTAATCCTAGATTCTAAAACGACATGTGAAGAACGATTCCAATCTCTGTCTCTCTTTGTCAAAGCATTAAAGAAACAATTGGGTTTTGGACTTTTGGATCCAAAAGAAGAGGAACGAAAGGGAAAGAAGGAGACCAAAAAAAAAAAAGAAATAAAAAAGATCTTGGGAAAAGTTTTTGGAGAGAAGCAATGATTTAAAAAATAACTGCAATTCTACAACATTTTCATAATAATTTCAAAAAAAATTATATGTGCCAAGCTGTTATTAACTTTAATTTATGCTCATTATTAACGTCATTGTTTTGACCTAACAATGACAATTTGTAGTGAAAATGTCATAAATATAGCTTTCTTAATATATATATATATATATATATATATTTTTTTTTTTTTGACACATGCATTAACAATTTGATATATTTGTTGTGAAATTTGTTTGGTCCATAAACTTTCTCTTCTAGAGAGAGGGAGAAGGTGGAAAGATAAGGAGAAAATTTTAGAAAGGGGAGTGGTGAACGTGTGGTGACAAAGATAAGAAAGAAAAAAGATACGAGGGGGATTAGCATTACGGGGTAGTAGGAGAGGAAGATAAGATTTGGGGAGAGAAAGAAAGATGATAATTAAAGGGAGACAAAAATAAAAATAAAAAAGATAAAAAATAGAAAGCATTTTTTTTTAAAGGTTTATATTAGTGTCTTAAAAATAAATAAAATATGAAAATTTGTTATTGATAAAACATAAAATAAAATACAATCAAAAGTGGTATAAAATATTAAAATTTCTTAATTATATTGTAAACAAAAACGGGTTGCAGCGCAACCCACAGAGAGAGAGAGAGAGAGAGAGAGAGAGAGGAACCTTCAGCAGGATCTGTACGAGTTTGGGTTTTATTTTGAGATTGAGATTGAGCTACTTCGAACAGCTGGCCGAAGAAGCAAGCAGCAAAAGAAGCTTAAGCTATAAGTGGTGGTGATCCCACCATGGCTTTAATCTTCCTAACAATATTGATGAGCTCTGAGATTACAGAGAGCTAGAGAAAGATACATGTGTCTCGGTAATTTGCAGAGCCATCTGACCTAATCAAATGCATCTCCTAAATATACAAGTTCCCAAGGCAAGTCCATCCATTTGGAGGCTTTACTTGAACATTGTTTATAAAATTACGTAATAATACCAAATTACTAATCACTGGTGGTCAAGTAGTCAATCCAAGCACAACATTTTTTTATTTATTTTTAAATAGGGAACTACAACACATTTTTTAGTATAAGTTTTATTCATTTTTGTGTCCTACATGCATCATTCGAATTTTGACTTAATAGAAAAGCTGATACATCTATACCAAAAAGGAAAGCTAATACATCCTCTAATCACACCTCAACATCTTTTATATATTGGGCATGCCTTGCTAATTTGACTTTGAAGATTCGGACATTTTATTTAAAAGATATATGTGCTAGCATAATCAATCCGTCGTTATAATCAATCATTATTGTATTTTAATAAGAAACATAAAAATAAAAACCTCTAAATAAATTGCAAGCTTCACATTACTTGACCAAAAGAATAAGTGAGTACAGAGAATTATTTACATTACTCTGCTACAAATATGTACACAAATCAACAAACTAACTGATTTTCTAATCTACCAATAACTTTATAACACATGTAATCACTTATTAATAAACTGTTATAGTGCTCACGTGTTTTACATGTACTTCATTTAAGTCTCTTAAGTCTGAGAAAGTATCTCCTAAGATGGGCTCACGAGACCATGTCCGTAGAAATAAAAATAAAAATAAACTAGAAACAGCAGCTTTTAACCCATGTTTAAACCATCTTAGACAACGTTATCACACCAAGAAATGGATGATATGGTATTCTTCATCTGTTTATTATTACTTTTTTCCGTACTGTCATTTGCAGTTTTCTATTATGTTTGGTTTTATAATTTATGTGAATGTTTTTCCTGGCAGTATACTACGCATTTCCTTCAAATAATCTTCAAAGTCAAATTAGTAAGGCATGCCCAATGTATAAAAGATGTTGAGGTGTGGCTAGAGAAGCTGTATTAGGTTTTTTTTTTTTTTTTTTTTTTTTTTTTTTTTTTTTTTTTTTTTAGAATAAATGAATAAAACATACACCAAAAAAAAAAAAAAATATACTAAAAAATATGTTGATGTTCCCTATAAAAAAAAAATAATAATAATAAATGTTGTGCTTGGCTTGAGTAAGTATTATTAAGCAGCTTAATATTATTAAAAAAAAAAAAAACAGTTTTGTATTATTGTTTAAGACTTTACTTTGTATACGCAAAATATCAATTGAAACTATTTTCAACAGAGACTTCAAATCTCTATGCTCCTAATTACCAAATTATCAACAACAACAAAAAATTTCATATACACATAAGACTGCAGATCGAGCACTATAACCCAATAATCCGTAGGAGAGAGAGAGAGAGGGGCACACCGCACACCTTCAGCAGGGTCTGTACCGACAGTTTTGATAATTTTTAACCAAATCAAGCAATACCTTACACCTTTTCAACACAATCAGTCAGATATAAATTATAAAAGAGGTAATCTACAAATCAAAATAGTTTACCAATTGAACTAATTTGAATATATCCATGCAATTTAATTTAATTTTTCTTTTTGTGTATAAAAATTGTGACTCTAAGCAAAAATGGCATGGGAAACAAAACATGAGGATACGAAAGAGAGAAACGTACAATTGGGTAATGTGGCAAGTAGAGTTACTATTAGCGGAACAGTTACATTTGATCAAGGGGTTGTAGTTTGTGTCATCTAAGCTGGTAGAGTCGATGGCTGCTCCACTGCATGGTTCCCCACTTATATTCCATTGATTTGATCGTCTTGAGATCCCCCATTTTTCAAATATTGTATTCAATGCTCTCACTGCATGCAATCAAATTCACAATTAAAATTCAGTAATACACATATAAGTCACCACTTAATTGGAGTTGGGAGAAATTCTTGCAAACTGGGTTTTTTATTTTTTAAGTTTAAATGACAGATATGTTATTAAACATAAAGGAAATCTGGTTGAAGCATACATCAGGGCCCTCCTCCTTAGCGCGTGCAGCCCCGTGGTATGGCATTAAAATGATGTTTATTTATTGATAAACATAAAGAAAATCTGGTTGAAGCATAAACACAAACACATCACGTCCTCAATGAACAAACCCAGCTCCGAACGAGGCAGGCCATCATCGCATGGCACTCTATACAAGCATCCATCAACAGATTCAACACAATCCGCAATCAGATTAGATAAGCACATTTTCCCACAATATGCTTATATGCAATGCAGCAAGTATCTGGTTGCAACTCCGATATACCAGAGGAAAGTGTTATGCTTGAAGGCTGCCAGTGAGATCTAGGTACAGAGTTTGTCGTAATAGCTGGTTGCTAAGTTTCAAGGAATCATGGTGGAATATGTGAGACGATTGGTGAGAGCGATTGGATAATGTGCAATAGAAGAAATGAGAGAGCTAGCTGGCCGCACCGCATTAGACGATTATTTTATAGAGGCTATTCTTATTTTTCCTTTTATTTTTTTTTAGCAACATTTTTGCTTTTAAGTTTTAACTTCAAAGTCAATGTTGCTCTAGTGCGCCTATGTAGACCAACCTCCACAACGAACCTCTCGAGGTCAAGTTTCTCTGGCGCTTAAGAAGGGAGACTGTGAACTCTCATCTTTTAGTCTTCGTTTGGCCAACGCGTTTGCGTCTGGCGTTACGATTTCAGCTCCTTCTTCTTCTTCTTCTTCTTCTTTTCTTTTTTTTTTTTTTTTTTTTTTTTTTTTTCCACACGCGTTTCAAGCTTTTCCCAGCCATTTTTTACTGTGCAGCACTGTAGCAGCTACTGTTCAATGAACAGTAGCCGCAATAATTGACTTTTCAACCCAAATTTCACTGTTTACAGATCCACAATTTTCACTTTTCAGCAACTTTTTCATTAAAAATGGGTCCCACGGTACTATTCACACATTTAAAAATTATTTTGCTACAGTGTTTTTAGTTTTCAGTTTTCAGCTGTATCCAAATGGACCCTAATTAGTTAGTAGAAGTGGTTGTTCCTTCTTGTAAGGATTTCTTCCCTAGGGTAACAGTGTTACCGGTAGGGCTAGTGGGATTTTTTTGTTTGGGGTCGGGGAAACACTGAGAGTTAGGATGGAGAATCTTACAAACAATTGGCGCAAGTTGTCGTTAAACGATAGAGAAGGAGGTAAACTCGCAGTGAAGAAGGACAGAGTCTCTCATGAGTATGCGATTGTGGCAAGATTACTAATCAAGAGAGTTTTGAATACTGATGCGATAATCAGAACTTTTAGTCCTCTGTGGCGATCAAGGAATGGCTTTAAGGTCCGCAACGCAGGAGATCACAAGCAGTTATTTGTGTTTGACAATGTGGAGGAGGTCAAAAAAATTTTGGCAAGCGAACCGTGGAGTTTCGACAGGCATCTGGTCGTTCTTCAGAGATTGGATAATGCAATTCCAATTCATGACATGGCTTTGAACACAATATCGCTTTGGGTACAAGTCCATAACATTCCGATTAGCTTTTTGAGCAGGGGTATAGCGGAGGATTTATGTGACGCAATGGGGATAGTGGATCGTAATACAAGCGATGTGGAGGTTGACAAAGGCAGTTTCTTTCGAGTCCGTGTGCGAGTGGATATCTCTTTACCACTCTGTAGGGGGCATGTTCCGTCCATTGAAGATGAAGAAGAGCATTGGGTAACATTCAAATACGAACGTCTTCCTAATATATGCTAATGGATTCGGGCAGCCTTAACTTCGATGAGCCGTAAGCCAATGGTGGTTGTATCGGGGTTCTACGAGAATAGAAAATAGAGGAGGCCAACTCTGGCCAGACCAGTGGTAGAGGAGAGTTCACCATCGTCGAAAGGACACGGAGCAGACGTTACAAAGGTAGGGCAGCCTAAGGATACGGCCAGCGCAGAAACAGAGGAGCATGTAACTGAAGCAATAATTGCACCGGGGTCATCAATTCTTCAAACGGCTAATGGAGGCAATCACGGAATTAAAGGGGATTTTATTGACAGTCAGTTATTGGAGATTGATAGAATATTAAATAAGGTTGAAATTACTGGGAGCGAAAAAAGGGGAGTAACGACCAATAATAAAGAGGCTGGCTTGGATATTCCAAATAAGGATAAGGAGGAAAAAAATAAACCAAGCAGCACTGAAGGGAGCTCTACAACAGCAATGAAGGGTAATGAGCTGGATAAGTCCAATCTGCCTCCATACCGTGCCATTTGGAAACCACCTCCATGGTCGATCCTGAAGGTGAACTCTAATGATGCTAATTTCCAGGAACAAAATTCTGTGGGTGTTGTTTTGGATATGGGAGGTGGATTAGTGTTGATTTGGAGATTAACCATTGACGAAATTGTGGAGGGTTCGGGCACAAATTATATCGATATAATGTTTCAAGAAGAAGATAGGGCAGTGATTAGTGTGATCATCCGAGAATGCCAAGGAAAAGGCTTGGCACACATGGTTGAAATCATCCCTTTCTCCTTAACTGTCATAGAGCTTGAAACTTTGGCTATATCGAAAGCTTTACAGTTTGATGCTGATCTAAGTTTGGATGATGTCACCCCAGAGGGAGTTTCAGAGATTGAAATGAACGCTTTGAATGCAGATTCGCAATCTTTGGAATCCTTTGGTTTACTTAGTTGCGATGTTAAATGTTTTGCAAGTTTATTTCATTGTATTAGGTTTTCATATGTTCGTAGAGAAGGATTGTTGTATTCTCACAGTAAGAGAAACGAGAATGGGGTTGTTCATAGTCTGGCTAAAAATGCATTATGCATACCAGATTTTCAAATATGGATGGAAGACGTCCCATCTTATATTGGTTCGTTTTTACATTTGGATTAGCTGAATTTTATTAATAAAATCCATCAGTTTCTTTCTCAAAAAAAAAAAAAAAAAAAAAAAGTTTTAACTTCAATCTAAGCTTCTTCCCAATATATATATATATATATATATATATATCTATGCTCTTTTGAAAAGTAAGAGCTACAAGGGTTTTACTTAATTCTACTTTTTTTTTTAATTGGAATCTTCTTTTATCTTAATAAGAAATCGTCACATTATCCACTAACTAAATAAAAAGTTAATTAAAACTCACGACCACTTGTTATTGTATATTTAAAATAAAATGACATGTTTAGTTAAAAAAGTATTAGAGGTAAGTCAAATCCGAGGATCAAAACTTCTTACCAACACATTGGGTTTGCTTTCAAGGGATTCTTCCATGTAATAATTCGGTATGTGTGGGACGGGGAGACTGCACATGCCTAATGGAATAGTTGTAAATAATCTTACTTTTTTTCTTTTTTCCTTTTTCAAATTTCAAGTATACTTTAGTTCACTTTTAGCAAAATTTAAAAAAAAATAAAATTAATTAATTAATACAAAATGCACACTAAAAAATTTAAATGATTCTCACTTCATTGAGATACAAAATTATTAGTATTTATATATATATATATATATAATAATTTATTAATTAATTTTTTTTTGAAAGACAAGTTTTTATATTTAAATTATGTTAACATCTTTTTCTTCAATTGATAATATAACTAATTCAATGAACTAGAATAACTAATTGCTCAAAAGAGACATTCTCAAGATTACACAAAAGAACATCAGCCATGCGACAAGCACAAGTCTGGGAATTATAATTTGAATCCATCCATTTCATGAATTTTTATTTTGTATTCACATAGATATACAACACCCCACTCACATAGGGCAATGTGAGTGGGGTGATATCTCCATGATACAAAATACCACACCCTTATCTTCATGACAATTAGGGCTGTCCATCAACCTGCCAAGCCTAACCCACCCATCTAACCCGATCCAACCCAAATGCCCACGGGTGGATCCAATTGTCCATACAGGTCGGGTGCAGGTCAATTAATTTTAAAATTCGGTTTTATGGGTTGATTTTGGGTCCCTTGACTTCTAACCCGTGTAAATTGACCCGTCTGACTTAGAAATCTTAAAAAGAAAAAACATGGGTTACGCTTACGACTTTTGTTTCAGAGTTCAAGTTCCAGAGAATTCTCTCTCACTTTCTCTAATCTCTCACTCTCCCTTTCTTTGATCTCTCTCTCAAATCCCTAATCCTAGACTCCTTGCTACTGCTATCGCCAAGTTGAGCTTCGTCGCCACCCCTAACCCTAGCCTCCTTGTTAATGTCGCCCAATTGGCCCTATTATGCCACCGCTGATTCAAAGTTTTCATGGCACTTGTAGGGTTCAAGTTTGTTGGGCCAGATACCAACTTTTTGTAGTGAGAGCCCAACAAATTCCCGACAATAAATTTGTAGAGAATGGGTTAAACAACTGGGCTGGTTATGGATTTAGCAACGGTTCCTATCAACAAACAAGGATAAGAAGACACAGGCTAATAAAAGTTTCTTCGGTCCGAAGAGGTTTTGCAATTATCAACTTAGTGAATACAATTTTTTCTCTCCCCCCTCACTGTGAGGCCTGTTTCCTTTATATATACACTTTTGCTCCTATCTTCACCGCACACTTGTCCTCCATCTAGGCGTTCACTTGAGTACTAGTCACATCAGAGGTCTGCTTTAACGTGCAGCGAGTGGTTGTGGTTGAGGTTGCACTGTTCAGGTGTCTTCTCCACATAAATGCGGCCAGGAAAGTTGCTGCAGTGCATTAAATGCGGGGGTGGCAGCGTTATTTGTAAGATATTTCATGATATCCCCACACTTAGGCATGCCCAGAGCTAACCCCTTACTGAGAAATCTTCTGCTTGATCAAGCTCTCTGGAGATCCGACGCGTGGAACCTCTTCGAACCAGTCAAGTTGTCTTCGGATGCAACACTCGTCCTTTCTTGGTTGCATTTTCTCTAGGATGGCAAAGCGTTGATCCCTTTAATCTCTTCGGGCAGGAAGTTATATTCAAGTTGGGCCCCAGGCCCAACATATGGTGTTAGGCTTTCTCACCCACAATAGCCCCTCAAAATTTCAATTTTTCCCTCGCATCCGAAGAGAAAAAGTGGGGTTTTGACTTTTGCCAAATGAAAGCATTGTATTCCTGACTCCGCACGTGTGTGCGCATGAATCTAGGCGCCTTTTTTATTACCGCTGCTATTGCGTCATTTCCCAAGCAACATTAATTGCTCCAGGCGGCGTCTTGTCAATGAGATCCAACGGTGAGTTAGTGATCAACGGTCGTGATTCTCCTCGAAATTTGGGCGGGATAAATTCCACCGGTTTGCTGGCTCCTATATAAATGCCCAAAAAGGGGTCATCTCCCCCTTACTTTACGAATTTCAGACTCTCAGCGAACTCAGACATCTGCGCTTACAATGCTCTTTCTGCAATCAGCCCCTACTCACCCCAGAACTCATCGCGATCTTTTTGCGAGCATCAGGGTCGTTCTTCCATTCAATTCCGCGTAAGTCCCCTGTTCGAGGTTCTCAAACTCTTTTCGGATTGCCTCTTTGGCCTTTATTAGCTTTTCCCAGTTACTGTTTCGCACTTCCTCCTCTAACCTGATCGAAAATGGGTAGATTTAATACTTAGTGGACAATCCCTCCCAGATAGAGAAGTTTAGGGCGACGTATCGCATTCCTCAGGAAGTGGGCCTGAGGTATTGCCCCACGGAAGGGTTATTAACGGACCGAGAAGTGGGTGAAGTCATAATCCCCATTATCGCTTTCCTGGAGGGAGGAATGACCATCCCCATGGGTCCAGTTACCAGAAGTTACCTTACCGCCCATAGGCTTAGCCCTGACCAGTGCGCACCTAACACGTTTAGGATTTTAAGGGCGGTTGACGACCTAAACCGTCATTTAGGATTGGGACTAACCTGGCACGATGTGGTACACATGTACGAGTGTCGTACCAAAGAAGGAGCGGGATACTATCTAAGGTCCCGATCCGACGTCGTCAGACTCCTCTCCAGTCTCCCCAAGTCTAATAAAGGGATGAAGGACGATTATTTGATCGTCTCGGGCGCATGGCATGATGGAATTCATTGCCCAACCCAGCCAGGAGAGCCAGGTGGGACATCCCCCATTGAGATTTTCTAACATTTTTGCTTTCAGCTATTCGGACTTCACCTCGTCATATTTCAATCTCTTCTGACAGTTCTGTTGCAATGTTCGCAGATAAAAATCACGTAGCTCTTCGGTTGAGTCTCTCAAATACCGCAGCTCTGAATTACCTTCTTCGGTCGGAGATTTTTGTAAGCGAAGACAGACAGCTTAGGTCCGTTCCCCTCATCCTCGGCTATATCGCGAAGTCTGAACTTCAGCCGATCGACAACGCAATAAAACTCGGGGATCGCCGCATCAACCGCATTGACGTGGCTCGGAAAGGTTTTCTGGCCCCGTTTGACCTTGCACCTGTGCCACATCCGAACCCACAGGGCGTTCCATTACTCGTCCAGCCTGTTCAGCGGGTCCCTTTTCGATCGGAAGCAGAGGGAGAGAGAGTAGCCTCATCGACCCCTTCGCTTGACGAGCAAATCGACCAGTTCAAGTTTGAAGAGGAAAACTCGGAGGAGGTTCAAATTTTGTCGGCCGACGAGGTACTTGATAGGCATTCAGTTGCTCCGCTCTTACATATAGCCGTGCTTGACGACTCTGAAGAGGAAGATATGCAGAATCTAACGGACTTGATGAAGAACAGGAGGTCGAAGGTGGTGACCAAGGGTACTGGTACATCCCAGCCCACGGTCAATCTTCCACCACCCCCTCCTCCTCCCCCAGTCCCAAGAGATCCCGGCCTAAAGCCACTGCCGGATCTGAAGAAGAAAAGGTTGGTGACGGATATTGAAGAAGGGGAAGTGGTCCCTCCGAAGGGTCCCAAACAGCAAAAAATGGCCCATGATACTAGAAGTAAAAGGGCTTCTTCTACTGATAGCAGAGATGAACCCTTGGCCGCAAACGTGCGGCGAGGGGTCCAGGTGTGGTCTCCGAAGCTGACCCTGGATGGCGTAGCCATCCCATATGATGCCTCTCTCCGAAACTACGCTGAAGGGAAAGCTGGGCATATAGCAGAAGCGCTGGAGAAGCCTCTCCTCCTTCCGAAGGACATGGAGTCCTATCGGCGCTTCAGCGAACATGAGCTTTTTCTGTTCCTCAAAAGGGACTTAGGCATGGTGAGATAAGTGGTATCCTCTTGTAGCCTTTATGTGCGTTCACAACTTAACGTAAAATTCTTTGGTTGCCATGCAAATTGCCCAACAAATTTACGTGGCTGAAGAGTGGAATAAAAAGAAAGATGTTGAAGTGCAAGCCGAGGTCCGATCCAGGGAGGATGTAGAGAAAGCATTGGGCAGTGCAAAAGACGAGTGCGCCCGCATCCACGACCAACTGAAGGAGGAGACGAAGGCAATGAAGAGTGTGGAGGCAGGCTTGAAGAATGTTGAAAAGCAAGCCGAAGACCAACGCCAGAAGCTATATACCACTGAAATCAATCTGGAAACGGAGAGGGCGTTGGTGAAAGAACTTCGGGCTGAGCTAGACAAGGCCAGGGACGCTGCTACATTGGCCAAGGAGGACGCTCAGTTGGTCAAGGAGGCAATTGAGGCCGAGAAGCAGGCTGCCTACCTGCTGGGGGTGCAAGAGACCCAAACGAGGCTGACCGAGGAGTTTGCCAAGGTCTGCAGGGATTACTGCGACATTACATGGGGCAAAGGCCTTGATGCGGCTGGAGTCCCCGCAGAGTCTGCCCTAAGGCAGCCTGGGAGTGTCTACTATCACCCTGATATATGCAACCTGCCAGATGCCTTGGAAGCTTCCTCGGCCGGTCAGAATCCTCTAGTCCCAACCGAGACAAGTCAGGCACCCCTTCAGATCAGAGATGCGGGCTATCTGCCAAAGACTGATCTAGTGCCTCAGAATAAGGCTTAGGATGTTCAGATCGCTTAGGATGTTAGGATCCTTTGTCATCTATTTTTGTAATGAAATTACCTCTTTAATGAATGAAATAGTTTGCTCTTTGTTCCTTGTGGCTTTTATGGTGTATGTTAGATTGTTATTATGGCTAACAATGATAGTTTGATAACTAATAATCAACCAAAACCATAGTAATCATTCAGACATTGCTAAACAAGGCCTCGAGGCAACAACAGTTGACGTAATTCAGCTTGAGTTTGCGTGTTTCGCCAAACACTAGGTTAGACTAATAACGTGAACGAGTATTAACCGAGATTATCTAGTCCGAAGACCGCGAGCATGATTGGATTTAAGTCTAAACACTTGTAAATCGTAAATGTGTTAACTAACCCAAATCATCTGGTCCGAGGACTACAGGCATGATTGGATTAAAGTTTAAACACTTGTAAATCGTAAAGGAGTGTTAACTAACCCAAATCGTCTGGTCCGAGGACTACAGGCATGATTGGATTTAAGTTTAAACACTTGAGAATCGTAACGGAGTGTTAATTAACCCAAATCATCTGGTCCGAGGACTACAGTCATGATTGGATTTAAGTTTAAACACTTGAGAATCGTAAAGGAGTGTTAACTAACCCTAATCATCTGGTTCGAGGACTACATGCATGATTGGATTTAAGTTTAAACACGTGAGAATCGCTAAGGAGTGTTAACTAACCCTAATCATCTGGTCCGAGGACTACAGGCATGATTGGATTTAAGTTTAAACACGTGAGAATCGTTAAGGAGTGTTAACTAACCCCTATCATCTGGTCCGAGGACTACAAGCATGATTGGATTTAAGTTTAAACATGTGAGAACTTATCACAACAAGACGGTATCATGACTGAAGGAAGCATTCTTTTAATAGTAGTACCTTTTGAGGTTATTTACATTCCATGGCTGGGGTACCACATGATTATCCAGGTCTTTTAGGAAGTATGCTCCAATGCTAGCCCTCGAAGTGATGCGATACGGCCCTTCCCAGTTCGGTCCCAGCTTTCCCCATGCTGGATTCTTTGTATTACCTACCACCTTCCTTAGGACCAGATCGCCAGGTTCGAGGGGTCTCAGCCTCACATTGGCGTCATAGCCCTATTTGAGTTTCTGCTGGTAATGCACTAATCGGACCATGGCATTTTCCCTTCGTTCTTTAATCAGATCCAAACTCTTTTCCAGCTGCCCATCGTTGTTGGTTGGGTCAAAAGAGCTAGTCTTGTAGGTCGGGAATCCAGTCTCGAGAGGTATAACGGCTTCAGCCCCATAGGTCATTGAAAAGGGGGTCTCTCCAGTGGATCTGCGAGGCGTAGTTCTATATGCCCACAATACGTGGGGTAGTTCTTCTACCCACCTACCCTTCGCATCATCCAGCCTCTTCTTTAGCCCGTTAACTATGACTTTATTAACGGTTTCGGCCTGCCCATTTCCCTGGGGATAGGCAGGGGTGGAATATCTATTTGTGATCCCCAGCTCACTACAATAGCTTCTGAAAGCTTTGCTATCAAACTGAAGCCCGTTGTCCGAGATGAGGGTATGTGGGACTCCAAATCTGGTGATGATGCTTTTCCAGATGAACTTCTTTACGTCTACGTCCCTGATATTTGCTAGAGGTTCAGCTTCTACCCACTTGGTGAAGTAGTCTGTTTCGACCAGCAAGTACTTCCTGTTTCCTGCTGCCTTAGGGAATGGGCCTACGATGTCCAATCCCCATTGAGCAAAAGGCCACGGGCTGGATAGTGGATTGAGGGTACCGCCTGGCTGATGTATGTTCAGCGCAAACCGCTGACACTGGTCGCACTTTTTTACGTATTCGTGAGCCTCTCTTTGCATATATGGCCACCAATAACCCTGCGTGATGGCTCGG
This sequence comes from Quercus glauca, assembly GCA_023736055.1. Taxonomy (NCBI): domain Eukaryota; kingdom Viridiplantae; phylum Streptophyta; class Magnoliopsida; order Fagales; family Fagaceae; genus Quercus; species Quercus glauca. The sequence continues at coordinate 17,127,291 of CM043318.1, read as the reverse complement.
TGGGCTAAGGACCTACCTCCAGTATGGCTCCCACATATCCCTTCATGCAATTCCTCCAGTAGTGACTCGGCCGCTTCAGGGTGCATGCACAGTAAGTACGGACCTGAATAGGAACGTTTGTACAGTTTGTGGTCCTCGGACAACCAGAACCTCGTAGCTTTCCTCCGTACTTTGTCCGCTTCCCCTTTTTCTTCGGGCAAGACATCGTCCTTCAGGAACTTGATGATAGGATCCATCCAGCACTCGTCGGCCCTGATGTGATGGACCTGGACTGCCTTTTTTCTCAGCTCTGTGGGGTTCAGCATATCCTCGATGAGGATAACCCTTGGTAATTCCTGTGCCGAAGAGGTAGCTAGGGTGGCTAATGAATCGGCGTGCGTATTACTACTTCTGGAGATGTGCCGTAGTTTAAAAGATTCGAACTCGGACTGCAGGGACTTAGCCAGGCTCAAATACCCCCGCATCCTTTCATCTTTTGCTTCGAATTCTCCCAGCACTTGGCCGACAATCAACCTTGAGTCCGAGAATATCTCTACGGACTTTCCTCCCATCCTTCGTACCATCTTCATCCCCATCAATAGAGCCTCATATTCTGCCTCATTGTTCGTAGCTGAGAAGTCCAGCCTTAAGGCTTTTTCAATGATAACTCTCTCGGGGGATATCAGCACTAGCCCCACCCCTGAGCCTCTCTGATTTGATGCGCCATCTACGTACACTTCCCAGGGCAAAGGGCTCTGTGAAGAAACCATACCAACGTGCCTTCCTTCCGTGCCTATGATTGGTGTTACTTCCTCTAAATGGGGTTCTGTGAACTCGGCGACCAGGTCCGCAAGGATCTGGCCCTTTACTAATGTGCGAGGCATGTACTTGATATCAAAAGCCCCTAGTATCGTCCCCCATTTGGCAATCCTTTCCGTGTAGTCTGCACTTCGGAGTATTGCTCTGAGTGGAAGCTGGGTGAGGACTATGACGGTGTGGGCTTGGAAATAGTGAGGCAACTTCTTCGTACCAAGCACCACAGCTAGGATGGCCTTTTCTAGTGGTAAATAACGAATTTCAGCCTCCTGCAGTGACTTGCTTACGTAATAGACTGGTTTTTGCACTCCACAGTCTGTTCGGATCAGCACCAAGCTTACGGCATTAGAAGCCACATCGATGTAGGCAAACAAGACTTCGTCTGGCTGGGGACTGGACATGATTGGAGGTCTAGCCAGGTAGTCCTTAAGTTGCTGAAAAGCAACAGCACATTCTTCAGTCCATTCGAAACCCTTCCACTTATTAATCAACGAGAAGAAAGGCCTACACCTGTCTGCTGATCTGGAAATGAACCTATTAAGGGCAGCGGCCATCCCAGTCAGCTTTTGAATTTCTTTGGGGTTCCGAGGAGCTTGCAGGTTGTGGATGGCCTTTATCTGATCGGGGTTAACTTCGATTCCCCTGTGAGTGACCATATACCCTAGGAACTTGCCTGATCCAACACCAAACGAACACTTGGACGCATTCAAGCGTAACCTGTGCGCCCTCAGGATTTCAAAAACATCTCTAAGATCCTCAACGTGTTCGGGTACGACCTTGCTTTTCACCACCATGTCATCAATATAAACTTCCATGCTTTTACCCAATTGCGGCTCAAACATCCTGGTCATCATCCTCTGATAGGTAGCTCCTGCATTTTTCAAACCGAAGGGCATTACCTTGTAGTGGTAATTCCTCACGGGGGTTACGAAAGCTGTTTTCTCTTGATCGGCGAGAGCCAGCGGTATCTGATGATATTCCTGGAATGCATCTAAGAAACTCATCCGAGGGTGTCCAACAGTAGCATCAACTAGTTGGTCTATCTTCGGCATGGGAAACGGATCCTTCGGACAAGCTCTATTAAGATTGGTAAAGTCCACACACACCCGCCATTTTCCGTTTTTCTTTTTTACCACCACCGTGTTAGCCAGCCATTCGGGGTAAAAGATCTCCTTAATAGCTCCTGCCTGCTTGAGTTTCATTACTTCATCCCTGACCACGTCAGCGTGTTCCCTTGACGGACGCCGAAACGGTTGTTTTTTGGGGATAATGGTGGGATTAACGTTTAGATGGTGGCAAATGAACTCTGGACTTACTCCTAGGGCCTCCGCGGAGTCCCATGCGAATACATCAACGTTGGCTCTGAGGAACTCTACCAACTCCTCTTTCTCCTGAGGGGGCAGCATGGATCCGACTTGAAAGAACTTCTCTGGGTCGTTATCAACAACTACCCTTACCAAGCTCTCGCACTCTGCCTCTTCGGCCGAGGCTTCGGTGTCCAGCACCGATGGCCTTAATTGCTACAACTTCTCTTTGTTACAGTCCGAGGGCTCAGTCTGAGGTTGGTGCTGGATAGCTGCCACTAGACATTACCTGGATGTAGACTGCTCTCCTCGGATCTCCTCGACTACTCCTTCGGACGGATACTTAATCTTCTGATGAAGTGTGGATGATACGGCTCTGAGGGTATGAAGCCAGGGTCTGCCCACAATAGCAGTGTAGGGTGAGTAGGCATCCACCACTATGAAATCTACCTCCACCGTCTCAGGTCCAGTTTGCACAGGTAGTCTGATTTGGCCCTTTGGAATGATCACTTTACCATCGAAACTGACTATAGGGGAACTGTAAGGAGTTAGGTCTTCGGGAGATAAGTTCAGCCCCTTATATAGGTCCAGGTACATTATTTCTATGGCACTGCCCTGATCTACCATCACCCTCTTCACGTCGTATCCACCTATTCTCAGAGTAACTACCAGGGCGTCATCATGCGGCTGTATAGTCCCGATTTTGTCTTTGTCCGAAAAGCCCAAAACCGGAGACTCCATCCTAGGTCTCTTCGGCTCTCTGTTAACACTTTCCGAGGGCATTCGAGCAACTGACAATACCCTAGATGGGAAAGACCCCGTTCTTCCTGGTGCGGCAAAAATAACATTGATCGTTCCCAAGGGAGGTTTTACAGAATCACCTCTCCTGGGCCCCGCGTTTGCCTGATTTCCTTGACCGTATGAGTGGTGTAGGAGGTGCTTTAGCCTGCCTTCGCTGACCAGCTGATCCAGATGGTCTCACAGGCTCCTGCAATCCTCAGTAGTATGCCCGTGGTCAAGGTGATACTGACAATAAAGATTGTGGTTGCGCCTTTCAGGGTTTCCTACCATCTTGTTTGGCCTTTTGAAGAATGGTTCATTTTTTATTTTATCCAGGACTTGGTGCACTGGTTCGCGAAAAACCGCATTGACCGTCTGGAAGTTCGCTGTGCTTTGTCCGGCCCAGTCCTTCCTCGGCCTGTTGTGGTTCTGCCTGTCCGACCTGAAATCCCTCCCCTCCTGAGGGATAACCTTCTCCTTTCCCTTACTCTGCTGCTGATCTTCTTCAACTCTTTTGTACTTATCAATCCTGTCCATCAACTGGCGTATACTGGTAGCAGGCTTGCGCGTTAAGGACGTTCTCAAGGGATGTTCAGTGGGGAGGCCCAGTTTAAAAGAGCTGATAGCCACCAGTTCACAATCTTCCTCTACCTCGTTATACGTTTCCCAGAACCTATCTGAATACGACTTCAAAGTCTCACTTCCTTTCATACTGACTGACAATAGGGAAGCCATAGACTGCGGAACCCTTCGGCACGTGACAAAACGTGAACCAAATGCTTGAGTCAACTCTTGGAAAGAGCTTATGGATTTTGCTTTTAGATTGTCAAATCACCTCATGGCTATCGGTCCCAAGCTGGATGGGAAGACTTTGCACATCAGGGTTTCGTCTCTAGAGTGGACGGCCATCCTCTGGTTGAAATGGCTCACATGTTCCACTGGGTCTGTCCGGCCATTATAGATGGTGAATGTAGGCTGGTGAAAACGTCGAGGAAGTCTAGCATTCTCGATGTTACGGGTAAAGGGAGATCTGGAAATCTGATCCAGGGCTTTACTCATAGCGTCGTTCCCTGCGCCCCTAGGTAAGGGGTTCTGAAGGTTCCTCTCGTCATGACGCATTTCCTCATAGGTAAAGGATTCGCTGACTAGCGTTCGAAGTTTCTGTTTGTAGACAACATCCTGTTCGTCCTCAGAATCTTCATCAGAGTACGAGGGACTGCGCTTTCTCTTCGCATGGCGCAACTCCTTCTTTAGCCTATCGATTTCCTTCTGCATGTCTTTGTTTTTCTCTGCATGGGACATGTGGCTCTCTCCATGCGACTGGTTTTGATCGTCGCGTGCGGTGTGTACGCTGCCCTCACGATCCTGCCTCCGTTCCAGATGAAGGAAGGGATCGGTGTGCTGAGACGACCTGGACTTAGCTGGTCGTTGCCTTGGTTCAGCCATCCTTTGAGGTGTTGCTTCCACCTTTGCTCAAGCTGTTTCCCACAGACAGCGCCAATTGTAGGGTTCAAGTTTGTTGGGCCAGATACCAACTTTTTGTAGTGAGAGCCCAACAAATTCCCGACAATAAATTTGTAGAGAATGGGTTAAACAACTGGGCTGGTTATGGATTTAGCAACGGTTCCTATCAATAAACAAGGGTAAGAAGACACAGGCTAATAAAAGTTTCTTTGGTCCGAAGAGGTTTTGCAATTATCAACTTAGTGAATACAATTTTTTCTCTCCCCCCTCACCGTGAGTCCTGTTTCCTTTATATATACACTTTTTCTCCCATCTTCACCGCACACTTGTCCTCCATCTAGGCGTTCACTTGAGTACTAGTCACATCAGAGGTCTGCTTTAACGTGCAGCGAGTGGTTGTGGTTGAGGTTGCACTGTTCAGGTGTCTTCTCCACATAAATGCGGCCAGGAAAGTTACTGCAGTGCATTAAATGCGGGGGTGGCAGCTTTATTTGTAAGATATTTCATGATATCCCCGCACTTAGGCATGCCCAAAGCTAACCCCTTACTGAGAAATCTTCTGCTTGATCAAGCTCTCTGGAGATCTGACGCGTGGAACCTCTTCGGACCAGTCAGGTTGTCTTCGGATGCAACACTCGTCCTTTCTTGGTTGCATTTTCTCCAGGATGGCAAAGCGTTGATCCCTTTAATCTCTTCGGGCAGGAAGTTATATTCAAGTTGGGCCCCAGGCCCAACATATGGTGTTGGGCTTTCTCACCCACAGCACTCATTGTTCTTTGTTGAATCTCAAACTCCACAAGCCTCTTTTGATCTACTTAAGATATCCTCTTGAGACTCTAATCTGTAAAGTTTGCTAGTGGGTTAGTAAAAAAAGTTTTCTTTTTTAAAAAAAATTTGCTTTGATCTTGTGATGGATGTGGGGAGGGAGTGGTGGTGCTGGTCTAATCTTCTCACTTTTTCGTTTTAGTTTCATAGATCTGGGTTTTTGGTTTGGATTTTGATTTCTTTGTTCTAGGTTTTTTTTTTGAAAGATTGTTTTGGGTTTTGATTTCGTTTTAGTCTCATAGATTTTGTTTTGGATTTTGATTTCTATGTTTTTGGTTTTGATTTTGTTTTAGTCTCATAGATCTGGGTTTTTGGTTTGGATTTTGATTTCTTTGTTCTGGGTTTTGAAATCTATGTTGCTGTGTCTGAGACCCGAAATCACCTGACTGGCTCCGACCTACTTAATCGATGACCCAGGCCATCGGACTCGACCCGAACGTTCTGAAGGCCGCGGGTCCATTTTCCGTTCACCCGATTCAATCAGGTTGAGTGTGGGTCAGACCCAAACCCGATCCGACCCGACCCGTGGACAACCTTAATAACAATCACCAGCCATCTTTCTCATGATATCATGGGATTTCAAACCACAGGTAGCCAAGTGTTTAGTTGGATTTTTTTTTTTTTTAATCTTAATTGATCTTGTATTTTTTTTTTTTTTTTAGGAGAGAGACAAAAATCGAACAAAATTACATATTTAGCCATGTTTTTAACAGAGGTAAGTTATAGAACTCTAACTGAGCAAACCTGTGAGTAAAGTATCAAATTTCAAACCACAGATAAGCAACTTAAATTTCACCTAAACCACAGATAGATAAGTTATAATTTGCCCAATTATTTTATAACATTACTATTATACCTGTATTTTAAAATAAAGAGCTAAATGTATAGAGATATTTTGAGAGTTTTAGTGAAAATATCATTAAAATTAATTTCATTTCCTTTGATTCTTCCTAATTTTGAGGAGGATGAAAATTTGAGATTTTAAGAGAAAAATGGAGAAATGAGTGTTCTCTCCTACTCATTTCACTTCCTTCCACTTAAACTCCTAAACAAGGGAATGGTGAATGATCTTTTTATTTCCTCTATTAAAACTCTCAAATAAGAGAATGGAAGAAATGCTCTTAAATTATTCATTTCATTCTACAAACAAAGTGTTAGCCTATGTTGCATGAACACCAACACGAGTATGGGTACAAGTATCAAGGTACGACAATTCTTGAAAATAAGAGTAAAAGTACGACATGCCTAGGGTGCGGCAACAGTGGCCAATGATTTTTTTTACTGAAATTGAAATTTGTGAAAAATATTGTGATTTGCGAAATAAGGAGCGTTCATAGACTTGGTGACTTGGATTTTTTTTTTTCTTTTAACTTTTTAACTTATTTATTTATGTGCTTTTGATAATAGATAGTGAGATACAAGATACCTAAGGATATTTGTTTAGAAAATAATTTTTAATTTAAAAAAATAAAAATGCAGTTGATTTTTTTATATATTTTTATATTTCTCATAAAAAAAGTATCAAAACTTTCCTAAAAGTAATTTATTAACAAATTCCGTAATAATGAATTAATGAGACCCTTTAATTTTTTTTTTTAATTCTTTCTTTTAGGTATCGTTAACTTTGACCAAAGAAACAAACAAACTTTCCAAAACATAAAAATATATATATGCTAGTATTATGCCCGTGCGATGCACAGTTTAATAAAAAATATTTTGATAATATAATTAAATTTAATAACAAATAAAATGAATAAAGAATTAATTCAAAATTTAAGATTAAAAAATAAATTGTACTTGTACACTTAAATGAAATTTAATTTTTATTTCTTATTTTGATATTTAAATCATTTGTTTTAGCGTTGATTTCATTCAAATGGTTATGAGTTATATCAACCCTAAACTGAATTAATAATAAATAAAAATATAATACTCTAACTTAATGTAACATTCTAACTTACTAATAAATAAATATAACACTCTAACTTAAGTAATGTTTGTAATTGTATTGTGTTTTAGCCTTTAAGAACACATATATTATTTTTTTTTATCATAAAAAAAACCTGGATATTAATATTATACATGAAAAATAATGAATTCAATAATTGAAACGGTTGAAAACAAAATTAAGTCAAAACCTCAATTCATTAATGAAAAAATATCCAAAATTTTGAACTTAAAAAAAAAAAAAAATGGAGTTAAGTAAAGATAGACTTACGTAGAAATTTGGACGGATGGATTCTTCATATCCAATTTCATGTTTGACAACAAATTTTGCTTTTAATTAAAGAATATAGATTACATGGAACAAAGCACCAAACAAAAGCCATAACAAATTAAATCCATAATAAAATATTGATGTCAACAACAAATAATCATGAAATAAGAAATTAAAAAATACAAAAATATTGCTTGCTATATTGACTTCTAAAAAAAAATACTAAAGGTGTGATCAAATATAGAATTTCAACCTATCTATTCAAAATCTATTCAATTTGATGAAAGAAAAAAAAAATTACCTGCAAGGTTGTAGGTAGGGCAGAGAGGAGAATTGAAAGATATAGCAAATAATTGTAAAGTACGTAGTAGAAATAATGAAATACCAAAAAAACTGTGTGTATATATAGTGGAAATTTTAGGTTGTAAAGAAGCTATGAACAAAAAAAAGTAGTTTAGGTGAAACTCAAATACTTTTTATTTTTATTTTTACTCTATTTTTAGGAAAAAGATGACATAAAATATCCACCAAAAAAAAAAAAAACGTAGGAAAAAAAAAAGCAAATTCTATCTTCTTTTTTTTTCCTTTTACGTTTTTTAAAGAAACATAGGAAAAAAAAATTCATCAATTCTTTCACTTTAACTACTTTAGTTTAACTACTCTATGTATACTCTAAATTTTTTTTTTTTGAAATTATAGATAAATTAATAATAAAAGGATTATATGAAGAATTTGGATTGTAATCAAATTAAAATTTTTATCAACTTATAAATTATAGGAGAAAAAGATAAAGACAAAAAATATATATATATATATATATATATATATCTATTTTTTGATTTTAGGGTTTGTTGATAACATTTTAGATAGACACAACTATTATAGTTGTAAATCAAATGCTACATTCTTTCATCACTTGATTTGTCATATTTATCCAAAAAATATGTATATATATCTATTCTTAAAATCTAAAAATTTATTAAAATTTTTGCAATTTGGTGAAGCCATGTGGCGCAACCACGGCGTCTAAGCCCAACTTTTATTATATACAATATGATATATAAATATAATAAAAAAAAACTAAAAGTCAAGTACTTATTTAATATTTTCACTTTTCAATACAATTTTTTGGTTTATGCCGCATTTAATAAACTTTATAAAATTGTTAAGTTTATTATAAAAGAAAATTCTATGTTTACATTATACCTACAATATAAATTTACATTGTAAGTAAAATATAAACATTTAAATGTCCATAAATTGAAACAGGCTATCGAGTGACTCCATAATGTTGAGCTTTTTTTAATAATAAACAATAAAAACTTTAATCAAAACCAAACAACAGTATTTAAAAAGGAGTAAGCACACACATCAAAGAGTCTAAAATAGAAAGAAAAAAAGAAAAAGAAAAAGAGGGTAAGATATACACATTTTGGCCTAAGAATTGTCCACGTCAGTGGATGTATAGATGTGTAAATATACAATCTTGCTATAGTAATTGTCTACTACCACTGTTCATGTGTAAATGATTTTTTAATTCTTTTCTTCTCTCTTCCTAACAGATCTCTTTCCCTTCGTCTCACTCTTCCCGGGGGAATGTGCAGAAGAACTGTGAGAAAGAGTTGTATATGGTTAGTTAGGCAACGCTGGAAACTATAAGGAAAACTAGACATCTCGAGTTTTAGAAACTCGAGATCCGTTCACATAGATCTCGAGTTTCCAAAACTCGAGTTCCATGCAAAAAAAAATTTAGTTTTATCGCCCCTATAGTGGCGTTTTTAAGTCTTATAGTGACGTTTTAAAGCCCTATAGCGGCGTTTTTCTACAAAAATTTTTTTATAAGTGCCCATACCAGGTTCAGGAAGCCCTATAGTGGCGTTTTTAAGCTCTACAGTGACGTTTTAAAGCCCTATAGCGGCATTTCCTGCAAAATTTTTTCATAAGTGTCATACAAGAGCCCTATAGTGGCGTTTTTAAGCCCTATAGCGGCGTTTTCCGGAACTCGAGTGTTTAAAACTCGATTTCCACATGAATTTTTTTCCAAATCAGACCCATCCGTTTACAAATCGAGACTTAAAAACTCGAGTTTTATGTTGGAACTCGAGTTTTAAACACTCGAGATGCTAATTTTCAATATTCTTCTCAAAAATGACAACTAACTAAATTTTTTTATATTTATTGTTAAATGGAAAAAAAATTCCACTCTTCCCCTTTGTCTTCTTCTGACAACAAAACCACCCCTGGCCCAGCCTCAATCACCGATCAAGTAGTACCACCCAAATATTAAAACCCCAAAACTAAAATTAGAATAATTCATCATAGAACCAGATGAAATCATAACACAAAATTAATAAAAAGCCATATGAAATCAAGTGAGGACCATGGTATTGCGATGTCAAGATCAGAGGTGGCGGTGGTGGGTCGCTGCAACTGAAGTTTGCTTGGGTTGTTGGTGGCAGTGAGGATGGGTCAAGTTTAAGATGCTGCTAAGAAGAAGAGCAGCAGCAGTGGTAGCAGCTGGGAGAAAATTGAGAGGAGAGAGAGGTGGGGGAAGTGAGGGAGGATGAGAGAGAGGTCAGGCGTGAGTTTTAGATTTGAGAGGTGAGAGAGAATAAATGAAAATAGTAATAAAAGAAGAATAAAAATGATTATTTAAATGGTAAATTACAAAGTTAATTCTCATCCTTTGCACTATATTTCAATTTGGTTCCTAACCTTTTAATTGTGTCAATTTAGTCCCTAACTTTTTCAGTTTTGTATAATTTTAGTCCCTACCATTATCTCATGGGTGGAAAAAAAAAGATTAAAAAAATAATAAAGGAAGATTAAAGAAATAATGAAGAAATAATATTAAATGATATAGAAAAATAATAGAGAGTTTGTTAGAAAGTGTATTTAAAAAAAGTAGGCAGATAAAAGGTAAAACTATTATTTATTCTCCAAACAGTACAAAAATATAAAGAATCTATTAGAACTGCTCTAAGAGTGCTCTCCTAGTAAAAATTAACACCATTGATGAAGCTAGTAATTTAATAATAGAGTATTTACTATTTAGTCTAATATGCTATTATTGACAAATGAGTTCGTTGAAATAGCTTTGAGGAAATTTGGCTAAATTAGCACCGGCGTACTAAGAGTGCTTTATTAGTCAAAAATAATAATATGCAGTTTTGTATTACTATTTATGTTATATACACAAATTAAAAACAGCAGAGCACTCAGCCAAGAACTGTAACCCAACAATCCAAAGGAGAAAGAGAGAGAGAGAGAGAGGCACACCTTCAGCAGGGTAAGTACGAGGTTGGGTTTGATTTTGAGATTGAGATTGAGCTACCTCCACCAGCTGGCCGAAGATGCAAGCAGCACAAAAAGCTATAGCTAGAAGTGGTGGTGATCCCACCATGGCGTTAATCTTTTTCTATAGAGATTGATTAAGAAAATTGAAGAGCAATGAGAATACAGAATTAGAGAAAGAGCAATAGAGTAAGATACAAGATTATTAGTGATTTGCTAAGCCACAACAAGAGCTGACTATATGCATTTCCTAATTAGTCAAGCAAAGAAAATTCCATCCATTTGGTAAAAGAGTAATGTTAGAGATACAAAACTTTTTTATAAAAAAATTTACAAATTGTTGATATAGTGAGCGGTTATTGATTCCTCTATTCTTTCCTCTTATATTTGATTTGAATTGGTGCCATTCAAGGCTTACATTTATTAACCTTACATTGAATGTTTTAAGAATTTAGAATTTCGCTCTTTGAGAAGATGATGATGTAAGGTAAGTTTGTTAACTTTAAACCAAATATTTAATAAAAAATCGTGGGAAGCACGGGTCAACATTTTATAATAGGACGAAAGCCAAGGCCAAGATCTGCCCTTCTAAAAAGTCAAAACCAATCATACTAATAATCTACTATACTAGATTACCGTATTAAACACTCTGGTAGCCTTGATTTGCAAATGTACTAACTCTAGTATCAATAATATGTAGTGATTTTCAAATCTTGGGCCCCCTGAGTATGAAACTCTGTGTGAGTGAATTCAACATAGTTTGACATGATTGAAAAGAGACTAGGAAAAATTTCTCCACTCATTTTAGTCATCAGGGTGATTGTTCTGTTTTTCTTCTTTTCAATATGAAATGAGGTTGATGAGATTGTCGATGAGAATTTAATTATTGAATTTTTGGGTTTAAAAAAAAATATTGAATCATTACAGACCTTTATCTAAGTTTGACGTTCATAAATATTCAAGTTTTTTTTTTATTTATTTATTATTTATTTTTTATAATAGAGTTTCAACCTATGACGTTCACTTCTAATAATTGTACTCTTTAACATCAGATTAAGATATCAATCGGTTTTTAGTGTAGGTAAGGATTGAATTTAAGATCTTTTATTCAACCATTATAGACTTTACTGGATGAGTTAACTGAAACCCACATAAATATTCAAGTTTTGATTGGTGTTTGTAAACCATGTATAATTTTAACCATATAATTGTGAATGCATGTATAATTTAAACATATTCTAAAAAAATGTATAATTTTAACCATATAATTGTGATTGTTTTTAAATATAACCGTGTATATGCACGGGATTATACACTAATTGTATTTAAAGTAAATGCATTGCATGATCATTTAACCATTTATAAGTTATAAACTAGGATTTCGAGTTATTCAAAGGGGAAAAAGTTTGGAGCCACACCAATTGTGTAAACTAAATTCACCCAAATCCTTTTTCCCAAACGTTTAACACATTTCACATTAAACTCTGTTCAAACTTGATACAAAGAATGTTGTCATATAAAGTCACATATGCATAGCTTGACATGTCATCATGAACAAGAACACTTAATAAAGACACCAAGAGCTTGGGCAAAAGAGCTCATGTGCAAAAGACAAGTTCGAGCATAGGGGATGAGCTTGAACCAAATGACTGAGCATACTGTAAAGATGGCTAAAATCAAGGGAACCCCCACTCCAAACCCTCTTCTTTGTCTCATTGGCTAGTCTACCGTCTAACCAGTAATCCATCTTCAGAACTATAATTATATTTAGCTTTAAATTTTTAGGTCCAAAATTAACTTATGGCAATCCATACCACACCCAAAGAAAAATAAAATAAAAAATAAAACAGAATAAAAACTACAAACTTAAATAACTTTTCTTCACTAGTGTTAACTAGGAGTCATACAATTTCTCTGGAACATACATCAACTAGACCAAAGGATAGAGATTTGGCAAAGAGGCAGTGTTTCAGATTTTTTTTTTTTTTTTTTTTTTTTTTTTCATTTTTTACCTTTTGTAATTCCATCAAAAATTAATTTGAGTTAAGGGTAGTCAACAAAAATTTAGGGTGTGTGTTAGTACTGTATTTTGTCCAACCCAAAATTTTGATGAAAATATGAGTTGGAAAGAGTTTCAACTTATGGTATCCGCTCCTGGAGATAAATATCATCAGACCAAAACACCAATCAATTTTTGGTGTAGGCAGAGATTGAACCATAGATCTCTTATTCAATCATTAAAAAGATTTTACCAGTTGAGTTAATTGGAACCCACGAAAATATGAGTTTTAAATCAAAGGATTTCATGAATTTAATGAGTTTAATAGTCAAACCCCATCTTTTATTGATTTCAATCAAATTTCATTAGGCTGACTAAATCCGGTAGACCTTCAATAAAAATCAAACCATTTGATCGGATTAATTTTAGTCCTCTATTAAAGATCATGAAATTTCTTTGGATTTAATTGTTAATGGCAAAAAAAAAAAAAAAAAAAAAAAAAAACTTGAATGGAGGGAGATGTCGTGAAAATAAGAGAATTACACAATTGGATTCATTTTACTGTTTATAAAAAAAATAAAATACTCACTCCTTCTCAATTTGTTTGTCCTGTTTGAAAAATCAAACTTTTTAAGGGAACATCATTTATTGTCTTGTCTGTTTTATAAAAATATATAAGAGTTATTCTTAATGAGGCATCTAAAAGGGTGTCACAATTAAATTGATTTTTTAAAATATTGATTAGTTTTCTTTTCAAATAGTTTTGAAAATAAAGTAGGGGTATAATAGAAACATTAGTAAACTAATAATTTTTATTTTTAGAAACAGGACAATATTTTGTGACATTCCAAAATAGAATAAAAGACAAACAGACTGAGATGGATATAATACATTACTTTATTAAAAAAAAAAATCCCGTGATGAATCTTGGGAAAGAAAATTCCCGTGACGAATCTTTCTAGGATATTGCCACAATTTTTTCCCCCTAATTTGACTAGCTGGATTTGGAAAAGAATAATGATAAATACAAATTATTTTACAAAAAATTTTATAAATTGCTAATGTGATGAGTAATTATTGGTAAATAAAAAAGTGATATTAATGATGGGCCTAAATGAAAACTAATAAGAGTTGGTCACATCAACATTTTGTAAAATTTTTGTAAAATAATTTGTGTTTGTAACATTATTCTTTCAAAAAAAACAAATTAATCTTTCATTAATTTGATATGCATGCCTTAGAGCCACAATTTAAATTTAGAAAATTACGTTGTTTCTTCTGGAATGTACGTTCAGTTACTTTCAAAAAAGGAAATCCAAATTTAATTTGAATCGGTCCCTTTGAAAAATGCACCGAGCTTTTTCCATTAGAAAGTCATTTAAATTATTCAAACATTTTGGTCAAGGCGTGTGTGGGTCTCCAAATTAATTGAGCTAGTTTCATAAAACTGCCTTGAAAACACGCATTGAAATTCATGATTGTGTCTAGCACTTTCCCACGCAACTAACTAGGCTGCATGTTGTGGTGAGATAGGGACACTTGTCACCATTTTATGCATCCTCTCTCTTTCCTATAATTGATTCTAGCTGGCCATAAGGGATTTCCTACCATGTAATGCACTCACCTCATTTTCCTTACACAACACCTCCTTTCTACTATAAAGAGGAAAATGACCTCACTACTCAGTACTCTCACAGGGCTGTACACGGTATGATGCAACTAGTTTTGCACCAAAGCCACAGGTGTGAATTCACTGAATTGTGATTTCTTCACGCGCCTAACCCGCGCCTCAATTGAAGAGGGGTGGGAATTGGTTTATAGAAGGTGCGGTGCATCATTCTTTTTTTTTTTTTTTTTTGGTGAAAGAAAATGGGGGGATTTATGGTTATATTACACTCCCAAGTAGGGCTCATGGTCAGGCAGAGGCTCCTTGAAATCAGGACTTACCGGAACCACGAGTTACCCACCAATAGACTCTTGCGAGCAGTGGGACTCGAACCTAGATGTGGTGCACGAAGCGCCCGAGCCTTACCCACTCAGCCAAGCCCCCGTTGGCGGTGCGGTGCATCATACTAGCTTGATATTGTTAGTTTGATTATGTAACCTTGGAAGTAAAATGCTATAAACATTGACTGAACACGGTGAACCTAACAAAATAAAAAATAATTCTAGATGCACATATGATAGATGACCTTCAGGATGAAGTCAAAAATTTGAGTTAGGGGGACAATTTTTTTTTAATCATTTAAAAATAATTGACATAGGCCCCAAATATCAAATAGGTGGTTAATTTATTTATTTTTTTAGATAAATAAGAACGATAATTTTATTCTATTGATTAAACTTTTTTTTTTTTTTAAGAAACCAACTGATAAAAACCAACTAGTAATTAATAATGGATTTGAAACAAATAAAAAAAATTTATTCTTGATTTGTATTCTAATTTCTAAATATCCTTTAATAGTCATGGATTTGCTTCTATCATCCATTACTACTCTTAATTTGGTATTATATATTTAACATCAATGAATTATAAATGCTTAATAATATATATAAAAATATAAATAAAAAATATTTAATAAGAATTTAATAGATGTGTCCGGTGTTCTAACTTTCCAAAAACTGCCGTTTTGCCGTGTTGTTTTCATATTTGTACCCGTGTCAATGTTTCTTAGATTAATGTTGTATTCTTCAGTTGGCCAATATTTTTAATCAAGCCAGCCACTTTCAACTATGCTCCTCACATAAAATTTTGATTTTAGGGTCTGTTTTCCCATTTGAAGCTTCCAAATCGAGTAAAATGAGCTATTGCTCATTTCTTTTGGGTTCAATTAATGCAAAGGTTTCTTGGATCTTTAATTCACTCATATGCCTTTCATGGGTAATGTTGTCTCAACCGATTTCGTATTTCCAGTTGTTAGAGTTGCCAATGCCATCATCTATGCACCAACGTTGGTGCCATGAGACGATGCCACCACTCTTGTCACCCATGCAAATATAGACCGACAATAGCAACCACAAACTAACCATAACAACTATGTTCCAACCAAAATACTTGTGTTCCGCCATTGTTCATTACTTATCATTATTGTTTGCTATCATTGATCTTTAACTTGCGTATTTCAAATTCACTTCAATATTCCACCTTGAATTTGGGAACATGCATGATAGAGATATTAAGGCCCAAGCCCATTCCTTCTTTTGTTTGGGAGTTTTAATGGAGGGAATGGAAAGTCCATTCACTTGTTTAGGAGTTTAAGTGGGAGGGAATGGAATGGGTAGGAGGGAACACTCATTCCTCTCTATTCCCTTAAAACCTCAAATTTTCATTCCCCCCGAAATTGGAAGGAATGGGAGGGAATGGAATTAGATTTAATGATTTTTTTACTAAAACTTCCAAAATACCCCTATATATTCAACCATTTATTTTAAAACATCCAATCAAGGTTACGTAATTTCATTCCATTCCATTCTTTTCCATTCCTTTCCCTTACTTAAATATATTCCATTCCATTCCATTCATTTCCATTCCCTTATAATCGTCTCATTCTATTTCATTCCATTCCCTTATGAACTCCCAAGCGGAGCTTTATGTGGCATGTTAGTAATAGCATTCACATTCACATTATATAAAAATTAATGTTTACTAGCACTATGCCCGTGCGATGCACGATTTAATCAAAATTTATATGTAAATAATTGTTTTTTATTAATTTACTTAAAATAAATAATAAAAATAAATGAATATTTTACTTTTAAGTTACATAATGAATGCATGTTGTGTGAAACTAACATATCATAAAATGCATATATATCTATATATAATGATTTTCAATAATACATTGAACTTTAATGCTCAATTAACCACATATATTTAAATGGAAAACCCTTGAATTTAATAGTTAAAAACTATCTAAAACAATAATTGAAATCATGTTTAAGTGAAACCTCGATTTAATAATTAAAAACAATCTAAATTATTAAACATTTAAAAATTTGAAATAGAGAGAGACTCACATGAGAATTTAATTTTTGTCCTTAAAAGTATGGAACAAGGCATTGAAACTTGAGTGAGCTTCACCCTACCAAATTTAAGTTTAAACTTAAAGTTTAAGTCATCTGCGTTGCATGCTACATGTGTGTGTATATGCATGAAAAATTATCTGAATTTAATATTTATTGTAGAAAAAAGATAGTGTAGTATTATCCTTGTCTAGCTAATTCTTGTTATAATTCCTTCATATAGTGTGTGTATATGCCTGAAAAATTATCTGAATTTAACATCTATTGTAGAAAAGAGGCAGTGTAGTCTTACCCTTATCTATCTAATTCTTGTTATAATCTCTTTGTTTTTCAGGGAGGGAGAAAACCCTTCTTTTATTAAAAAAAGAAGAAGTCAGTGTAAATATATAATAGCTAAGATATTAATCTATAGAAGTGGTATCTCATACAGATTGGTATTTCAATTGTGGGTTTTGGTAGTTAGAAGTTAGCGCATAGTAGTTAATAATTAGAAAATTACTTTGAAATTTTTTTTAAACCAATCCCTTAAAAAAGTTTTAGTAGAGTTTAAATCACGTTAATAAATTATCTCTCTATTCATTTTTTTTTTTAAATCATGTTAATAAAAAGTTACTAATAAAACTATTATTAGTAAACATTTCTTAGGCTTATCTATTTAGCTTTGTTGCCAAATTTATATAAACTATTTTATTTTATTTTATTTCTTTTTTCCAAAGAATATAACACAACCAAAAACCTATAAACAACAATTTACATTCAATATAAAGAATATAATCAAAATTATTCACAATTTAAAATTAAGAAATTAAAACAAATTATAAATTAACATATAAATTTAGAAAAAGAATAAAGAATAAACCTGTTTGTTTTCTCTATCACTTTGAGAGATGAAAATGTGAGTATGTAACTAAAACCTAAACCAATTATTGTAGAAGAGGATAAATGAGTACAAAAGTCTAATATTATGAATTGTGTTAAGACGTATGTGAGAAGTTTTTATTAATTTTTTTGAAGTTAAAGAAAAATAGCTTAAACAAAATGAAAAAATAATAATGAAGAAAGAATGCATACCTATCATGGGATTTAGACATTCACATATTAGAATAAACTTCACTTCAAAAAGGATATATATTAATATATAGGTAGAGTTTCATTTGATATAGAATTTAAAAATCCTATTGGAATTAATATTTCTAATCAATTTGTTTGTTGCTATCTCATAAATCCTATAAAAAGTGGATTAAAAAAAAAGGTCATATGAATGGAAAGAAAAAAGAAAACATTTTTTTATTGAAAAAAGGAAACGTTTCTTTTAAAAGCAAAAAAAAAAAAAAAAAAAAAGAAAGTTTTTTTTAGAAGAACAAACGGTTTATTACATATAGATACTTTTTTTTTTTAAAGAAGAAAGAGAAGGTGTTTACTTTAAACTCAAATATTTATTACCTTATTTACAATTTTTTTTTAACTTTATCCAAAAACATTTTTAGTAAATCGGAATGAACAATAATTATCTAAAAAAAAAAGGGTCCCTGGTGAAGAGGAATATTTTGTTGTTGAATACATTGCCTTTTTTTTTTTTTTTTTACGGGTATTATGTTTTTTTTTTTTTACATGAAATAATATAATTTAAATTTAAAAAAAAAAGAAATAGATGAAGATTGTGGATTTTTTTTTTTTTTTTTGTTTTTTACATGTTTTTTTTATTTTTTATTTTTTTACACGTAGTAATATTAATTTAAATAAAAAAAAAGGATTAGATATAGAGTTTGAATTGTAATTAAATTAAAAAAGTTTATCAACTTATAAATTATAATAATAAAAGGATTAGATGAAGAGTTTGGATTGTAATCAAATTAAGATTTTTATAAAATTGGAAATTATAGGAAAAGAAGATAAGTACAAAAAAATTATATTAATTTTTTTGAAATTCTAAAAAAATTTTTGCAATTTAGTGTAGCTACTTGGCACAGCCACGACTTCTAACCCCAACTTTTATTATATAGTATATGATTTTAACATCAAAATCTATTTTTTCTATTTTATAGGTAACTACTTTTTAAAACACATATTCAATTATCTAGGCTAAACTAATTTCATTAAAATGTCAATTTTTCTTGATTTTTTAATTGTTTTTTTCTTTTCACACACTACAACCACTATCGACTTTCTTCATTTATTCTCAAGACACATAAAGAAAGAATGAAAAATTGAAAAGCGCAATGCATATTTGCACAAGCACTATAGCAAAATCCCATTTTGCACAATAGATGCATAAATTGACGTGGGTTTTTTTTTTTTTTTTGGGTTGAAGGGTGGTGGGGGGTTGATTTAGCAAAATTTGAGACTTATGCTATTTTACATATATTAATGTGAATACTCTAATAATATAGTAAAATATAAGGGTAAATTACACTTTTTCACCATAAACCTTTCACTTGGATTACAAAATCCTCCTTAAACTTACCACCCCCCCCCCCCCCTCCCAAAAAAAAAAAAAAAACACCATCTAATTAGGGGTTAACTTTGACCAAATAATTAGACATGTGATAAACACATGAGATTTGAATAATTGAGGGTATCCATAAGGCATTTAACATGAATAAATTGGAAGGTAAGGTGGGCTGCACGGTTCCTTGTGTCAAATCTCAGCCAAGACTATTACCAAATGGGAAGGTGGTACCTAGTGATTAAATTTCTTCAAGGTCATAGGCTACGTAGGACAGCAAACAGCAAAATTAATTTAAAAAAAAAAAGTGTAGGAATTTATTTTCAAATCAAGACAATTTCATCAAACAATGGCGTAGATTCTCGCATAACATATCTTCACCGAAAGACATATAAATCTCTGCAAATTCTTGAATAGTGTGTTCTATGTGTTACGAATTAAGGTTTATCACAAACATCAGCGAACAAGAAAAAAAAAATACTAAAAATTACACCAAGCAATTTAGCCCCCTAAAAAAGGGAGAAAGACGAAGACTAATTCTCACCTAGGGTTTTTGATAATCTTACCAAGCATGAGCTTAGAAGCATTTATTGGTGAATTATCTGCATGACCCACCATGATTGTACTTTCTGAAGAGTCGTGATAGATACTAACAGTTTCTTTAGCATTAACATCACTTGGTCCACTTCTTGAGCTGGTTATATCATCAAATTTCCAGTCAGTCAAATATCCAGGTCTTGAAGTTATGATGCTCACTTCATTGTCTCCTAAAAGCATTGCCACCACACGTGACATTGATGGTCGTAATACAGGTGATGCTTGAGTGCACAAAAGAGATACTCTTATCACTCGTTTTACATCTTCCTCATTGATTTCTGATAACGTAGGGTCCACAAGTTCAACTTCACGATTGTTTTCATATAGCTGCCAAGTCTGTGAAAGACAAGATTTATCATAGCACTGTTAAGATGGATGTTTAAAAATGATAAATCAAATTGTTCAAAAAATAGAGAGAGAGAGAGAGAGGATTAAACAAAATCTAAAGAAAATAAAATTTCAAAAGATTTTACTTGATTTTTAACTGGTAGGGGACAAGTTATTCTGGTTCCCTAGGATTTCCATACTTCCCTTTTAATATAATTGCATTTCAAACCTTTAATGTTGCTTCAAGTTTACGCATAATTAACATATTTATAGATATGGATAGATAACGGTTGTGATGAACCAAAACCATAGCCTGATCCCAAGGAAAAAAAAAAAATGTAAAGAGGAAGCCAGACAAAGGATCCGTTTGGATATAACTTATTTTGCTAAAAACTGAAAACACTGTAGCAAAATAATTTTTAAATGTGTGAATAGTTCTGTGAGACCCATTTTTAATGAAAAAATTACTGAAAAGTGAAGTTTGTGAGTCCCGTGAACAGTGCACGGGACCCACTAATATGCATTGTACACTGAAGAAAAGTCAACAACTGCGGCTAAAAAAAAAGGAGAAAACGCGCAAATTGAAAACGCAGACGTGAATAAGCTTAATCCAAACCGGGCTAAAGATAAATGCTTCTGGAACTTTGCCATAGACCATGCAACCAATTATAGAAAAAAACCAAAAGATAAAAATCATATATATGAAGCAACATATATTGTTCATACCCATTCAAGAAGATACTTCTTTTCTTCTTCTCCCAAATTTGGGTCAAAATTTGGCCTTCCACTAATAATCTCTAGAGCCACAACACCAAATCCAAACACATCTACCTTCTCTGTAAGGTGTCCACACATGGCATATTCCGGTGCAAGATACCCACTATATTAGTAATAACCATATGCACAATTAGTCCAACAAAAATAAAATATAAGAATATGCCAAGAACCTTGTAATTCAATTAACACCTCCTAGTAATTTCAATAAAGACGTTTAGGATTTAAATCCTCGTTTCTTATTGTAACTACCCAATTTATCAAAAATAAGTAAGAGAATACAATGAATTATATAATTAAAACAAAAACAAAAGCAATTTGCTAAGCCCCATTAAGATAAAGGACCTTACAAGGTGCCTGCAACGCGGGTGCTTATGTGCGTCATTTCATCATTATAAAGTTTGGCCAAGCCAAAGTCGGATATTTTGGGGACAAGATTAGAGTCAAGTAGAATATTACTAGGCTTCATATCTCTATGTATAATTCGAAATCGTGAGTCCTCATGAAGATAAGCTAAACCTCTTGCAACACCTAAGCATATACCGTAGCGTGTTGACAAGTTGAGATTCATATCTGTGCGTCCTGAGTCATGCAAACATGTAAAGCATAACACATACAGAGAGAGAGAGAGAGAGAGAGAGAGAGAGAGATGTATTCACATACTAAATAATGCTTGAGCAAGACATCCATTCTCTAGATACTCATAAACAAGGAGTTGTTTATCTCCCTCAGTGCAACATCCATGCAATTTCACAAGGTTACGATGTTGCACAGCAGATAGAGTAGCAATCTCAGTTGTGAACTCATTCTTTCCTTGGTGTGATGCTACAGATAGTTGTTTTACGGCAATGACTCTCCCGTCAATAAGTCTTCCCTATTTAGTACAAATTTTCAAACAAATTTATTAAAGAACATAACTAAAGAAACATATCATTACTTACCAGTCCACATAACTTATTACAAAAAATTTGATTCCCCACAATCCACATAACACTATTTTGCGCAAAATTCTTAACTTTCCTACAACACTATCCTCGCTATAAGATATTTGTAATATAAATGTTCTTTGAGGCTCCTAACAAATAAATTAGTTACAAAAAAATAATCTTGTTGGCTAACGACTTCAATTCTTTGGTCAAAATCACCCAATACTAAAAGCATTGTGGAAATTCTTTATTTGTACCAAATGCGATCACTCAAAATGCTATACCTTCCACAAATTATAATTATTCTAATGGTTCCCATTATTATCAAATCTAATAAACATCAGCAGAGATGATTTTTTTTTTTCTTGAACACTCAATTTTTAACAATCTTTCGCAAACAACTACTTAAACAATAAACCATCCATTAGGATATTAAATTTCTAGAATCATCCATTTGATATTTATAACATAGTTCGTTTAAAGTTAGACTACTTAGAATATGTGTCCAATAAATTTTTTTTTGGACAAATTGCATTTTAAACCTTATAGTTTGGGTTTATTGCAATTAAAACTTGAACTTTTAAAAAGCCATTTGGAGGTTTTACACCCCTGGATGCTAACTCTCTAATTAGTTTGTTGTAAATGTGTGATTTTCAATAGCAGATTCAATTGCAATTAAGATCCTCATTTCAAAACAGGATGCTTTCTTTTATGAGTATACCAAGTATAAAGAACAAGTTCAACTGAAGACTGAACAGTCCTACAAATCCACAGTAAGCCTAAAAAAAGGCACAAAAACCATAATTTTGGATTTGTAACCAGCACCAAAAAGTTATAAATAATTTTTTTTTTTTTTTTTTAAATTGTAACATATTTTATGTTATGGCAACTTAGACAAGTTTGAATTTGGGAAATGGCCTGAATCAGAAAACAACTAGAAAATAGGACGTTTGTTCATTTGATTAACAGTTTTGAATAACTTGAGACACTTACTATAGTTGAAAGACAACAATAACAGAAGATTCATGAAAAAAAGAAGAAGAAAGGGCTTCTGGCTATGGGGTTATGAATCTATTTACTTCTACAATAATTGCAATTGTTAACTTCGCGCCAGTCACAGGTACAAGATATCATGGTAAGGAGTGCCGTGCAAATTCATACAAAAAAGGTAAAAAAAATTATATATATATATATATATAGAAGGAAAATATAAAGGAAAGAAACAAAAAGATAAAGGGTAATGTTTCAATCTGTGAATTGTTAATTGTTATTGCTTGGAAATAGCAATAGATGTATAGCAGCTCTAAACTTATATCAGACAGTCAAAGTTAAGGCAACGGCTTGGTTTCAGCCACTAAAGTTCTTGATTAGAATAAGGAATCACCTTATAAACAGGTCCAAATCCTCCCTCTCCAAGCTTATTATCAGGATTAAAATCTTCTGTAGCTGTCTTCAGTTCAGCATAGCTGAAAGTGAATGGTTTAGTATCTATTCCAAGCAGCTCTGCAATTTCAACATAAACAGGTTGTAACACTGAATCCCTTATCTAATAATCAATTTGCTTGAGTGGTTTCACACAGAAAATGCAGCAAGAGTTTACATGCCAAATTGAGAAAGTATCCTTTTCTTAAGCATCAACCATCAATGTGTTTTAGTCCAGAACATTGTTAGACTGAAGCTGGAGATTCGGTAGCAAGCTTAACACATGCAAAGCTATTTATAGGCTGAGGCTTCATTGGCCACATAACAAGTGGCGACGCCACGTGCAACTCAGGGTGTTCCAAGGAACACCCTGACCTGAAAAAAAAACCTGAAAAAAAAATTTTTACAAAATTTTTTATATTTATTCTGTATTAAGAACACCCTCAATCACAAAATTAGGAACACCCTCAAATTAAAAAAAATATATTATTTGTTCTACTTTCAAGTAAAAAAAAAAAAAAAAAAAAAAAAAAAAAAACACCAAACCCCAATACAGAGCTCCAAAGCAAATCAAATCAGAAATCACTTCTAAATCAGAAATCCCTAAAGGCCTAAAAGCAAACCTAAAGAGTAAAGACAGAGCAAGCAACGCCTCAGGCTCAAGCCAACTGCCAACAGTCGGAGGCACGGAGATCGGATCGGTCACGTCGCTCGCCCCTCGTCGCTCGCCGCTGCCCTCATCGGAGATCGCTCTTCGCCTAGTCACTGCCTCACCGGCCTCAGCCTTCAGGACTCCCTGCTCGGCTGCTCCGATGCTCCCTCCCTCAAGATATTTCATTTTACTAAACTAACTTCCCTCTCTTTTTCTCCCTGACTCTCTCTCAGTCTCTCAGTCTCTCTCTCTCTCTCTCTCTCTCTGTCTGAATCACTGAAATGAAAATTATGACTCTCTCTCTCTCTCTCTCTCTCTTTATTCTCTAAGACTAATTTTAATACTTTGTCTTTTTATCTGATTCTGTGATTGGGCCGCTGAAGTGTTGAAGTTTTAACTTTATCTTTATTAATATTTTGTTGTTTTTTTTTTTGACTTTTTGAATTTGGCTTTTATCTTAATATCTTATTCGTGGCTGTTGGTGTATGTGTTTGTGTCGGTGAGATATTAAATTATTAATTGTCTTTTAGTGTAACGTGTATTGTGATTTATGAATGTGAAATTTTCTGATTGGCAACTGGCTCTTGTGATTGGAGAAATTTTCTTAAGGCTTGACTTGCTTGTCTGTTGAGTGGAGTGGAGTGGAGTGGGGTGGGGGTGGGGGTGGGGGTGGATGAACACATGGGGCCGGGTAAACAATAATTAAAGCAGTGTAATATGCACATCAGCCCATGGGATGTGTAATGTGCACATGGCTGGCTTTTTTAGTGTAATGTGCACGTAGATGTGTGTTAGGGCAACTAATAAACAATAATTTAATTAACCAATAATTAATTAGGAAAAGTAACTAATAAACAATAATTAATAATTTAATTAACCAATACATTATCAAAGACAAACAAATTAAATTATGTTAGGCTAAACAACAATTAATAATTTAATAATTAATGAAATAATAATACAACAAATTATAGTTTATAAAAGACAAACAAATTAATGAAACAACTAAGCAACAATAATTAATAATTTTATTAATATGTCAAATGAATTTATAGTTTATTATATAGGTACCTTTGTTTATTTCTTTTCTTTTCATTTTTTTTTTTCCTTTTAAGGTTTTTCGGTGTACAAAATGCAAATTTGTTTTGGTTTTAAAAACTTTTTTTTTTTTTAAGCACAAACTTCATGCCGGCCAAATCTTGAATTTCAGCCGGTATTTACCAAAACGTTCCAAAACACCCGAAATAAATCGAAATGACCCGAAATTTTTTCAAAGTGGAATAAGAACACCCTGGACAAAATTCATGGAGTTCGCCACTGCACATAACTTACGTTTTCCCCTACTCCTTTTTGGTCATATATGACTGTTTATGTGTGCAAGTTTACTAAGAGACATATTAAAGAGGTTTTTATAAAAATGCTTGTGTAAACATGAAATGATACACTGCATTTTGTACTCAACCTAATATGCAATATGTAGAGGCCACCTCACTATCCATTATTTCAACTATCTCTTTCTCTACACAACTTTGGAAACTGCATGCATAATTCCATTATAGAATTATATGATTCAAAAATTTGTCTTATGTTCTAAGAGTGAAAACATATCATTTCCCACTTTGTTTGCTAGGTTTCTATTCATAGACTACTAAATTTTCTTCCCTTTTTTTTTTTGGAATTTCTAGACAGTATGAATTCTAGAAGGATACGTCAATCATTGGTGTGTTAGCAAAATTTTGAGAGAGAGGCCAGGCTACCTCGGATTAGCCAGATATTGTTCTTTTACTTCTTTTGTGATCAAGCATGGGAGGTTTTCGCATTTTTTTGGTTGAATCCAAACTCTTTCAATTGGTGATAGATGAAGGAGGTCGTTATTTTTCGTTAAGGATTTTTGAACTGGGCAAATTTTTTATGAGCTCAGTTTTTTTGTTAAGAATGTGGCTCAATGGCTGACGACGAATATCAAACCACACCATTATGTTGTGGGTGGCTCTGGCCATTCGAAATTTACAGCTCAGCCACATAAGTGTAATTCTAAGATTCAAAATTCCAGAACTTTTTTTGAGACTGTGAAACGCCACCAATTGCATATTAGTGATAGGAAGCAAGCTTAGCAGTTGGGTAACACAGATGAGGGGAAGCTTCAGTCAGGAGAAGAGAGGGTGGAGAAGCTGATTTCAAAATCTACACAGGTGGAGCCATCGGCAATTCCGGTGGGTAATCCATGTCCGTTGGCCGTGAAAACCCCACACACCAAAAAAGGAAAAAAAAAAAAGAGTAAAAACTAAATCTTTGTAAGAAAACTTGGGAATAGAGACAAATCAGTGAAAACCCAGATGAGGAAATGGAACGAAAAGTGAGAAAGAGGTGTTACCTTTGGGGCCCGGAGGCCGTGGAGGAGGATAGTAGTCTCCGTCGTCACGGCGTTTCCGCTTCTTTTTACAACAAATGCACAATAAACTCCACACCACTAGAATCACCACCCCACCTATCGCTATCCCCACCACTACCCCAGTAGATATCCTCGACGAAGTATACGGCGACGTATTGGAGGAAGGTGGTGGCGGGGGGTTCCGAGTACCCGGAGGCGAGTTATCAGAACTCGACGGAGGAGGAGAAGAGCTTTGAGTTGAAGGTGGGGTTGGAGATGATGAGGAAGGAGGTGTGGGAGTTGCAGTGGAGGGAGTGGATGACGATGGAGGGGGAGAGGTGGTGTTAGTGGATGATGGTGGTGGTTGCGATGTTGATGGAGTGCTTGGTGTTGGTAGTGGAGGAGAGGTGGTAGTGTTGGTGGATGGAGGTGGAGCTGAGGGAGTGGCTGGTGGTGGAGCTGAGGTTGTTGGTGGAGGTGGTGAGGCAGTGTAGTTCGACGGACGTACATAGGGCACCATAGACGCTCCGGGAGTCGGATTCGACGTTTCCCTTTTTAAGTTTTAACAAAACCAAACAAACAGAGAGAGATGTGTTTAAGAGTTTTTTCTGTCTTTGTTTTGTTAGTCTGCTTTTCTTTTCTTTTTCTCTCTCAGAGAGAGAGAGAGAGAGAGAGAGAGAGAGAGAGAAGATACAGAAAATGGACTAGTTTTGTTTAGTGTTAATGGGAGCGGGTTTGTACTTTTGTTTTAAGGTTTCGGGAGTTTGAAGGGATTTTCGTTGGTTGGAAAAAGACTGGATATTTTTTTCTTCTTCACATGGGGATGGAATAGATTAGGATTTGGGTTTGTCTACTTGTGTGTCTGGCTGTTTCAAAGTTTGGAGTGGGCACAGTTAAGACTGAGGAATTTGGAGTTAATGGCGTTCAGCTGAAGCTCAAAACAAAAACACAGCTACGACTAAAGAAAAATAAAAAAGAGAGAAATATGGTGTGGTAGGGCCAACGTGATTGGTCCGCGCTTCTCTCCGCTCATTACTCCTTTACTCGTTTGTCTTTCCTTTTTAATTTATTAGTTGCTAACTCGTGTAATGCACGAAAAAAATTATTAATAATTTTTTTAATATGAAAAAAAAAACAAAATCAAAATCATGGTATAAATTATATACTAAACTAATAAAATCTATCACTTACAAAGTAATAAAATCTATCATATACAATGAGAAATCGTGAAAACCAAGAGTTTGAGATCATATTTAGAAAATATATAACTGATATAAGTACACTCCAATACAATTAATTATGCAAATATAGTTAATTTCATATTCATTCAATCAAATATTTTTCATAAATTACATTAATCATTCTTGATATCTAAGATGTATCTAAATTCTAACATTGCCAGTAAACAAAGATGCTAGACCTCAATGGGATTGAAAAGTAAACATAATGCCAATTTACACAATTGTTGAAATCATCACTTTGCACTATTGAGAGAGAGAGAGAGAGAGAGAGAGAGAGAGGTGGTTGTTGTGTTGCATCTCTTAAGAAGAATCTACCATTGTCACCTTGTCATTTTTTTTTTTTTTTTTTAATGTAATTGACCCATAACAAAATAGATGTACCACATTCAGAGTATGCACATTTGGGAGATTAAAAGTAAAGGAAAATGAGAAAATGAACCCACCTAAATTTTTTTCTCTTCCTCTTGATGTTGACTTTTCCAGCATCATCCAGAATCAAATTTAAGTACTCCTCAAAACCCTGTAAGGCATAAAAATTAACATTTGAACAAATTTACATGTATTCACTTAAAATTGTGACAGATGCTAAAAATTAGGTTGATATCAACCTTTTAACCAAAATTCAACATTTTAATGATTGCACATCAATCAGCAATTTTGCCATTGTTAGTTGCAACATATATCTTTTTATTTGTGACAAATATAGTGCAATTTTGGCCATCAAATTTTACTCAAAAGCCAAGATTAGACAAACTCCATCCTGCATATCTCTAAGAAATCTGTAGAATCCTTACCCTAAAATCAAAAAGAACATGCCACAGCCATGGATAGGACAACCTCCACCCTCTACCAAATCAAAAAGACAACCTCCACCCTCTACATAATATTTTTGTTATGAAAAGACTATCCTTAACATTTTATCTTCAAAACATAATAACAGGGAATGTTGCAAAAATTTGGAATGATTTACCTATATATAGCTTAACCATACTTGCTACTCCATATAATTCAAATCAAGATGTTTGAATTTTTCCCCTCATCACTCAAACAGATTATCAACTAAAATTTTAAGAATAGCATTACATGCAAAACCCAGAAAAGCCCAACATTGAAAAGGAAGAAATCAATAATTAAAAGTCTCTAAAAAACATTACCACTATCATGCAATATCTAATACAACCACTTTTAATAAGCACTATGAGAAGCAAATATACAACAAAATACCATTACACTGAATAACACATAATCAAGAATATACCTTCTTTTCTTATTAAAACTGCACCATGTGGCATCGATGTAGACACAGGAACTTCTTTGTAAACAAATGCAAGTTATAAGTTGAAGGAGACAAAAAGGTTAATAACTATGTAGGTTGTCAAACACAATCACTTGAAAGCATTAGAATATATGTTTTAAGGGTAACAATTCCTCAAATTCAATTTGTTCAAGGAACCTATAGAATCAAAGACCAATCCTACAGATTATAGAGAAAATTAAAATAAAAGACATTGTGATGGCGAGTTATGTCTACCTCAAGCAATGTATTCCAAGTTTGAGTCCTAAAATCAGCCTAATCCACCTCTCCCAAAACTTTTTTTTTTTTTTTTTAATTTAGATAGTAAATATCTACCACATCAGTAACATTTATCATATATAAAAATATGGAATGAAATTCTTACCAAATGAGATAATATCTCCATGTCGGACTTCGGCTTTGACCCTATTCTTCCTCAACCTCTCCCAAATGAGATATGACATTTTCCCTGCAGTAAAAAATATACAATATGTAAACAGAAGTTGAAGAGAGACAAAAGCATTAAGAGAACAGAATAAGCAACCTTGTATCATTGAGGAAGACCAAAATATCTTGCAATGAAAAGAAAGCATACCTATACCAAAACCACCACAATGGTGGAAGCTGTGACTTTTGTGTGTACCAGTAAACAACAGCATCTTGCTACAAAGAGTTTAAACTGTCTATAAGGAGGATATTCTTCTTAGTAATATCAAACTTTACAATTTTGTTAAGAAAATTCACATATATTTATATATAGAGATATATATCACTTACCAATCAACAGCTTTTGAGTGTGACTTTTTCCAAAAAAGGAAGTGATATGCAGGAAAAAAAAAATTTAGAACCCAAATGGCATTGATTTGAATAGAAAAAATAAATGTTCCCAAAATCAAAGCTAGTCTACAAAAATCTGTAAAACCAAATCAAACACAAAGTCAATAATTTATCTAAAATTTTTTAATCTAGCCAAAGATGTAACACATCCTCAGAAGCATAGACAATTGAGAAAGACATCATCACTTCAGAATCAAGTACAATCCTAAACAATGAAAAGAACATGAGACCTAAGATTAAAATGTAAAACCCAATTTCTTTTTCCCTTAGTCCCAATATCAACAAATCTATATTAATCATTAAACCATTAACTAATGCAAAGTTTATCAAAATTAAATAACCGGATAAAATATTTTAACAAAAAAGCAAAAGGAAGATATCATACCTGAAGGTCAGATGTCGTTTCCAAACTTTTCAAGGACTTCATACTCCTCCATCTCCACCTCTACCTTTACCTCTAACTCTACTTTTTCCACCACTTCTACACCTTCTAAAATACCAGAACAACCAAACCTCCTAAAATGAAGTCGTTTAATGCAATCTTTTTTAAATTAAGTCATTAAAATAACAGCAAATGACTAACAGCAAAATCCTTTTGAAAACCAATTCCAAATAGTTCAAGGCTTCCAAAATCTGTGACTTTCAAGTTTCTTCTAGATTAGATAACTCTAAGTTGGGCTGATTATACTCTTTTGGTAGTATTGCTTGGCAGATCTACTGTTGAAACATTATAATGGTTCCAAATCAACCCTTCAATATTCTATCATCAAAGTGGAATTCGGCCGGTAGCTTTGAAAAGAATTTGATTTGCAAAGGAGGCCACCAACCATTACTCGGGTCGCTTTCAAAGACAGAAATCATTTAAGAGCATTTATGAATATAATAAGTCTAGAGGATAATTCAATTATATAACAATAGGGGAAGTGGCAGCATAAATAACATCTAAATGTATCTTATAGGGAGTAACAATTAGCATAGCTGCTCCTTTTGGAATTTGGATCAAACATATCTTTGCAACTCTCCATACCATTTTAAATCATAATCATATCATTGAAAAAATTATAACATTATAAGAAGAAACTCAAGTTGTTATACTTACACACCCAATGGTATTGGTCCATTCATTGAAACAGGATCGAAATACCATAGACAAATAACAAAGAAACAAATATCGCTTAAAATATCAATGGAATAACAAATTTGTGAAAAAAAAAAATTATGTAGCATAAAAAAAAAAAAAAAAAAAAGCACCAAATTACCAATCAAAGCAAGATGCTTAAGCTATCAAAAAAAAAAAAAAAAGCGAGATGCTTATCCACAAATTGCTTTGTTAAATCTCTACCTAAAAAATATCAACCAAAACCTATAAAGTAATCCACAATTGGCAAATTAACAAATCAAAACTCACTTTTTTTTTTGATAGGTAATCAAAGATTTATTACATAGAAAAGGACATCAAGTTCGCAACAGTGAACACTCTAAACATTAACAAAGCAAAATTCACAATTCGCCAACGTATCTAAAAAACCCCTTCACAATTGATTGTACTCCTATTTACTTTTGCTTCAGTGTTTTTTTTTTCCTTAACACCTAAACAGATGCTCAATTAAAACTTTGAGAATATAATCCAACATGCCAAATCCAGCCTTTACAGCGGAACTTTAAACAAAGGAATAACTCAACGTGCGGCTTTTTGAAAGGCCACACATCTATAAACAAATGTTACTTATCAATATTGAGGAAGGGAAAGAAAAAATATCATGGTATAAAAACACAAGTCCTCAAGCAAAACCTAAAGTCTCTTAGCTGGAAATTTCTAACAAAATGAAACAACCTCAACATGCATAAAAAAAAAAATTCAACGCCTAAAATAATAGAGCAAACATTAGTCAACTCAACAAATCAACTAAGTCTTAATTGTAATTGCAGTCTGAATTCTTAGATGTATAAATTACAAACAAAAAAATAAAACATATTATGCAAGTAAAATTTATGCAATACTAACGTATAATAAATTATGAAAAAGCAACAAACAACAAAATTACAACTTCCAATGTTCAAAACTTTACATGACATAGAAGCATTAACTCGATTTCTTTTCACTCTGCTGCAAAATATGAAACAGCAAATACCAACATACAAAACAAAAAATTGGTTTACAAAAAATTATTTAAAAACAATGCAGAAAGTTATTCAAAACAGTGCAGATTTTATAAAAGTGTACTGCAGTGCAGATATGAAAAGAACTACTTATAATTTCAACAATAATAGAATACCATAATACCTCCAAAACAGTCAAATAAAAATTTCAACAATAAAGATGGATCATTCAATCGTGGCCCCTTGATGCAAGGAAGGACTGGCTATCTACGACTTCTTCAAAATTAGCCTCCTTTTTACTTGATAAGCTAAAGCTCAATGAGAAAATCTCTGCATCATGAGCACCCTGCCAAAATGTCCAAAATTTTAATATTCTAAGATGCATAGGACCTAAATGCTTGTCAGAAAGCATAACTTGAAAGGAATATGTCAAAGCTGCATGTAGGTGAATGCATTACCTGAAAGCATGAATAATCAGAAGTTTGTAGGTAATAGATATGAAGTCTTTCCTTACAATCACCAGCACTGAGGTACTTGCAAAGATTGAGAAAATTTAAAAGCATTCTTATTAGCTATGTTGTCACAGAACATTCTCTGATTAGCTAAAATCAAGAAATTCAAAAACCTAAAATCAAAATTCTAAGTAGGAGTGGAAAAATTAAGAACCAATTGGAATCTAAATATCTACGAAAACATTCAAAAACCTAAAAATCAAAATTCTAAGTAGGAGTGTTGATATACGAGGGTGATAATAATACTAAATTCTTCTACAACGTGGCTAATTCCCATAGAGGATATAATCATCTGAGTTGTTTGGAGGTGGATGGGGTAATATACGAGCGGTTTGAGGTGGCTGCTCAAGTAGTAAAATTCTAGGATACTCTATATCAGGAGACAAAGGAATGGAGGCCTTTTGTGGAAGATTTGGAGTTTGATCAACTTGGGAGGTTAGATAAGGGCTAGCTAGCTGGAAAGGAGGTTTGAGGAGGAGATTCTTCTAGATGTTAGAGATTTCGAAGGGGATAAAGCGTCAGGTCTAGATGGTTTTTCTATGGCCTTTTTCCATCATTGTTGGAGTGTGGTGGAAAGGGATGCTTTAGTAGTCTTTGAAGAGTTTTATCAACATAGTAACTTTGAAAAATCTCTCAATGCTACCTTCATAGCTCCAATCCCTAAAAAGAATGGCGCTTCCAACATTCGAGATTTCAAACCTATTAGTTTGGTGAGCAGTATGTACAAAATTTTGGCTAAGGTTCTAGCAAACTGGTTGAAAGTGGTTTTAGATCAGTTGATATCCGAGTCTCAAAAAAGTTTTGTGGGTGGTAGACAAATTCTTGACTCAGCGCTTATTGCCAATAAGTGTGTGGACTGCCGAGTGAAGAGGAAGATTCTAGGGGTTATTTGTAAGTTAGATATTGAGAAAGCTTATGGTCATGTGAATAGGGAGGCCCTACTAGATCTATTGAAGAGATTGAGTTTTGGAGAAAAGTGGTGTAGATGGATCCTGACTTGTATATCCACAGTCCAATTGTCAATATTAGCCAATGGCTCTCCAGCTGACTTTTTTGGTAGTACTAGGGATTGAGACAAAGGGGTCCGCTATCTCCAATGTTGTTCTTGATTTTGACAAAGGTATTTAGTAGGATGTTGAAGAGGGTGGAAAGTGCTGGCTTACTTTGTGGTTTCAAAGTTAAGGGTAGGTGAGGAGGTGGGGAATGTGTATCACATCTCTTGTTTGTGGATGATACAATATATATATATATATATTTTTTTTTTTTTTTGTGGTGTAGATGTGGAGAAAATTTTTCATATTCAAATGTTGTTACTTTGTTTTCCGGCTATGACAAGATTGAAGGTCAAGGTGTGGAAAACTAAAATGGTTCCAATAGGGGAGGTAAATAATGTGCATGCTCTGGCAAAGATTTTGGCAATAGGGTGGGGACTTTGCACGTGGCTTATCTTGGTATGCCGTTGGGGGCTTCTCATAAATCACCTTCGATTTGGAATCATATTTTAGAAAAAAATTAAGCAGAATTTGGTTGGGTAGAAGAAGCTGTATTTGTCAAAGGGTGGTAGACTAACGCTGCTTAAGAGTATTTTATCTAGTCTGCCTACTTATTTTCTATCGTTGTTCATCATTCCTACTCATGTGGCTAATAGAATTGAAAAGTTGCAAAGGGACTTCTTGTGGGGTAATAATAAGACTCATTTGGTGGGATGGGGAAAAAGTGTGTGCACCTATGGCCAATGGTGGTTTGGGAATAAGGAAACTAACTACATTCAATAAAGCTTTACTAGAAAAATGGCTGGCTTTGGCGGTTTGGGATTAAGGAGTCACGGCTATGGAGAAGGGTGGTAGTTTTGAAGTTTGGGGAAGAGTTGGGGGGGGGGGGGGGGGGGGTGAAGAGTAGACTTCCATCTTAGGTAGGAGTGTTCATGGGTGTGGTTTATGGAGAGGTATCCATATGAGTTTGGAGGATTTTAAGAAAAAAACTCAACTTTTTGTTGGGTTGGAGAATAGAGTGAGATTTTGGCAAGATGGGTGGTGTGGAGATCAACCTCTCCAAATGGCTTGCTAGAGGCTGTATAGTATTGCTACTGATAGGAAGGCTTCAGTTGAGTCTTCCTTGCAAGGTGGGGGAAGGAGGAGCTGGAATGTTTGTTTCATTCGAGAGCTAAATGATTAAGAGATGGATACATGGGCGGATTTTACTATTATCTTGGAGTTTGATATTCCTTCAATGGCTAATGGGGACTGGATGAGATGGAAATTGAAGAGAAATGTGGATTTTGACATTCAATCATTTTATAATAAGTTGCGAGGTTCTTCATCCATTGTCTTTCCTTGGAAAGGTATTTGGGAAAGTCAAGGCCCCTAGGCGTGTCTTCATTTTTGTTTGGAATGTAACTTGGAATAGGATTCTTACGGGTGATAATTTGAGACTTCCGGGCTTTGATTTTGTTAACTGGTGCATTATGTACCGTTGTTGTGGGGAGACTATAGATCACTTACTACTTCATTGTGAGATGGCTCATCAATTGTGGAATTTGGTTTTCAAATCTTTTGGGATCTAATGGGTCTTACCTAGCACGGGCCTAGATAGGCTCTTTGGTTGGTGGAATTGGTTGGGGAAACATTCCTCAAAAATCTAGAACTTAGTACCTTTGTGCTTATTGTGGTGTCTTTGGAGGGAGCGTAATCAGTGGACCTTTGAGGACTTAGATAGTTCTAGAGATCAGTTGCTTTGTTAGAAATAAAGTAGCTTCTTGAATATACATCTTTCTTACTTATCAAAAAAAAAAAAAAAAAAAAAATTGTTAGAAATATAGCATCACATAAAGGGATGATGTAAGATCTTTAAGAAATTCTTCATTATTCTAGGTTTCTTAATGAACTCTTGAATAAGGATTGATGTTTAAGAGTTTAGGTTAGAAAAGAATTAATATTGATGGCTGTTTTGGGACTGAAACAGGGGATAAGCAGAAAATAACATAAATAATAGGCAATCACACGTAGGTCTTCCTAAGCGTCACACCTAGGGTTTCTTGGCATCACACCTCGGAGAAGTTTGCATCACACAAAGTTAGTTTAAAATAAGCTGCTGAATTTTATTAATCAATCACTATCTGAAAATATTGAATACAATAAAGCCTTTATATAAAAGCAGCCGTGATTCCCCTTCCTAGAAGGACTTGGACTCTAAATAACTTATTCCTAGAATGAATAGGAATACTAAAAACAATTAAATAAAAGACTTAAATAACTCCTAAACCAAATAGGAGGACTCTAAACATAAAATAAGACTCATGGAACTTTGGTACAGCCAGGGACAGCCCATTCCAGATTTTTAGAAATTATCAAATTGCCCTTATTCTAATAGAACTTAAGTAAAACTGATCCAGCAACTTCTCAACCTAAAAGACTCAATACTAATAACTAAAATGACCTATCAAAGGTGCTAAGAAGGTCCAACATCAAAACTAGACCACAATTCTTCAATCTTTGTATATTTAATCTTCTTTTTCCTTGAGTTCTTCCTTGTCCTCAAGAGTTCCATTTTTCTAACAAGTAAAGCAAATTGAATGAAGTTTGACAACTATGAGCAACTTGATTTTTGGCTTACCTTCATCGTCATTGGTTGGCGGGTTTTTTCTTTGAACAATACAGAAAACCAGGCAAACAGACAGAAAGCTCAAAGCTCCAACACCAACGACAAGGCCCACAATCAAATCAGTCCTATTCTTGTTGCTGCTTGGAGGTCTGTTACTAACAGTGGGTGTAAATTCTATACCAAAATAAGATGGTCAATAACATGGTTACTAACATGTGAGGAAACTAGTACCTAATCTTCTGATTTGAAATTACAGCTTTAGCGCTTTATTACCTTGGTTAGCACTGATGGCTGAAATAGTAGGTCCATAAGTGCCTTGATCAGGTATACAGCAAGTCCCTTTTCCAGCCCAAAAGAGATGGATTTCAAGGTAGTTTTCTGATACCTGAACCTTATTATATAGCATCTGAACAGCTCGGAAAGAGGCACCACTAGCATTCTTTCGTATGTCAAAATCCTTTACTACAAGATTCCCCGGGAGTAAACAAATTTAAAAGTTCACAAAAAGACAAGAATAAGGATAAGAGGAAGGCGGTAATTTATGGGAAAATTGGAGAGGGACTACACCAAAGGTTTCATTCAAAATCCTTATCATGATTATAGACATGTTTTGGATATATTTATAAAAAATAAAAATAAAATAAAATAAAATAAAGAAATGTTTTAATATCAAAACTATTTTAGGTTTTGGAATTAATTGCAAAAGTAGAGAAGAAATTACATAGGTAATGGTTTTACCATAGTTAACTAAAATTATGAAAAATTAAGAGCAAATCAGATGGTTAAAGAAAATTTGTGGTGGGGCCAAAATAGAGAACCTCTAGTGGTCAATTTAGAATTACTTAAGATAATTTCAATCATAGGGAAATGACTAGTCCACACAAAGTTGTGTGTAATAGGCGGTTTGTAATAGACATTTCCCTTCAATTATATATATGCATCATATTCAAGGAAATTTCTGCACTGATGAATGAAACAGATGATATATTTGCTGCATACACTTTTTTTTCCCGTGTGATTGTATGCTAGGGTGAAAAAACTTTGTAGGCAATGCAAACTTCATTTTAAAATAAAATACTGTAATTCTAAAACAATTTGATAATATGATGCAAACCTGGATATAAATATCAAAGACACGTCTCCCAAGACTTTGCCAAGTTTTAGCATTATCAAAAGCTTTTTCTGCAAACTGGAAGTTCATAGCGTAGTTTCCATTCTCAAGCCCTAAGCCATAGTATCTTAATGATGAAGCAGGGAGTCGAGCTGTTTGGAACAGCTCTGAGTCTAAAGTGTTCGAGAACTGAGATGATGAAGAACTTGTATAGTGAGGATTATCAGTACCATTAAAATATCCAACATTGCTGACTGCCCACCGGGCTGCGTTAATCAAATAATATGAAGCTGGACCAAGTTCCTAGGATTCATTTTTAGTAGGTATGTCACTCTCATACACAATCCCACTAGAAGAGGTAATCTGAGGACCACCACACTTAATTGCAAAATATCCAATATATAAAATAATAAAAAAATAATATAAAAAATATATATATATATAAAAAAAAAAAAAGCAGTCATTGATGTGTAATCTCAGAAAAGGTCATTAAATTTGTGCACTCATGAGCATGCTACTCATTTCAGTAGTGCACATGCTTGAATTTAGAAACCTAATATATTCTAGTAGTCTTATAAATAAACTAAAATGTAAGTTGAAAAATTGCTAAGCCATGCTTTTTCTTGTATTTGTGTTGGCTTTATTCCGTGTCAAATTTGGGTGTAATTCTCTATATTCTGATGTATTTTTAAGGGGATTACATGTACTTTGTTAGAGTACTTAAGCCCAATCCTAGAGTATAATAATCTTCTCGTTGTTTGGCCTCAGTAGCTACTCATGCTTCTCAATCTTACAATTAAGTGTGTTAATCGTACTTACATAATCCAGTGCCTCTATTGCAAGGAAAACCTCGTTGAAGACAGTTCAATCCTGAAGGCAAAACACTAAAAGCAGAACAGAAATGCAACTAGACAAGGAATATGGTGTTTAATGGTGCACATGAAACACTAGTTATTAAGGCAACTAGACAAGGAATATGGTGTTCTTAATAGGATTAAGTTGTCACTCGTGTAATGAGAAATGACCTCTTGGCGATATGCAAATAAGCATTATCCTAACAATACCAACCCATCATTGCCCCATGATGAAAGAGGTTTCTTTAAGGGCAAGTTTGGCAAAGAAAAAACAAAATTCCCTTTTACATTTTGTCTCAACTTTAATTTGAAATTTAACAAAACTTTTTTTTTTTTTTTTTGGGGTGTAAAAAAGCTATCTTTTAATATATATATATATATATTTTTTTATCACACATTTAACCAATAACTTACCAAAAATTATATCCTGTGCCTTATATTTAGTAAATAAGCTACCAGCAAGCTATGCCTTTACTAAATGAACACTACATGAGTTTTGACTTGTGTTTTTTTTAATGGAAGCCATTAATTGCAATCAAAAGTAGATATATTATGAAATTGATCCTCAACAGAAAACTTCCATGAAGAGAAACGTATAATATTTAGGCAGAATTGGTATGTTAGGATTTTGTGAACTAGTTATGGAAGCAATTTATCAGCATAATTACTGTACATTTTGTTGGGTGCATAGCATGGTGTGGTCCAGCCCACAGTAGACAAAAGCTCTTTAATGAGCTTGCGGTTACGGTAAGTCTTTGAAAAGTCAGCCTTCTCTTAATTTAAGAAGAGGTGGTGTGATATAAGCTTAAACGCAGACAATAGAAAGAACAAGCAGTGTGAATGAGAGCAAGCCAAGTGAGAGGAAAAGAAAAAATGGAAATTTTTTTCTTTGTTCAATCTACACACAAGTTAAAGACAAGAATAAAAAATATATAGAAAAGCGGAAACAAGAAAGAGAGAAGTGGATTACGTGGTTCGGCTCCTTAACAGAGTATATATAGAGACTAGAAGTTAGGGTACATGGGCCTGCAACATAATTGGGCCTCTTAGGCCATTAAATAAACATAAACCCAATGCCTTTAACAACACACAAAGGAGGTAAATTGGGGGTAATCTCTTGGAGGATTTTTTGGGTGCTACAACGACAAAGGGAAATTTCTTAGGTACTCCCGGAGCATGGAGAAATGGTGCTCCTTCCCTCACATTTTTTTTATGGTGGACCCCTTCATAAATTTAATAAGTAGACTCTACCATGAATATGAGAGGAAGGAGCACAATACTCTGTGCTCCAAGAGTACTTAAGAATTACTCACCATAGAGAGTTGAAGTATCCATAGGGAAGATTTTGTTGTTGTGTATTGATTTCACTAGGTCCCAATGTTTAGTGGTGAGAGTGTATTTACTCCTTGAGATCTATTAATGCAAGAGACGCAAGAAGATTATTATTTAGTATTATTTATATTTACAAGTCAATTGTATTTTTATGTTTTAGGTCCTAGTAGTTTATCAAGTTATTAGTATTTAATTTGAAAGTAAGGTTATTTTTGCAATATGGCAATTAGGGTTTCCTACACCAATTAAAACTAGGTTTTAACAATCCTTTTTAAGCAACCTATTGTACTCATTGAGGAGATACTTGATATTTTTGATGAATGAAAAAAATCTGCTTGGTCTCTCTTTGGTCTTGTGTCGACTCCATTCCCACCCTAGGTGTTGACTCTTAGTAGTTTTTGTTGACAGATTCTATGTATCGTATGTGTGGAAAGCCATATATGGTATAATCTTGGGTGTGAAGGTGAAGGAAATATTCAGAGAAGGAAATTGAGTAATTAGAGATTATTTGAGTAATTAGAGATTATTTGATTTCCTATTTCTATTATTGCATTCCTATTATAAGTGTAGGGTTTCTCTATTTAATCAGAGTTGTACATAGTGGAATAAGCAAGTAATAATACAATTATTTTATTCCTCTCTTCTCTAGTTACTGGTTTCTTTTGTTTCTTCATGGTATCAGAGCTTCTCTGGTCCTAAGGGAAGTATTTCTTGAGTTGCTAGGCAGACTAGGGCCTCTTGGTTTTTTCTGGCACAGGGGGAGTTTTCTGGCAGCCAGAGGCAGCAGATTCCAGCAGGGCACTGTCCATGAAAAACAGTAATGTCGTCCATCTGGTTTGTTTTTTGTTTCCTGCCCAGCTATACCACATGTAATTATTCTTAAAAAAAAAAAAAAAAAAAACGTACCGTATATGTCTCTCTATTTGAATATTGCTCTATGATTTGATTTGTGCTACTCAGTTTTTTATTGTATTAAGCCCGGTTGTGGAGCTATTTTATTTGGATGGCTGATTCGGAAAAGTCAGAAGTTAGTAAGGCATCCGAAACTCACACTAGAGGGGTAGAGAGTCAGGTGACCTCCCTGAGTGAGAATCCAACTCTCCAGATTACAACTCAAAAGTTGGACGGGCTAAACTACCTAACATGGTCCCAATCTGCATTAATGTTTATTTGGAGTAAAGGGAAAACGGGTTATTTGAATGGGAAAATTACAGAGCCCTTGGAGATTGATCCCACATATGACAAATGGGAGGCAGAGAACTCTACAGTTATGTCTTGGTTGTGCATTTTATGAAACCAGAGATCAGTCAGGGATATTTATTTCTTCATACTGCAAAGGAGATTTGGGATGCAACAGCTTAAACCTACTCCAAAATGGGAAATAAAGCACAAGTTTATGATTTGAAGTGTCGTATTCAAGTGACTTCTCAGGGTGATTGGTTTGTCGCAACTTACTACCATAACCTTCGTGGTTTGTGGCAAGAATTAGATCACTATCAAACTTTCAAAGCTAAATGTACACAGGATGCGATAGACTTTCAAAAATTTGTTGAAGATGAACATACTTTTGAATTCTTGGGAGGACTACGAGCTGAATATGATCAAGTTCGAGTCCAAATCTTGGGAAAGGATCCTCTTCCCTCACTCAAAGAGGTGTTCTCATATGTTCAGAATGAAGAAAGTCGTCGGGGTGTTATGTTATATTCATCTACTCCAGAACAATCTGCATTGGCCACTACTTTTCAACATGCTGCCAAAGGAGATTCTAAGAATCGGGACAAAGGTCACTGGAATGAGAATGCTCTAGATGACAAGGACAAATTATTTTGTGATCATTGTAATAAGCCACGCCATACTCGGGAGACATGTTGGAGGCTCCATGGCCGTCCTACAAGAGGGCAAGGGGGCCGTTCTGGTGGATTCTCTCGTCCACGTGCAAACCACACCACTTCCACTGAGGACATACCTCCAACACCTGCTCCTAATCATGAAAGGGCACTTAACACTAAGGAGTTAGCACAGCTGCGTCAGTTTATGGCTCGATTGGAAACACCTACTGATTCATCCTCATCCTTTGCCCATTCAGGTAATTTAGCAACAGCCCTTAATGCATCGTCAATAGAGTATGATGACCTTTGGGTAATTGACTCGGGAACTACAAATCATATGACTGGTAAATCCTCATCTTTTTCCTCCTATAACCTCTGTTCCAGCAAGGACAAAATTAGAGTAGCCAATGGTTCTTTATCACCTATCTATGGTAAAGGTTCAATTGTTGACTCCATCCCTGTCTTTATCTTCTGTGCTTCATGTTCCTAACCTGGCTGCAAATTTATTATCTATTGCTCGTATAACCCTTGAGTTAAATTGCCGATCCATTTTTTACTCATCCTACTGTTGTTTTCAGGACCTAACCACGGGGCGGATGATTGGCAGTGGTCGCCTTAAGGATGGTCTCTACTATCTGGACAAACAGCCCAAAGCTCAAGGATGGCTCAAAAAGGCTTATCATACAGTGCAATCAGATGACTCAACAGCTCAGATTTGGTTATGGCATCAGAGACTAGGACATCCCTCTTTTACATTGTTACAAAAATTGTTTCCTTCTTTATTTCAGCATAATAATGTTTCCATATTTCAATGTGAGACATGTGAACTAGCTAAACACCATCGAGTGTCTTTTCCTCTTAGTAGTAATAAAAGTTCTACACCTTTTTCGCTTATTCATACTGATGTTTGGGGGCCCTCTAAGGTTGTTTCTCTAAATGGGTGTCGTTGGTTTATTTCCTTTATTGATGATTTTTCACGAACTACATGGGTATATTTGTTAAAAGACAAAAGTGATGCGTTTACTGTCTTTCAACTATTTCATAAAATGGTTCAAACACAATTCAACACCTCAATAAAAACGATTCATTCGGACAATGGGGGGGAATATATGTCTAGTACTCTTCAAAAATATTTTCATACACATGGTATTATTCATCAAACCACTTGTGCTTATACCCCTCAACAAAATGGGGTTGCTGAAAGAAAAAATCGACATCTCCTAGAAGTCACACGGGCTCTTCTCCTTACTGCCAGTGTTCCAAAGTCCTACTGGGGAGATGCCTTGCTCATTGCAACTTATCTCATCAATAGAACGCCATCTCGCGTTCTTGACTTCAAGAGACCACTTGAGGTACTTTTTTCATCTGTACCATCCTCTAATTTTATCATCCCTTCTCGTGTCTTTGGGTGTATCTGCTTTGTCCATCTTCATGGTCAATCTAGGAGTAAATTAGACCCTCGTGCCCTCAAATGTGTCTTTATAGGTTACTCTCCTACTCAAAAGGGATATAAATGTTATCACCCTCCTTCTCGAAAACACTTTGTGTCAATGGATGTAACCTTCTTTGAGACACAATTTTACTTCTCCTCACCTCAAACTCCTCTTCAGGGGGAGTATAATGGTGATGAGGAGTTTTTTGTGTCATTGCCTGTTCTTGGTACCTCCCCTAATGTTGAATCAAAAACTGATTTCATTGATATCGAAGTGCAAGAGGCTAATAATGAGTTGTCATCCATTGATGATAAGCTGGATGAGACACCTGTGAAAGAACTACAGGTCTATTCAAGGCGCCAGAAAAGTAAGACTACTCCTAAAGCTCCCGAGCAACCATCTGAACCTAACTCAGGTAATTCTGCTCCTGTTCTCTCTATACCCACCATAAATGATATTGATCTTCCTATTGCACAACGCAAAGGAGTTAGATTATGCACTCATCATCCCATATCAAATTTTCTTTCATATCAACATATCTCACCTATATTTCGTTCTTTCCTATCCAAGTTATCTTCTGTGTCTATCCCTCAAACTTTCCAGGAAGCATTAGGAGATCCAAAATGGAAAGAAGCGATGCAAGAAGAGATGAGAGCTCTTAAGAAAAATGACACATGGGATTTTGTTGACTTGCCGAATGGAAAAAGGGAGTTGGATGCAAGTGGGTGTTTACAATTAAGCATAAATCAGATGGGTCAGTGGAAAGATACAAAGCTAGATTGGTTGCAAAAGGTTTCACACAAACCTATGGAATTGATTATAAGGAGACATTTGCACCAGTAGCAAAGATGAACTCTATACGAGTTCTTATCTCATTGGCAGCAAATCAAGATTGGCCATTACACCAATTGGATGTAAAGAATGCTTTCCTCCATGGAGATCTTGAAGAAGAAGTATACATGGAACTCCCCCCTGGCCTTAAGCTACCAGCTTTTAATGGTAAAGTGTGCAAACTAAAGAAAGCCTTGTATGGATTGAGACAATCTCCTAGAGCATGGTTTGAAAGGCTTTCCCGAGCTATGCAGAAATTTGGCTACAATCAAAGTCAGGCTGATCATACATTATTTATTAAGCATTCACTACAAGGAAATGTAACAGCTCTTATTGTATATGTGGATGATATGGTGCTGACTGGAAATGATGAGGAAGAGATACAGAGACTAAAGCAATCCTTGGCACAAGAATTTGAAATAAAGGACTTGGGAAATCTAAAGTATTTTCTAGGCATTGAAGTGGCAAGATCAAGGCATGGAATATTTCTTTCTCAACGGAAATACATACTTGATCTTCTCAAAGAAACAGGAATGTTAGGGTGCAAAGCTATTGATAATCCAATAGAGCAAAATGTCAAGTTGGGAGAAGACCTCAACAGCCCCCTAGTAGATAAAGGGAGATACTAGCGACTTGTTGGCAGACTAATCTACTTATCACACACTAGACCAGATATCGCTCATGCGGTAAGTGTGGTAAGTCAGTTTATGCATTCGCCACGAGAGACACATATGAAAGCTGTTCATAGAATTCTCCGTTACTTGAAATCCTCACCGAGTAAAGGAGTACTATTTGCTCGACATGATCACTTAAAGATAGAAGCCTATACAGATGCTGATTGGGCAAGTTCAATCATAGACCGACGCTCCACCTCTGGATATTGTCTATTTGTTGGAGGTAACTTGGTTACTTGGCGGAGTAAGAAACAATCAGTTGTTGCAAGATCTAGTGCAGATGCTGAGTTTAGAGCAATGG
Organism: Quercus glauca; assembly: GCA_023736055.1. Classification (NCBI taxonomy): domain Eukaryota; kingdom Viridiplantae; phylum Streptophyta; class Magnoliopsida; order Fagales; family Fagaceae; genus Quercus; species Quercus glauca. Next base: position 17,083,125 of record CM043318.1, on the reverse strand, counting down.
CCCATGGGATATGTGAGATATTATGGATGAAGATATTAATGAGGGAGCTTGGATATGACAGTAAGGATCCCATCAAGCTGTTTTGTGACAATAAAGCAGCAATTAATATTGCTCATAATCCAATTCTACATGATCGAACGAAACATATGGAAATTGATAGAAACTTTATCAAGGAGAAACTGAATAAAGGCATCATTTGTATTCCATATGTAAGAACTGGAGATCAACTCGTAGACATCTTGACAAAGGGGGCAGCAACTAATCACTTCCATAGAATTCTGGACAAGCTGGGCATAAGAGATATCTATGCCTCAGCTTGAGGGGGAGTGTTGATAGATTCTATGTATGGTATGTGTGGAAAGCCATATATGGTATAATCTTGGGTGTGAAGGTGAAGGAAATATTCAGAGAAGGAAATTGAATAATTAGAGATTATTTGATTTCCTATTTCTATTATTGTATTCCTATTATAAGTGTAGGGTTTCTCTATTTAATCAGAGTTGTACATAGTGGAATAAGCAAGTAATAATACAATTATTTTATTCCTCTCTTCTCTAGTTATTGGTTTCTTTTGTTTCTTTAGTTTTCCCATGGTTTTCTCGCTTAGTGTTGACTCCAAGCCAAGCCTATGTGCTGAATCTTAGGTCATATCCCTTTATTTTTCCTGTTGTTTTCATTTTTTTTCATTGTCCTGCATCATCTATTCTAGTACTTGCTTCATTTATTGTGAGCTTTTGGACTTAAACTTGAGTATTGTAATCATTATTTTATTATTGTTGATTTGTCAAATTTCTTGTCTTTTTTCCCTATACACTAGAGGGTTTTCCACTTAAGATTGATGTTCTTGTACTGTGATTGTGATTTTGCTTGGTGCTTGCTTGTTTTAGGTTCTAAATATTTAGGTCTAAATCTTTAGGTTCTAATGATTTTTTTGTTAGCAAACCGTGTACATAAACTTGTCTAAGTATAGTTCCTAAAAAGGAAGATGCTGTGGAAATTAAGGATTTTCGACCAATCAACTTAGTTGGTAGGATATACAAGATTATTTCAAAGATGTTGGCTAATCAGTTTCGAAGGGTAGGACATGGGCTTGTTTTAGATTCACAGAATGCATTTGTGAAAGATAGACAAATCTTGGATTCAGTGTTAATTGCTTCTGAATGTATTGATATTAGATTGAAGACTGGGATTCCAGAAGTGTTGTGTAAGTTGGATGTGGAGAAGGCGTATGATCATGTGAATTGGGGTTTTCTTATGTACATGTTGCACCGTTGTGGGTTTCAAATAAGTAGAGAAAATGGATTTGGTATTGCATTTCTACTGTTAAATTTTCCATACTAATTAATTGGAGTCCTTCGGATTTTTTTGGAAGCTCTAGGGGGATTAGACAAGGGGATCCTCTATCTCCGTTGCTCTTTGATGTTGTTATAGAGGCTTTGAGTCGTATGTTGGATATGGTTGCAGTTGCTAGACAATTTACGGGCTTTTTAGTAGGTTCTATTACTAGTGCTTCAATGAAGGTGTCTCATCTCCTTTTTGTGGATGACACTCTTATTTTTTTTTGATACTTATCCTAATCGGTTAGTTACTTTAAGGGAGATTTTGAATAGATTTGAGGAGGTTTAAGGGTCAAAAAATTAATTTGGGGAACTCAGAGTTGGTTCCAGTTGGAGAGGTACATAATTTGGATGTGTTGATGGGGTTGTTGGGTTGTAGGCACTCTTCTCTTCCTTTGAAATATTTGAGACTTCCTTTGGTCACCAAATTCAAGGTGGTATCATTATGGAATCCTATTTTAGAGAAGATGGAATGAAAACTAGCAAGTTGGAAGAGGCTTTATTTATCTAAGGGCGGTAGGGTCACTCTTATAAAAAGTACCCTATCCTCCTTACCTACTTATTTCCTTTCCATTCTTCCTATACCTAGGAAGGTTGCTAATCATATGGAGAAACTACAAAGAGATTTTCTTTGGAATGGTATTAATGGTGATTCTAAATTTCACTTGGTTAAATAGGCTAAGGTTTGCAAGCTGATGCAAATTGGGGGGCTAGGTATCAGACAATTGAGAAGTTTTAACATTGCTTTGTTGGGCAAGTGGTTGTGGAGGTATGGTTTAGAGACAGATGCGCTATGGAGGAGGGTCATAGAGGCGAAATATGGGAATGTTTAGGGTGGGTGGTGCACGAAAAAGGTGACTAGTCCATATGGTGTTAGTTTATAGAGGTTTATTAGAAGTGGTTGGTTGAACTTCTTTAAACTGTTAAGGTATGATGTGGGTGATGGTACTAGAGTGAAATTTTGGAAGCACATGTGGTGCGGGGATTGTTCCCTCAAAGAGGCTTTTCCAGAACTTTACATTCTTAGCAAGGCAAGTGATTCTTCAGTGGTGGAGGTTATGGGGTGGTCTGGTTGGCAGCTACATTGGAATTTTCATTTTCGTTGATCTCCGAAAGATTGGGAGGAAGAATCTTTTATCGATTCATGGAAATTGTTTATTCTTCAAAAGTGCAGGGGGTTGGCCCTGATAAGGTTTGTTGAAAGCTAGCTAAGAGTGGAGGGTTTGAGGTTAGTAGTTTTTTTCCTTCCTTGTACCCTCCTTCCCTCTCTTTCCCTTGGAGGTTGGTGTGGTAATCGAAGGTTCCTCCAATGGTGGCTTTCTTTTCATGGTCAACTTCTTTTGGTAAGATTCTTACAACTGATAACCTTCGTAAAAGGCATATTGTTGTCCTTGATTGGTGTTACATGTGTAAGAGGTGTGGAGAGTCAGTGGATCATCTTTTGCTTCATTGTCCTTTAGCTTGTGAGTTGTGGTCGTTGGTGTTTTGTTTGTTTGGGCTGAATTGGGTTATGCCACTTAAGGTTATTGAGGTGTTTGAATCTTGGCAAGGTAAATTTGGGCGCATCACAATATAGATCTTTGGAGACTTCTACCGCACTGTTTGATGTGGTGTATTTGGAAAGAAAGAAATGCTCACTGTTTTGAGGGATGTGAACGGTCCTTGCTAAAGATTAAGTCTTTTTTCTTACACACTCTCCTTGTTTTGAGTGTGGCCCTGTCGCATTTTTCGTTTTCTTTTTTCTCTTCCTCTGTTACTTGCTCATTGAAATTTTGGTTCTTGATTTTTTCCCCCACAGCACATCTTCAATGTACTTGGGTTGGCTATTTTTTTCTTAATAAAATTTTTCATTTTCTATCAAAAAAGAAAAAGAAAAAAAGATCTTAGAGTCTATGAGTCATATTAGACATTGCTTAAAGTGCTACAAGTCAAAATTCAAGAACATACAAGGTGCAGGTTCAAGAATTAAAAATCAGGCTAGCTCGATTGATCGAAAAAAAGTTTCGACCAATTGAACTGCGATTCTACAGATTTTAAATAAAGCCCATCAACCCATCAAACATCCAAATTTACTTGGTATATAAGGAAAACCCTAAAGCACGTTTTTCAAGTCTTGGAGAGCTACACTTTTGAGATCTGAAAGGTTTTATGCCTTCTACTCTTTCAAGCATCTACTTTTTTTGATAGATAATAAGAGTTTTATTGATGAAAAGAACAATAAGTTTACGATTGTAAACTTACAGCCCTTGAAACAAATACAGTCAAATTATAAGGAAAGACTAATAGAGATATGGAAATCAGACAAGGAACTACAATGCGTAAGCCCCCAAATACGAGACCACTCAAATAAGGACCTAGCAAACAAGGTCTTCAACATATCTATAGAACTCTCAACGTCCTCAAAAGTTCGGGCATTGCGTTCCTTCCATACTAACCACATAAGGCATGCTGGAACCAAATTCCAAACCTGAGAAGAGTAAGTTCCCAACCAATTCCTCCATGCAAAAAGAAGAGAAACAATAGTGTCCGGCATCACCCACTGAACCCCAAACAAATTAAGGACTTCAGTCCACATAGCAAATGCAAACCGACAATGGATCAGAAGATGATCCACAGTCTCCTCATCACACCTACATAAACAACACCAGTTAACAAGGGGCAATTTCTTCTTCTTAACAAGGTTGTCTAATGTGAGAATCCCACCCATAGCAGCAGTCCATAAAAAGAAAGATACCCTTTTAGGTACCTTTATACACCAAATGCTCTGCCAAGGGAAAGAAACAAAAGGGGCTTTCAATAGAGCAATATAAAAGGATCGCACATCAAAGACACCATTGCGATTCAGCTGCCAAATCAAGATATCCTCACCCTCCCCACTAGGAATCCTGGCAGAGACATGCTCATAAAAAGAATAAAATCTCCTCAACTCCCATTCATTAAAATAGCGTCGGAAGTGGAAGTTCCAACTCCTACCTCCCCCATCTGGTGCAGAAATAATCATGTCAGACATCAGAGCTTCCTGAACCACAGCACACGCAAACAATTCTGGGTATAATTCCTTCAAAGGAGTAGGACCACTCCAAGGGTCGTGCCAAAACCGAATACGATTGCCCTGTCCCGCTGCATACACCACATGACTGAAAAAATTGTCTGCACCTTTCCTAATATTCTTCCATAACCCACAACCATGAGTCCCTCTCACAACTCTAGTACACCAACCTCCACTATCCTCTCCATATTTGGAGGCTATTACCTGACGCCATAAATGGGTAGCTTCCTTCCCAAATCGCCAAAGCCACTTCCCAAGTAGAGCTTGGTTAAAAATCCCAATCTTCCGAATCCCCAAACCCCCTATCTCCACCGGCCATACAACCTTTTCCCAAGCAACAAGCGGATATCTGAAAACATCATTAGAACTCCCCCACAGGAAATTCCTCTGAATCCTCTTTAGTCTGTCGGCTATGTGTTGCGGAATCGTAAATAATGATAGATAATAAGTTGGGAGACTCGACAAAGTACTCTTCAATAAGGTAAGCCTACCTCCTTTTGACAAATACAACCGCTTCCAACCAGCGAGCTTTTTCTCCACCCTCTCTAAAATAGGATTCCATATCGAAGCATCCTTAAAATGAGCCCCAAGAGGCATTCCCAGATAAGACATAGGCAAACGCCCAACCTTACAGCATAGGATGCGAGCCAAAGCACCCAAATTCCCAACCTCACCAACTGGCACAATTTCACTCTTACCTACATTTACTCTTAAGCCTGTAATAGCTTCAAAAAAGATCAACACCATCCTTATATATAATAATTGTTCCCTAGATGCATCACAGAAAAGAATAGTATCATCAGCAAACAAAAGATGAGAAATATGCAAATCTCCTCTATCATTGGGGCTTGCCTGGAAACCCCTAAGAAAATCACCCTCTTCTGTCCTCCTCAATAACCTACTCAACACCTCCATCACCAACAAGAACAAAAGAGGAGATAAAGGATCTCCTTGACGAAGACCACGTGAGCTACCAAAGAAGCCAGCTGGAGACCCATTAATAAGTACTGAGAAGCGAACTGTAGTGATACAGGCTTTCATCCACCTCCCCCACTTCTCCCCAAAACCCATCCTCTCCATTAGATAAAACAAAGCATTCCAATTTACATGATCATAAGCCTTCTCTATATCCAACTTAATAATCACACCCGGAACACCACTCTTTAATCTACTATCCAAACATTCATTTGCTATAAGAACAGAATCAAGAATCTGTCTTCCCCCTACAAAGGCATTCTGAGAATTGGATATAAGATTGTCCAAAACACTTCGAAGCCTATAAGCCAACACTTTTGACAGAAGTTTGTACAAACTTCCCACAAGGCTAATGGGCCGAAAATCTTTAATATTGACAGCTTTGATCTTCTTAGGTATCAAGCAAAGAAAAGCAGCATTCAAAGATTTCTAAAAAATGCATTGGCTATGAAAGTCTGCAAAAAAAGCCATAACATCCTCTTCTATCACATCCCAACACTTTTGGAAGAAAGCTATGGTAAATCCATCAGGACCAGGAGCCTTATCACCCTCAGCCTCCCGAAGAGCCGTAATGATCTCCTCCCTATCAAACTCCCTTTCAAGAGAAAGCCTATCAGACTCATCCAAACTAGCAAACTCTAACCCATCAACAGTGGGCCTCCAATCCTCAGGTTCCTGATAAAGACTCTTATAAAACCCACCACCTGATCCTGAATATCAGATTCAGCTTCATACAAAAAGCCCTCAACCTCCACACTCCTCATGGTATTAGCTCGTCTATGAGAATTAGCAAGCCTGTGGAAAAACCTAATGTTATTATCCCCCTCCTTTAAGAACAAAGCCCTTGATTTCTGCCTCCAAGAAATCTCCTCCAAAGCAGCTAAAGATTCGATCTCCGCCTTAACTTCAATTTTTCTTGCTTTATCTGCCATAGTCAGCACTTGCATACCTTCTCTCATATCCAAATCCAACAGCTCAGACAACAAACATTTTTTCCTAAAATGCACATCCCGAAAAACATGTTTATTCCAAAGCTTCAAGTCTTGTTTAAGAGCCTTGAATTTACATGCGATAACATAACTAGGGGATCCCACAAAATGATAATTGTTCCACCAGCCCCTAACTAGATCCACAAAACCCTCCACCTTTAGCCACATGTTCTCAAATTTAAAGGGACTTTTCCCCCTCGCCAAGCCTCCAGCCTCCACTAGAATAGGACAATGATCAGAAACCACCCGGGGGAGAGGCCTTTGAATTACATCCAAGAAGTGTTCCTCCCAATCAGCTGAAACCAAAACTCTATCAATGCGAGACATAGCAGGATTCGCTGAATCTCTAAACCACGTGTACTCACCCCCAACCAAAGGAAGATCAACCAAAAAATTCCTCTCGATAAAATCAGAAAAATTGAACACGGCTGGACTAAATGAATTACAGCCAAGATGCTCTGCCGGGTATTTAATAATGTTGAAATCACCCATAATACACCAAGCTGAACTCCATCTCACTCTCACACTGTCAAGCTCTGCCCATAAAGCATCCCTCAAACCAGCATCATTTGGGCCATAAACTCCCGAGCATATCCAAACAAAACCATCTACCACCCCCTTCAGCAAGACCGAAACAGAAAAGCTACCCACCACACAGTCAATTCTCTCATACACCCTTGTGTCCCAAACCACAAGAATACCTCCCGCTGTGTGAATGGCATCTAGAGCCACCCAATCCACAAAAGAGCTGCCCCAAAGACTTTTCACCGCAGCAGAATCGGTACGATCCAGTTTGGTTTCCTGAAAACACACAACCTCACACTTCCATTCCTTAAGTAAATTCTTCACAGTATCCCTCTTATGAGGATTGTTGAATCCTCTCACATTCCAAGATAGAAGTCTCAAATTCATGGACAACCATCAGAGCCCAACCCGCTGATTTTCACAATCTCCCTAGTTCGTTTACTAGCTTGACCATCATAATTAACTGTAGAAATTAAATTTCGTAACTCCCTCATACCTTTTGTAGAGGAAGATCAATCTACCGAAGATCAATCTTATTCTATAAGTACCGATGGAACAAAGTTGCAGCCCCAGCTTCAAATATCAAGTGTACTAAAGGGCAAAGTGTGAACTGAAAGTTCATGTTGGAACAAATCCACATCAAAAAATTCTGCGGGTTTCGAAGCTAAGTTTGGTAATCATAGTCAAATTTACTATAAAATAAATATTTTTGACTGTAAACTTTTATTTGATAGTAGATTGTTCTTCATGGGATTGGTTCCCCACAGGTTTTTTACCTTAAAATTGGTTTGTTTCATTAGTTTTCCAAGGTTATCATATCTGTGTCTTATTTACTCTGCATGATATGTTTGATTTATGTTTAATCTAAGATCTACATAATTTACTTAAGCAACAGCTTTACAATAAAATTAGGTTAAACAATGTGTTTAAGGTCTAAAAACTAAAAACTTGGACCATTTCTATTTGTTTCTATTACTTGGGTTCTTATCATTTAATTTAATTCACACGTAGACGCAAGGTACAGGGATATATTCCCAACACATTTTTCTCAGTTCTAGGAGGAAAACATAGATTAGATGCTCATTTGACCATGTAAATCTCAGTAAGATGAGATAAGTAGGCTTGACCCATTCTACTTAATAAATGAATTCTTCAATTTGCATATGAGCATATCTTGTCTAAGTAACTAATGACTCCATGTGTGAGGCTTAGAGAATATTTTCTATTTCTCACTTTTTTTGTTCAATTTCCATCAATTTTCAAAACAGTAGCCCTACCTATACCAAAACCCAACAACAAATCCCTAAATTAGTTTGGTATCAAAGCATTTGTCCTGCATCAGACGCCCATTGGTCCACTCGTTTTAATCGACATGTTTAAGTAATTTACATGCTAGACAGAAGCTACTTGATTTTCTATCTATAATTTACTGCTAATAAAACATTATAATCCTTAGAAGTAGTGAGTTGATGATAATTCATACTCCACGTAAAACAATAGGTCCAAAACACTTGAGAGGACAAGCTACCATGTTAAAAGCAATATGGCTATCAGCTTCTAACAACTTCACCGCCATAATTCACAAGACTAATAACATTTTAAACTAGATTAAAAAAAAAAAAAAAAAAAAAAAAAAAAAAAAGAAAAGAAAAAGAAAAAGAAAAGTGAAAATGTTTACTTGAGAGTGGTCCTATTTTGTAGATAGTGTTTTAAGTAAAAGTTAAAGAAGTATTTTTACCAGGTTATCCCCAAGTTTTGCCCCAAAGTAAGGTGAAGGGCTATTTTTGGCCTATTTTTGAACTAATAAAACGTCCATCTCATAAAGGGAAAGCTCCTTAAATAGTAGTATAGATAAAAAATAAAAAATGACACTTTGATTTTTTGTGGTGCAGATCTGGATCAAGTTCTGTTTCTCCGTATGATCCTCATTTGGTTTGAGGCAGTCTCTGGTCTAAAGATAAATTTGGGTAAGTCAGAGTTGGTTCCTGTTGGTATGGTGGACAATTTGGACTTATTGTTGTTTGTCCTTGGCTGTAAACAAGGTACTCTTCCAATGAAGTATTTGGGTCTTCCTGTGGGAGCTAAATTCAAGGATAAGGCAATATGGAACCCAATTCTAGAGAAGATAGAACGAAAATTAGCAGGATGGAAACGTTTGTACTTATCCAAGGGAGGTAGAGTCACGTTAATTAAAAGCACTCTATCTAATTTGCCCACTTATTTTCTATCTCTATTTCCTATTCCTGCAGCTGTGGCTAACTGACTTGAGAAACTTCAGAGAAATTTTTTATGGGGTGGCATTGGAGATGAACCAAAATTCCATTTGGTTAAATGGGATACTGTTTGTAGTCCCATTGCTTCGGGTGGCTTGGGGATAAGGAAGGTAAGACTTTTTTATGAAGCTTTGTTAGGGAAGTGGCTATGGAGATTTGGGATGGAGAGGGCTGCACTTTGGAGGCAAGTAATAGAGGTGAAATATGGCAGTAAATGGGGTGGCTGGTGTACTAGGCTTGTTAATGGTCCATATGGTGTTAGCTTGTAGAAATATATTAGTTGGGGATGGCCTTCTTTTTCTCGCCACATTCTATATGATATTGGGGATGGGTCTAAGGTGAAATTTTAGCAAGACCATTAGTGTGGTGAAGCTTCTCTTGCAGTCAGCTATCATAAATTGTTTAGAGTTTGCTGAGACAAGGAGGCTAGTGTGGCGGAGCTTATGAAGCTTGATAATGGAGTCCTTTTTTGGGATGTAAGTTTCTTTAGGGGTGTGCATGCATGGGATTTAGAGGCTCTGGCTGGTTTCATGGATACCATTTATGGTACTTCGGTGAAAGGGTTTGGTGAGGATAAGATGTCTTGGAAACTTGATAGAGAGAAAGGCTTCCTAATTAAAGACTATTATAGTCTCTTAGTGGGCTCTAATAATTATTACTTTCCTTGGAAAAGTATTTGGAAACAGAAGATTCCTTCTCAAGTAGCTTTCTTTGTTTGGACTGCTGCTTTAGGGAAATGCTTAACGATTGACAATTTAAGAAGAAGGAAGGTTTGGATATTGGATTGGTGTTACATGTGCAAGTGTAATGGTGAATCAGTTGATCATCTTTTTCTTCATTGTCCGGTTGTAATGGATATGTTGACTTTGGTGTTCGGTTTGTTTGGAGAGAGCTGGGTTATGCCGCAATCTGTAGTGGGGCTTTTAGCATGTTGGAAAGGCAGATTTGGTTGTCATCGAAATGGGTATATATGGTTGATTATTCCCCACTGCTTATTGTGGTGTCTTTGGAGAGAAAGAAATAGTAGATGCTTTGAAGATAAGGAGAGATCAAAATCAGATTTGAAGCTATTTTTCTTTAGAACTTTAATGGATTGGTTGGCTGCATTGCAGAACTAATCATTTTTATCTTTTCTTGATTTCCTAAATTCTTGTAATTTTTGTTCTTGATTGTTTGCCCCCTTGTACACTCCCTGTGTACTAGGGTGCTTTTCCCTTTTTAATATCAATAAACTTATTACTTATCAAAAAAAAAAAAAAAAATGCTATCTTTTTCGTGTATTACATAGATACTTTGATCTGATACCTTTCCACTCTTCAAAAATCGGTTAATATAATATCCAACAGTTTTGATAATTTTTAAACAAATCAAGCAATACCTTACACCTTTTCAACAATCAGTCAGATATAAATTATAATAGAATAGAGGTGATCCACTGGCTTTATTCATTTTTGACAAGAGAGACAGGTATCTACAAATCAAAATATTTTACTAGTTGAACTAATTTGAATAAAACCATGCAATTATTATTATTATTTTTTTTTTTTAGTGTATAAAAATTGTGACTCTAAGCAAAAATGGTATGGGAAAAAAACATGAGGATACAAAAGAGAGAAACGTACAATTGGGTGATGTGGCAAGTAGAGTCAATGGCTGCTCCACTGCATGGATCCCCACTTATATTCCATTGATTTGGTCGTGCTGAGATCCCCCTTTTTTGAAATATTGTATTCAATGCTCTCACTGCATGCAATCAAATTCACAATTAAAATTCAGTAATACACATATAAGTCACCACTTAATGGGGGTTGGGAGAAATTCTTGCAAACTGGGCTTTTTATTTTTTTTAAGTTTAAACGGCAGATATGTTATTAAACATAAAGGAAATCTGGTTGAAGCATACATCAGGGCCCTCCTCCAGCCCGTGGTATGGCATTACAATGATGTTTATTTATTGATAAACATAAAGAAAATCTGGTTTAAGCATAAACACAAACACTTCACGTCCTCAATGAACAAACCCAGCTCCGAACGGGGCAGGCCATCATCGCATAGCACTCTATACAAGCAACCGTCAACAGATTCAACACAATCCACAATCAGATTAGATAAGCACATTTTCCCACAATATGCTTATATGCAATGCAGCGAGCTTCTGGTTGCAACTCCAATATACCAGAGGAAAGTGTTATGCTTGAAGGCTGCCAGTGAGATCTAGGTACAGAGATAGTCGTAATAGCTGGTTGCTAAGTTTCAAGGAATCATGGTGGAATATGTGAGACGATTTGGTGAGAGCGATTGGATAATGTGCAATAGAAGAAATGAGAGAGGTAGCTGGCCGCATTAGTCGATTTTTTTTTTTTTTTTTTGAATTACGCATTAGACTATTATTTTAGGCGAAAACACCGTTTTCGTACTTATATTTTTTTATCACAGTCAATTTACTTCTTACATTTTATTATTTTCAATTTACAATTAATTTGATTTCTACCGTTAATTCACTAACAAAAAATACATGACAAACCGTTACGCCGTTAACACTGTTAGCGTATCCAATATTAAAATATTAATTAAAATGCTGACATGGCTTAATTTTAATAGCCACATCAGTGCATAGATGAAAAAAAGAAGTCAAGTAAACTTTTACAAAATAATATTATTTTCTTTACTAAATTTTTTCCTTTCTCTATTTTTTTATTTCCTTTTAATTTTCTTCAGCATTTCTTCAATCATTCGTTGTTCAGAAAAGATTCATTCATCATTGTTCTTGGTAAGTTAAATTAGGATTAGAACGGATCACAAAGAGAAGCCATGTCCAACGGCAAACATTTGGTAAAATCCTTTTCATCTAGAAACGAATTATAAAAGAACATTTCAAGCGAATCCATCATCCATCTACCCGTTTTGCAGATCACTACATCTACAAAGGAATACACAACAATAAAACCCAGTTCAAGCAAATCCACCATCCCTGTACCCATTTTGCAGATCTAAACCCATTTTGTAGGTCACACGGGGTGAAGGCATCTCAGAGAATACGAGAGAGAGAAGCATCGGCCTCCTAACAAAGGTCATTGTCACCATTGCCGCATGCGCAGCAAAAGCATTTGCCACTTTCTATCCTTTAATCTCCATGGATCTCTACCGCTGTCGATGCTCCTTCTCTCTCTCTCTCTCTCTCTCTCTCTCTCTCAGCCCTCTTTGACTCTCGCGACCACCATGGCTGGATCTGCACTGTGCCAGTGACTTTTATCTCTTCCCCTCTCCTCAAATAAACCGTCAATTCTCACAATCGAACAAAAATCTAACCCTTTTCTCACTCAATCTGATTCTTTCCAAACCCCAAGCTCTTGTTCTTTGTCTCTCACACGAGTTTCCAAGATTTATGATGGAGGAGATTTTTGGGTGTTGCGGTGGACTTGGTTGTCAAAGACTGGTGGTGGTGGTGTGTGTGTGTCTTTTTTTTTATTTTTTTTTATTTTTATAAAAGGATTGGTGGTGTTAAATTTAAATGTGAATGGGTGTTTGGTTAAAGAAATTTTAAGAAAATTAAAAGAAAAAATAAATAAAGGAAAATAATTTGTAAAGAAAAGAAAGTTATTTTTTTAAAGTTAAGAGGTGGCTTTTTTTTTTTTTGGCCATGTGGCTACTAAAATTCAGATTTTATTTAATATTTTAATATTAGATACGTTAACAATGCAAACCATTTGCCACATAGGTATTTTTTGTTAGTGATTTAACGTAGAGACCAAATTGACTACAAATTGAAAATAACAGGGACCAAATTGATTGCTACCAAAATGTAAGGACTAAATTGACTGTGACCCCAAAATATAGGGACCAAAATAGTATTTTTGCCATTATTTTATAGAGGCTTTTCTTATTTTTCGTTCTTCTTTTTTTCAGCAACTTTTTTGCTTTTAACTTCCATCTAAGCTTCTTCCCCCCCCCCCCCCCCAAATAAATAAATAAATAAAATTTCAATCTAAGTTTCTACTAAAAATAAATATATATATATATATATATATATATATCTCTCTACGCTCTTTTAAAAAGTAAGAGGATCAAAACTTCTTGCCAATACATTAGGATTGTTTTCAAAGAATTCTATCATGTAATAACTCGATGTATGTGGGACGAAGAAACTACACATGCTCAATGAAATAGTCCTAAATAATCTTACTTTTTTCTTTTTTCAAATTTCAAATATACCTTAGTTTACTTTTAGCAAAATAAAAAAAAAAAACTAAATAAATAAATTAATACAAAATGCACATTAAAAAATTTAAATGATTCTCACTTCATAGTATTTTTTTTAAATATATAATAAAATATTAATTAACTTTTGTTTTGTTTTGTTTTTTTTTTTTGAAAGACAGGTTTTTATATTTAAATTATGTTAACATCTTTTTCTTCAATTCATAATATAACTAATTCAATGAACTAGAATAAGATTTTATCAAAATTAATTTTAACTTTTTAAAAAACATTTTTGCCAAGACAATTATTAGGATGGGACTTTTTTTTTTTTTTTTTTATTGAGATAAGAGTTTTTTTTTTTTTTTTTTAAACTTATTATCCCTTATTTAACATGTGTTCAATGAGATCTAACTAATTCTTTGCATGTGCTAGGACCTATTTGGTATGTGATTCTAAACAATAGTTTTCAGTGAACACTAAAAACTATGGTTCTAAAAAAAAAAAACATGGATTGTAAAGGTGTTTTTTTAAGAGTATTAGAGTTACGTTACTCATTTTAGGGTATTTAAATACTGAATTTAAAAAACTCATCTTACCAGTTTTCAGATTTCAAACAATGTTATTCAATGACACTTTTGTAAAATATTTTGAAAAACATGGGGCCCACTTGATTAGACAACACATAAAGCTTCTTTCTTCAATTCCAACTAGGGGGTCCACTTGTCAGCTTTAAAATAAAAAATAAAAAAAAATAAAAATGCACACATACTAACACATAATTATGTTTTTTCACACACTAAAACGTGTTATTTAAAACATGGTACCAAAAATATTTTTTGTTTTATGAATACTAAACATGTGTTTTCACAACACTTTTTAACCACAATTTTCACATCATTTTAAATAACGATATAGAAATCTCCTACCAATGGACCCTAGCTAATTATTTATGCAACAAATTATCCTAACTAACTTTCTAAATGGACCTAATTACCCCTATACGTGAGATAACTCACTTCTAGCATTTGAAATCCAGTTCCCAAACTGCCAACACATGCTAGTAACTATCAAGGAAGTGTCATAGCCCATAGGTATTTGGAAGAGAACTGAGACTACTAGGTCTAGGCTGATCAACAACTTGGTTTGCTAAGCTTTTCCCATTTCATTCAAGGCATCCTTCTCTCATTTTTCCTTTCTCCCCACCAAAATTTACTAACAAACTATTGCAATTCTGTAACTAAGATATCTAGAACTCAATAGCAATGTATAAATATGGTTTACTATGGCTACACCTAAGATTAGGATCTCCCTTCTTGCCTGTGAGAGTAGATTTTTCTTTCCACCCTTGTAACTTTCTCTATACTTCCACCTTGATTTCCTTGAAATCTAGTCTCTTACTTCTTCCAATCATAGAAGGTAAAACCAGATATTTCCAAAGTTTTAAGTAATTAATGCTTCAAACAATTGAGCAATTTTGTGTTTGACATTTTACCCAGTATTTCTGTTGATGCAAAGAAGATTTTTCACAATTAAGTTTTTGGCCATTTGATCGATTTAGAAGTTTCAAATAAAGAAACGGAGCCCAAAATCAGAATCGATGCAAAAAATTAAGCAAGATAGGCCCTACTAAAAATTTTCACATTTAGTCAAAAGGTCAACGTAGAAGTCAACAGTCAAAAATCAAAGTCAATGGTCAACTGTCTGAAGTCAATAGTGTTGATCGGGAAAAAAAGTTGATGCAATAGTGACATTGAATAGGGTTGACTTGGCGTGACACAAGGCAGAAAAGTGACCTGGGAGCTAACGTGGTGATGACATGGGAAGTTAATTGGATGGAAATGACGTCATCGGCATGAAGCTGGAGCGTGGGGTGTGTGAAAAATGCCAGGATGGCGCATGAAAGCGCGTGATCAACTATGACGACAAGCATAGTCTAATGATCGACCACTGGAATTCTAGTGAGTGCATGAGGGCACTTGTGGCGAAGATTGATCATTGGAATTATGGATTTTTCTTATCAAGGGGCCAAAGAGCACATCTGTATGGCCTATTTAGTGATTCACGGTCTGAATTTGCACATATCTAAAAAGGATAGACATAGCTTGCCTAAGATTTTCAAGACCATGGCAGCTGCAAGAAGATGTCAACGGCAACAGTGACGAGGCAGCAGTGAGACGTGGTCCAAGCAAAGCTGTGGTAGATTCGTGGATTAAAGGCAAAGGGAGTAAGCTTGATAGAGAAATTAGAGATAGATTTTGCTTGATGCCAAGGACAGAATTTGGCTTTGATACCACGTTAAATATTAGAATTAATATACCATGTTGAATATGCTAATATAGATGTGGAAACGGAAGCATAAAGTATAGAACACAAGAACATGAAAGTTACGTGGTCCAACCTAACAGCATATATCCATAGAGAAAACCAAAAAGGACTACATCTTTAATATATGAAAGTGTAGTACAAATTCTATGTTATAATGAACCATAACATGGGTATATGTAGTAGGCTAAACTCTAGACTAATAAATTTCTAATACAAGTAAAAGACTTGACTTGGACACATAGAAGAATTGGGCTTAGGCCTATTATATTGAGCTAATATCTCTAACAGCAGCCATTGTTGTTCACTCGAGAAAGAAACAAATGAGTCGATGAGGGAAGCCAAAAAAATGTTGCACATGAATGTCCACATCACCGGCCCCAAGCAAGAGTAAACCACCCCTTAAATCGGTTCAATAAAAAACAAAGGCACCCTTCATTCCCAACTTCAATCATATCCACTCCACTTTTCTAGAACAAAATCGCATCTCCATTACAAACAGGACCCAAGGAACTTTTCTCTTCACTAGCTTATGAAGGTCCCAAACTATGTGTGGATTCCCAAGTTCGCAACAATTCCAACTTGAAAGACTCATTGTTCCTGATGGATTGCTTCATGACCTCTTCTAATCTCACAACAGAAATCAAGTCATTAAATAGTACCATTACCATGCATCTTTAGGGCATGTTTGGTAAGTGATTTCAAACAACAGTTTTCAGTATTTAAATACTGAAAATTGTGGGGTCAAAAAAAAAAAAATGTGTTTAGTAGGAGTGTTTGAGTCACAATTCTCATTTTAAGGCTTTTAAACACTGTATTTAGAAAACTCTCTATACCAGCTTTTAGTTTTCAAGTAACATTGTTCAATAGTATTTTTGTAAATATTTAGAAAAGTGTAGGACCCATGGATTTGTCAATACCTAGAAATTTCTCTCTCTAGAATTTTCTTTTTTCTTTCTCTCTTGCAAATTGTTTCTTCCTCTTCTTATTTCTTTTTTCTTTTTCTTTTCCTCTTTCTCTTGCACATTACCAGTATCTCTTCTTCTTCTTCTTCTATTTATTTATTTATTTCTTTTTTTCCCTCTTGCACATTGCACACTGTCTTCTTCTTTCTTATTCTTTTTTTTTTTTTTTTTTTGTGTTTTTTTGTTTTGCATTTTTCTCTCTTGCACACTCTCTTCTTCTTCTTCTTCTTCTTCTTTTCTCTCTCTCTCTCTCACTCTATCTTTAGCTAACTCTCTCTTCTGTTTTTAGATTTAGTGTGTTGGATTATTTTATGGGTTTTGCTAATTGGAATTTTGTGAACTATTTTTATTTTTTGCAAATTTGCGTGTTAGTGGTGTTCAGATTGGAAGGAAAAGGATGTGGGAAGAGAAGAGAAGAGGATCTCAATTTTGGTTAATTTGATTTTGTGGCATGGGTTTGATTTGATTTCATGGGTGGATTTGATTTTGTGGCATGAGTTGAATTAGTTTCTTTCTTCATTTTCCAATAAGTAAGAGAGTGGATTTGATTTTGTGGGTGGCTGGTTTGAGTATTTGGACTGTCCTATTGCTAGGACTTCTTTGGGATATTTTTTGTATTATTTGTGGGTCTTTAAAGAATTTGGTAGAAGAGATGGGAGATAGGAAGAAAAGGAGATGGACAAAGCAGAGAAGAGAACAAAAAAGAAGAGAGAATAGGGCATGCCAACGATAATGAGAGGGAATTTCTTTCTTGTCAAATAAAATAATAGTAAATAGTCACTTTAAAAAAAAAAAAAAATACACATTCATACCAAACACACAATTATGTTTTTTCACTTTTGAAAATATGTTACTAGAAATATGATACCAAATACAATTTTTTTCATTATGAGTACTTTAAATAGGTATTTTCACAACACTTTTTAAATCACAATTTTCACATAATTTTGAACAACAATATTTATGAAACACTGTATTATTATCCTCGTGTTCTTTTATTGTTTGTGATGGTTAATATCGAGCTATATAGCCCATTAGCTTGTTAGGTTAAAGAACGTGTCATTCTCTTCCAAGTTGATATTGGACCAATTTCAAAAGCAGCAACTTGTTCTTTTGGTGACTTTAGACCCCAGTTGTGTCCAAATTAACCAAATTAAAACCAAGTTTATTAGATTAACCAACATTTACGAGTTGGATTAGTTTATGGTTAATTTCAATACAAACCAATATCGCAAATATAAATATTGCAAAAAGTAAATAACATATGGATATGGTTATGAAGAGAAAATCCTACATAGGAAAAACTCTCCAAAGGATTACCCCTAACACTCAAGGAAACATTCCACTAACCTCCCCGTACCAAGCAAAGTGAAGAATTTGGTTTGGAGAGCAACAAAGAACTCCTTGCCAACCAAAGAGAACCTGGTTCGAAGAAAGATTATTCAAAATGATAGTTGTGATATTTGCCGAGAACACACGGAAGATGTGAAGCATGCATTGTATAGCTGTCCAAAGCTTGCTGAATTGTGGAAAAAAACGCCTCAATGGACTCACGCCAATGTAAGTAGTACGGGGAATTTTTTAGACTTGATCGGAATTGTCTTTGCAGAAAACAGGGAGCCTGCATTTTTTGCCACAGTGGTGTGGGCCTTGTGGACTCGAAGAAATGATTTGAGAATGGGTAAAAAAGTAGACCCACTACTTCACTTGTTGCAGCGAGCTAGGGAGAGGGTGGAAGATTTTTCACGGCACAACACCGTACCGGTAGTGCAGGGGGAACGTCAACCAACACGGTGGCAACCTCCTGGAAGGGGTCTGTACAAAGTGAATGTTGATGGGGCTCTTTTTGAAGAAGACAATGCAGCGGGATTGGGTGTAGTCATCAGAAATGAACAAGGTCAGGTAATGGTTTCTCTTTCGGAGCGTATTCCTCTGCCTTCTTCAGTGATAGAGGTGGAAGCATTGGCTGCTCGGTGAGGTTTAGAGCTAGCAGTGGAAACCGGGTTCAGGAACATAGTGTTGGAAAGCGACTCTCAGATTCTTGTCACAGCACTCCAGGGAGATTCTTATTCCTTAGCTAGTTTTGGTCATTTAGTTAAGGATACTCAATTCTTAGCCTCTTATTTATCATCGTTTAATGTTACTCATGTAAGGAGGCATTGTAATGCTCTTGCTCACTCTTTAGCTAGACGAGCACAGAGACTCTCTCAATCACAAGTCTGGATGAAAGATGTACCACCAGATGCGTTAACAGTTTTACAGGCTGATCTTTCAGGCCCCTCTTAATATAAAGCACAGTATTGATTTCTAAAAAAAAAAAAAAAGGAAACATTCCACTATATAAAATTAAAGTTTTATAGCAAAATTAACTCTAACTCTAAATCCTTAGACTCTTCTATCTTGGACTATGTTCAACATAAAACACCTCATGTGTGTTTTCAAAGAATTGTCTTAAAGATATGAAAGCTCGAAATTGTGTTAAAAACACAAGAGCTTGTTTAGACCCCCAATTAAAGATTACAGCTAGATTGTTTTTACTCTAACTTATCTAAGTGTAGAACAAGAGTAAATGAAGCGCAATAAACCGATAATTACTCTAGTGCATAAACATGAACAACAAACAATAAAAGTAAAGCACAAGAGTAAGGGAAGAGAGAATGCAAATACAAGATAATACGGCAATGTGTTATCGAAGAGGAAATCGAAGAACTCGGCGAAAAACCTCTTTGCCGCCCTCCAAGCCGTAAATCGATCCACTAGACAATAAGTTGAAATACACGAATAGCAAGAGACCCTCCAAGTCTAATTTACCTAATGTACCTAAGCCCTCTAAGCTCCTACTCCAACAAGGCTTTTTGAAACCATGTCTTGTCTAACTTTCCGAATCCCGCAATACGCCTGATTGCATCCGCTAAGCCTCACCGGCTTCTTTTGGCAAATCCCCAAATCTTCCAAGCTCCAAAACACTCTTTACACTTTAAAAAGGTGTGAGTTGTATTTGGGTACAAATCTCCTCTTAAGGGATGACAATGGGAGAAGGAAGGAGAAGAGGTTAGAATGATTTCTCACTAAGGATGAGTAGCTTTCTTTCTCTAAAAGATGGGTGTGTGTGTTGTAGAAAACTTATCTAGGATTTTTCTCTATGAATGGACTCCTTTACATTTGTGGGTAATGAGGGTATATATAGTATGGGTGAAGGGTAAGAAAGTCACACTTAAAAATCCTCCATGCAAAATGTTTCGCGACTACCTCGTGGAAAGGCCTTACCTGCGAGATACTCATGAAACTGACAGCCTGGCACGACTCTTTAGCTTCCAGTCATGTGCTTCTCACATGGCTATTTCGCGGGTTAGCTTCTCGCGAGCTTCTCGCGAAATCCACTTGTTCTTCAATTCAGCTTGAATCTTCACCAACTTAATACTAAACCCAATACAATAAAATCCCACAAAATACAAGGAACAAAATTAAAGTAATTATAATATTTTTTGTCATGAAATAAAGCCAACATAAAACATAGTTGTAAATCACAACTTCACAAGATACATATGCAACAACAACCTTTGTGATTTGAGTGCAGCAACTTTAGCTTGATCATCGATCTTTATATCCTTTTCTTCAGGTTGACGATGTGAGAGGACTCAGCTACAAAAGCCTTAGCTGCGCAATACGTAGCTCTCCAAAAGACCGTTTGGTTGTCCTATATCAGTCCTTTTATACCCTAGCAATTAGGTCACAAACTTTTAGAGACTGTACAACTTATGGGCTAGATTTGGATTTTGGATTTGCGATTCTTGATAGATCAAAATGAGTCAAGTATATTCAAGATTATTCTCGATCAACTGACATATGTTGAGCTATAAATGTCGAGAATCAAACACATCAATCTTCTTGAGCTGTTCTGGGTCCAAGTCTTGAACATTAAATAGTCTTTAAAATGTGTTCTAGACTTATCTTTTGTTTCAGGTCTGCCAACCTATTACTATGGACCTAATAAGCTCCATCTCAGAACTGAATGTGTTCTTTAGTTGAGTACTAGGGCCAACATCTAATTGCCCTAAAGAGACATTCTCAAGATTACGCAAAAGAACATCAGCCATGCGACAAGCACAATTCAAGGAATTATAATTTGAATCTATCCATTTCATGAATTTTTATTTTGTATCCACATAGATATAAAACACCCCACTCACATAGGGCAATGTGAGTGGGGTGATATCTCCATGATGCAAAATACCACATCTCATTTCACACCAGCCATCTTCATGACAATCACCAGCCATCTCTCCCACAACATCATGGGATTTCAAACCACAGGTAAGCAAGTGTTCTACTAGAAATTTTTTTTTTTTTATCTTATTCGATTTTGTTTTTTTATTTTTTTAATTTTTTTTGAGGAGAGAGACATAAAAGTTGAGCAAAATTACATATTTAGTCATGTTTTTAACAGCAGTGGGTTACAGGATTCTAACTGAACTAACCCCAAGTAAGTTAAGTGTCAAATTTCAAATTACAAGTAAGCAACTTAAATTTCGACTAAACCAAATAAAAGTAAGTTGTAATTTGCCTAATTATTTTATAACAACATAACTATTTTACCTATATTTTAAAATAAAGAGCTAAATGTATAGAGGTATTTTGAGAATTTTAGTGAAAATATCATTAAACTTAATTTCATTCCCTTTGATTCCTCCTAAGTTTGAGGAGGATCAAAATTTGAGATTTTAAGGGAAAAATGGAGAAATGAGTATTCCCTCCTACCAATTTCATTCACTCCCACTTAAACTCCTAAACAAGGGAATGATGAATGATCTTTTTATTTCCTCTATTGGAACTCTCAAACATGAAAATGGAAGGAATGCTCTTAAATTATTCATTTCATTCCACAAACAAGGTGTTAGCCTATGTTGCACGAACACAAACATGAGTACGGGTACGACATGTCTAGGGTACGGCAACAATGGTCAATGATTTTTTTTACTAAAATTGGAATTTGTGAAAAATATCGTGATTTGCAAAATAAGGAGCGTTCATAGGCTTGGTGACTTGGATTTTTTTTTTCTTTTAACTTATTTATTTATGTGCTTTTGATAACAGATCGATAGTGAGATTCGAGATACCTAAGGATATTTGTTTAGAAAATATTTTTAATGTTTTCAAAAGAAAAATAAAAATGCAGCTTATTTTTTTATATATATATTTTTATATTTTTGGAAAAAATTGTATCAAAACTTTCCTATATAATTTATTAACAAATTCCCTAATAAGGAATTAATGAGACCCTTTAAATTTTTTTAAAATAATTCTTTCTATTAGGTATCGTTAACTTTGATCAAATAAAAAAACAAACTTTCCAAAACATTAAAAAAAAAAAAAAAAAAAAAAATTTAAAAAAAAAACTAAAAGTCAAGTACTTATTTAATATTTTCACTTTTCAATACAATTTTTTTGGTGTATGCCCCATTTAATAAACTTTATGAAATTATTAAGTTTATTATAAAATAAAATTCTATGTTTACATTATACTTGCAATATAAATTTACATTGTAAGTAAAATATAAACTTTTAAATGTCCATAAATTGAAATAGGCTATAGAGTGACTCCATAATGTAGAGCTTTTTTAATAATAAACAATAAAAACTTTATTCAAAACCAAAGAACAGTATTTAAAAAGGAGTAAGCACACATATCAATGAGTCTAAAATAGAAAAAAAAAATGATTTATACACATTTTGGTCTAAAACTTGTCCACATTAGTGGATGTATAGATTTGCAAATATACAATCTTGCTATGGTAATTGTCCACTACCACTATTCATGTGTAAATGATTTTTTAATTCTTTTCATCTCTCTTCCTAACAAATTTCTTTTTTTTTGTCTTACTCTTCCCCTTTGTCTTAATCCGACAACAAAACCACCCCTAGCCTAGCCTCAACCATCGATCAAGCAGTACGACCTAAATATTAAAACCCCAAAACTGAAATTAGAATAATTCATCATAGAACTAGATGAAATCAAAACACAAAATTAACAAAAAGCCATATGAAATCAAGTGAGGACCATGGTAGCACAATATCAAGATCGGAGGTGGCAGTGGTGGATCGCTGCAACTGAGGCTTGCTTGGGTTGTTGGTGGCAGTGAGGATAGGTCAAGTTTAAGATGCTTTTAAGAAGAAGAAGAGCAGTGGAGGTGGTGGCAGCTAGGAGAAAATTTAGAGGAGATAGAGGTGGGAAGTGAGGGGCGAGGATGAGAGAGAGGTCAGGCGTGAGTTTTAGATTTGAGAGGTGAGAAAGAATAAATGAAAATATTAATAAAAGAAGAATAAAAATGATTATTTGAAGGGTAAATTATAAAGTTAGTCCTTATCATTTGCACTATATTTCAATTTGATTTCTAACCTTTCAATTGTATCAATTTAGTCCCTAACCTTCTTAGTTTCATGTTATTTTAGTCCATGCCGTTATCTCATGGGTAGAAAAAATAAAGATTAAAAAAATAATAAAGGAAGATTAAAGAAAGAATAAAGAAATAATGAAAAAATAATATTTAAATGAGATAGAAAAATGATAGAAAATTGGTTAAAAGGTGTATTTAAAAAATAGGTAGGTAAAAGGTAAAAACTACTATTTATTCGCCAAAATGTACAAAAATATAAAGAATCTACTGAAGATAATCTAAGAGTGCTCTCCTAGTAAAAATTAGAACCGTTGATGAAGCTAGTAATTTAATAATGGAGAAACTGCAGTTAACCCACCCGTGGTTTGGCCCGTTTTAATAGTGTCCACCCGTGGTTTGAAATTTGTCGCTTAACCCACCTGAGGTGGCTTCCGTTAGACCCCCGTTACCCACCTCTCTCTTTTCACCGTTAAAAATAGGGGTAAATGTGTTTTTTTCATTATATTTTTTGTCTCTCTCCTTTAAAAACCAAAAATAGCACAAAAATGCAAGAAAAACAGGATTAAAAAGTGGCATTTGCCTGTTTCTCCATTCACACATATTTTTGAACCTGATGAACATACCCAGCCACGATCCACTACCAAACCCATTAACAAGAAAAAAAATCAAAAACAAAATCTAGCAACCCAGACCACGACCACGATCACGATCCACCCATCAAAAACAAAATAAAAAACAAAACCCATTAAACCACGACCATGAGGCAAGGCGGCGAAATCTAGCAACCCAGTTACCACGAAACCCAGACAAAATCCAGCCACACCACCATTGACCCACAATCCACCACAAAACAAACCAAAATCCATTGCCACAAACCCACTACCACGGCCAAAATCCACCGCCATCAAACCCACAAACTATTAAACCCGAAACCCATATTGAACACGACGAAACTCACGGCTTGGGAGGAATACAGCAACCCAGCCACCACGAAACCCAGACATAATCCAGCCACACCACCATTGACCCACAATCCACCACAAAACAAACCAAAATCCACTGCCACAAACCCACTACCACGGCCAAAATCCACCGCCATCAAACCCACAAACCATTTAACCCGAAACCCACATTGAACACGGCGAAACCCACGGCTTGGGTTGACGAGAGTGAGGAATTGAAGAGAGAGTGAGGGTCGGCGGTGAGTGGAGGAATACATTTAGGTAAGGGAGTTAGGCCGGTGAGGAGTGGAGGAAGATCGATGAGCTGGGTCAGTAGAATGGGTTGCGGAGATTGGTGAGTTGGGTTGGCGGAAGGGCTGGATCGGAGCTGGGGAGGAGAGCTAGGTTTATGGTGGATGGGCTTGTGCAGATCGGCGATGGAGGAAAAGAGAGAAACTTAGAGGGAAGATGTTCTAACCTTGAGAGACGGGCATGAATGGATCACCGAAGAAGAGGGGTCATGGAGGCAAGTTCACCTAGGTTGGTGAAGGCTACTTTCAGCCTGAGATTGGGTTCGAATCTGAAGGAGTTTTTGATGTCAAGGACCCCAACTTTGAAGACCCAGATAAGACTTTGAAGACCCAGATGAGACCTTCAGTGTCTGATGATTATGATAATCATGTGTTTGTTTGTCTTTTATTTTTACTAGATCATGAGACTTATGAGATGTAAATATTTTCGTTTGAATAAAAATATTTCCAGGCATTTTGTACAGTTCTAGTGTACTTTTAAAAAAAGAAATAAGAATTGATGAAGCTATAACATGATATGATGCTTGGACTGTTTTGATAAGTTATTCCGTCAACACAGATTTATACTAGTTTAGATTACATGATTGTGTCAACATAGATTTATACTGGTTTAGATCACAGATTTATGGCTTTGGGGATTTTTAAGGATTCTACGGTAGAGAGAGGGAGAGAGCTCCTTTTAGGGTTCTATTTGGTTTCTAATTTTGGCTTATATAGTAAAGGGGATTTTCTAACGGAAAAGACAGAGGTGGGTAACGGGGTCTAATGGAGGCCACCTTAGGTGGGTTAAGTGACAAATTTCAAACAACGGGTGGGCACTGTTAAAACGGGCCAAATTACAAGTGGGTTAACTGCAGTTTCCCCTTTAATAATAGAGTATTTAGTCTAATATGCTATTATTTACAAATGAGTTCGTTGAAATTGCTTTGAGGACTAAATTTGGCTAAATTCGCACCAACGCACTACTAGTTAAAAAAAATAATATGCAGTTTTGTATTATTATTTATCTCATATACACAAAAACAGCAGAGCACTCAGCCAGGAACTGTAACCCAACAATCCAAAGGAGAGAGAGAGGCACACCTTCAGCAGGGTCTGTACGAGGTTGGGTTTGATTTTGAGATTGAGATTGAGCTACCTCTACCAGCTGGCCGAAGATGCAAGCAGCACAAAAAGCTATAGCTAGAAGTGGTGGTGATCCCACCATGGCGTTAATCTTTTTCTATAGAGATTGATTAACAAAATTGATGAGCAATGAGAATGCAGAAAACTAGAGAAAGAGCAATAGAGTGAGATACAAGATTATTAGTGATTTGCTGAGCCACCAGACCTGACTAAATGCATTTCCTTTGGCATTCGGTTAGGCAAAATTTTTTGGTTTTTGCCTTTTCTTTTTTGTCTCAATTTAAAAAAAAAAAATTAACAAAATTATCTTTAGTTCAAATAAGATTTAAAAAAAAATCTTTTTGTCATATATTTGATAAATAAATTACAAAAAATTATATATATTGTCTAATATTTAACAAATAAACTATTGTAAAACTGCGTGATACTAATACATATATATTTGAAAATTTTCACCACTCATTTTAGTCACGGGGAAGGATTGTTCTCTTTTTCTTCTTTTAAATATGAAAAATATGAAATGAGGTTTGTTGATGAGAATTTAATTATTGAATTGTTCGATTTAAACAAAATTATTGAATTATTATAGACCTTTATCTAAGTTTGACGTTTATAAATATTCAAGTTTTGATTGGTGTTATCTTTCTCCAAAAAAAGAAAAAAAAAAAAAAAAGAGAAGAAGTTTTAATTGTTAAAGCACGTCCAGTTTGTGTGTGGGTTGGGTTAATTTATTTTGCATAAAAAAAGTTTTTTTTTTTTTTTTTTTTTTATATAACTTAAAAAATAAGTTTTATAAATATATTCATAGCTAAAAATTATATACAATATCATATTATCTATATTCTATATATATATATATATATAAATATAAAACCGAAGCCTCAGAACCTCTCACAATTTTCCACATTATCACTATTTTCTTTTTCTTTTTCTTTTAGATTCTTTTTATTTTAGGTTTACCTCTCACAATTTTCCACATCATCACTATTTTCTTTTTCTTTTTATTTTAGATTCTTTTTATTTTAGGCTTTATATCTTATATAGAATCCATCAGAAAAACAATAGACAAAAGTTTGAATTTTTATTAATATCAATAATATTGAAAAACGTATACAAACTTGGAGGCCTATTTAAGGGCTCCATAAAACTTGATGGATAAGAAAATATATTCTAAAATAAGTTTTAATTAATACCTAACCATAATAGGAACCAAATTTGACCTAAAAAAACATTAAAAGAACCTAAAAATCTATATATCATCTATATATATATATATATATAAAACCGAAACTTTTAAAACTCTCATAATTTTCCACATCATCACTATTTTCTTTTTCTTTTTATTTTTGATTCTTTTTATTTTAGGTTTTATATCTTATAACAATAATATTGAAAAACGTATACAAACTTGGAGGCCTATTTAAGGGCTCCATAAAACTTGATGGACAAGAAAATATATTCTAAAATAAGCCCTAATTAATACCTAACCATAATAGGAACCAAATTTGACCTAAAAAAACATTAAAAGAGCCTAAAAATAAGGAAATAAATCACCTAGACCTAAAATAACGTTTTTTGCATAAAAATACCAAAATTTCTTCTCTTCTTAAAACCCTAACAATTACCATCTCAAAACCCTAAACTTAACTTCACTTTAAGATTAAAAAACTAAGAAGGAGAGAGACTCACGTAAAAAAAAAAAAAAAAAACATAGGTTTTGTCTTTTTTTATTTGCTTTCATATGTGCCTAAAATTTTCATTCTATCTTATTGTTTTATTATGTTTAGAATTGATTTTCTTATAAGTATTTGGGTTAATCTCTATATTTTGATAGTGTTTTTATGGGTTTGGTTTTTGGGTTGAAATTCTAATAATTATTTTATATTGTATATGGCAGATAAAGCATCTCTATTTTTTGAAGAAAAATCAAAGTTGCAACCTATGTCTTCCAACCCAAGATATGGTAAATTTTTATATGTTCTTACTTTATTGAGAATTTTTATTTGGGTTCATGTGCTTTTTTGTTTTTTTATTAAAGTTTTGATTTTTGGTTGATTAATTATTTGTTTGGATTAATTTCAATTAATTATTTGTTTGGATTCAACGTAAAAGATAATGTAATTAGGTGTTATAAATTTGATAATGTTCCATATTATTTGTTTGGGTTAATTTCACTTTAAAAAAAAAAAAAAAAAAAACGTAGGTTTTGTCTTTTTTATTTGCTTTCATATGTGCCTGAAATTTTCATTCTATCTTATTGTTTTGTTATGTTTAGAATTTATTTTCTTCTAAGTATTTGGGTTAATATCTATATTTTGATAGTGTTTTTGTGGGTTTGGTTTTTGGGTTGAAATTTCTAATAATTATTTTATATTGTATACAGCAAATGAAGCATCTCTATTTTTTGGAGAAAAATCAAAGCTGCAACCTATGTCTTCCAACCCAAGATGTGGTAAATTTTTATTTGGTATATTATATATGAATTTTTTGAATTTGAAAGGTTTTGTTTGGTTTTGAAGTAGAATTTGGGGATTCTATAAAATTTGGAAGATTTAAGTTTTGGGGTTTTTGGTATTTGCGTTTTAGTAGGTTGATCTTAATTCTTTACCTTATATTTTTTTTCTTTATTGAGAATTTTTATTTTAGGTTCATGTGATTTTTTGTTTTCTTAATTAAAGCTTTGATTTTTGGTTAATTAATTATTTGTTTGGATTAATTTCAATTAATTATTTGTTTGGATTCAACGTAAAAGATAATGGAATTATGTGTTATAAATTTGATAATGTTACATGTTTTGAATTGTTTATATTGTTATTAATACGACTAAATAAGATTTGTTTTTATCTTTATAGTTTATATCAGTTTTGAGTATGTGTATATATATATAACTTTTGGGAATTTTGCTTTATTAATTTAAGAATTGTAAATTACTTTGTAAGTTTCAGTAAATATGTACCTGCAGTGAGACATTGACAATATAAGCATATATATATGGTATTAACATTTTATAAAAATCTTTCTTACAACCCAATAACATTCTACGTTAGACAACGCTTCTAAACTAATGAAAAGCATAGAAGTTAAATATTTATTTCCATTGTATTTTATTTAATTATGACATATCCATTTTTTTTTTAAACGCTAACTAGCAAAATGTCTGTAATATGCATATTATTAACCCAATTTTCTATTTCTAAATTTCTTAGATTTTATTATATTAATATTTTTTTCTTTTAAATTCTTGGTGGGCAAATCAATCTCTCACTAATTCTTTTACCTTAACGTGATGTTGGTTAATTGTCCTTTTATTTAACTATCCCGTGCATCGCACGGGTTAGCGACTAATATTATATATAATAAAAGTTGGGCTTAGACGCCGTGGTTGCGCCACGTGGCTTCACCAAATTGTAGAAATTTTATTAAATTTTTAGATTTTAAGAAAAAATATATATTGTAGGGCTGAAATTTGTTGGGCCAGGCACCAACTTTCTGTATTGTGAGCCCAACAAATTCCCAACAATAAATTTATAGAGAATGGGTTAAACAACTGGGCTGGTTATGGATTTAGCAACGGTTCATACGAGCAAGTGGGTTAGAAGGCATTCAGACTAGTGTTTAACAAAAATCTCTTTGGTCCGAAGAGGCTTAACATTTAAAAATTTAGTGAATACAATTTTTCTCCTCCTTTCTGTGAGGCCTGTTTCCCTTATATATACACCTTTCGCCTCATCTTCACCGCACACTTGTCCTTTATCTAAGCGTCCACTTGAGTATTAGTCACATCAGAAGCTTGCTTTAACCTGCAGTGAGTGGTAGTGGTTGAGGATGCACTGTTCAGGTGTCTTCTCCACATAAATGCGGCCAGGAAAGTTGCTGCAGTGCATTAAATGCGGTGGTGGCAGCTTTATTTGTAAGATATTTCATGATATCTCCACAATTAGGAATGTCCAGAGTTAACTCCTTACTGGGGGAATCTTCTACTTGATCAGGTTCTCTGGAGGTCTGACGAGTGGAACCTCTTCGAACATGCCAGGTTGTCTTCGGACGCGATACTCGTCCTTCCTTGGTTGCATTTTTACCAGGATGGCAAAGCGCGGATTCCTTTAACCTCTTCGGACAGAAAGTTATATTCAAATTGGGCCCTAGGCCCAACATATGGCGTTGGGCTTTCTCACCCACATATATAATTTTACTTCTCCTATAATTTTTAAATGGGTATTAGATTAATCAGGACTTTAATTCATTCTTATCTCTAATTCATTGTCATCATAAAGTAAGTGTATCTCTTAAAAAAAAAAATTCTAGATTTTTAGATTTTAAATATATATATATATATATATATATATATAATTTTTCTTCCCCTATAATTTCTAAGTCGATAAAATTATAATTTGATTACAATTCTATCTTAATTTGATTACAATCCATTGATTGGTGATAAGAATTAGCATTAGGAAGAAACACATTAAAGTTCTATTCCATATACAATCTTATCTTGCAAACATGTGCCTTCCTGGAAAATTAATAATACAATAGAATTAAATTTGTTAGCTCAAGTCGCACGGCTTAATAGAAAAGTAGTGCTTCACTGTTTCTATTTTATACACACACACACACACAAAATCATACAAATCATGTTGTAAATTAACGTTATTAGCCTTTTTTTTGTTATCAAAAAATTTGATATTCATCTAAAAAATTAAATTAAAAAATATTTGGAAAAAAAAAAAAAAAAAGAGTAGATAACGTTAATAGAAAAGTAGTGCTTCACTGTTTCTACTTTATACCCAAAAAAAAAAAAAAAATCATACAAATCATGTTGTAAATTAACCTTATTAGCCTTTTTTTTGTTATCAAAAAATTTGATATTCATCTAAAAAATTAAATTAAAAAATATTTGAAAAAAAAAAAAAGAGTAGATAACGTTAATTACAGTTTTTTTTTTTTTTTGGTTCCTGTTATACCGTAAAAATCATGTTGTTTGATATTTATCCAACTTCATTTTTATGGTATTGGATTTTAATTTTAATTTCTTTTTTTTTTTTTTGCTTATATCAACTTCTTTACAACTTAAAATTATCATTTTAGAAACAACTTCTTATCAACTTTTGTTTTTTGGTTGAAGTTTAATTTTGTTTGTTGGATAAATATAAGAATGATTATAGATAACTGTTTTATTATATCATGACTCTCATCTTTAGAGTTCGAGGACACTATAAATAATAAGGTCAGATTCATGATTTTTTCATTAATATTTTGAACGTCCAAATATCTATCATTTTTTAGGGTTATTTGTTATTTGTTTAATTTTGTTTGTTTGTTTATATTATTCCTGTTCTTTTTTCTATTTTTTGGAGTTTCCTTGAGGTTTTGAAGCACTCGATCAAACAATACACTTGGTATTGAGATTTTCCCAAAACAAATTTCTTAAAGTTTATATTTACACATTTTGTTTTGATAGGTTGAAATTCGGTGCCTCCTATCTCATTTTCAAAGACAAAAATTCAATTATTATGTAAGTGTATCTACTTTTATTTTTTAATGTTTAGTAATTTGGGTTGCATTTTTTTTCCCTACGTTGTTGCTTTTGATAAGCTTCCTACGTTGTTGTTGTTGTTGTTTTTTTTTTTTTTTGATGAAAGCATACTTATTGTTGGAGTCCCACTTGATATAAAATTTAAATCCTATTAAAAATATAATTGTTAAAAAACGTGTTATATTGCCATACTAAAAAAAAAATAGAATTAAAAAAAGAAACGTCATATGAATAGAATCAAAGAAAAAAAAAAACGTGATTGATGGTTGAGGCAATAAGGATATAAGATAGATTTTTTTTTAAAGGATATATATTTTTAGAGTCCCATTTGTTATGAAATTTAAATCTTATTGAAAATAGAATTACTAATCAACATGTTATAATACCATACTAAAAACAAAATAGAATTAATAAAATAAAATAAAATAAAGAAAGAAAGGTCTATGAAGGTGAAAAAAAAAAGGTGATTGATGGTTGTAAGGAAATAGGATATGATTTTTTTTTAATTAAAACCTAATTATCAAACGTAGAAAGTTTAAAATAAATTTAAAAAAATCCACAAAGAACTACACAACTTTATCCTAAGAAGTGATAAAACAATAGATGAAAAGTTGACAAGAACAAATAATATGTTATATTTATCTAAAAAAAATCATTATAATTATATATAACAAATAATATGTTATATTTATCACCCTTCCTACCTATTTACGATATTATACATCTTAAATTACCAAATATCAAGCTTTTCAATTGAAAGGATCAAAATCTTCTCTAATAGTTTTTTTTTTTTTTTTTTTTTTTGGTTTTTCTTTTACAACAGGCCTCTGAATATTTATTTTTCAATGATTTATATTTCATTGAGTCCAAACATATTTCTTATTTTGTTATTATAACCATTTGATTGAATGAAATTAACACTAAAAAAAATAATTTAAATATCAAAATAAGAAATAAAAATTAAATTTCTTTTAAGTTTACAAGTACAATTTATTTTTTAATCTTAAATTTTGAATTAATTTTTTTCATTTTATTTATTATTAAATTTAATTAATTATCAAAATATTTTTTATTAAGCCGTGCATCGCACGGGCATTATACTAGTATATATATAAAACCGAAACCTTTAAAACTCTCACAATTTTCCACACCATCATTATTTTCTTTTTCTTTTTATTTTAGGTTTTATATCTTATGTAGAATTCACCAGAAAAACAATAGACAAAAGTTTGAATTTTTATTAATATCAATAATATTGAAAAACGTATACAAACTTGGAGGCTTATTTAAGGGCTTCATAAAACTTGATGGACAAGAAAATATATTCTAAAATAAGTCCTAATTAATACCTAACCATAATAGAAATCAAATTTGACCTAAAAAAACATTAAAAGAACCTAAAAACAAGGAAAAAATCACCTAGACCTAAAATAACGTTTTTTGCATAAAAATACCAAAATAACAATATCCTACATCAACTTATCACAAAAATACCAAATAGTTTCTTTTTATTTTAGATTCTTTTTATTCTAGGTTTTATATCTTCTTATATTTATTAGTGTTACAATAGTTTAGTTTAAGTAAAATTCTATTAGATATATTTTGTTGGCCTATCATATCATTATTATTATCTATATATAATATAAAATTGAAGATTAAAAATTAATTATAATTTTTTAAGATACCTCACGTTAGAATTAAAAAAAAAAATGACTCACTTTAGGTTTGAATTTTTTTTTTAAAAAAGGACTCACCAAAAAAAAAAAAAACTTTAGGATTAAGAAAAAAAGAGAGAGACTCTTGGTAGGACTCTCTTTTCTCTCCTTAAAACCCTATCAATTACCATCTCAAAAACCTAAACTCAACTTCACTTTAAGATTAAAAAAATAAGAAGGAGAGAGACTCACGTAAAAAAAAAAAAAAAAAAAAAAAAAAAAAAAAAAAAAAAAACGTAGGTTTTGTCTTTTTTATTTGCTTTCACATGTGCCTGAAATTTTCATTCTATCTTATTGTTTTATTATGTTTAGAATTGATTTTCTTCTAAGTATTTGGGTTAATCTCTATATTTTGATAGTGTTTTTATGGGTTTGGTTTTTGGGTTGAAATTCTAATAATTATTTTATATCGTATATGGCAGATGAAGCATCTCTATTTTTTAGAGAAAAATCAAAGCTGCAACCTATGTCTTCTAGCCCAAGGTATGGTAAATTTTTATATGTTCTTACTTTATTGAGAATTTTTATTTGGGTTCATATGATTTTTTTTTTTTTTTTATTAAAGCTTTGATTTTTGGTTGATTAATTATTTGTTTGGATTAATTTCAATTAATTATTTGTTTGGATCCAACGTAAAAGATAATGGAATTAGGTGTTATAAATTTGATAATGTTCCATATTTTGAATTGTTTATATTATTTAGACTCCTGATGGGACTCTCCCTTCTCTCCTTAAAACCCTAACAATTACCATCTCAAAACCCTAAATTTAACTTCACTTTAAAATTAAAAAAATAAGAAGGAGAGAGACTCAACTAAAAAAAAAAAAAAAAACGTAGGTTTTGTTTTTTTTATTTGCTTTCATATGTGCCTGAAATTTTCATTCTATCTTATTGTTTTATTATGTTTAGAATTTATTTTCTTCTAAGTGTTTGGGTTAATCTCTATATTTTGATAGTATTTTTATGGGTTTGGTTTTTGGGTTAAAATTTCTAATAATTATTTTATATTGTATACGGCAGATGAAGCATCTCTATTTTTTGGAGAAAAATCAAAGTTGTAACCTATATCTTCCAACCCAAGGTGTGGTAAATTTTTATTTGGTATATTATATATGAATTTTTTGAATTTGAAGGGTTTTGTTTGGTTTTGAAGTAGAATTTGGGGATTCTATAAAATTTGGAAGGTTTAAGTTTTGGGGTTTTTGGTATTTGCGTTTTAGTAGGTTGATCTTAATTCTTTACCTTATATGTTTTTTCTTTATTGAGAATTTTTATTTTGGGTTCATGTGATTTTTCGTTTTCTTAATTAAAGTTTTGATTTTTGGTTGATTAATTATTTGGTTGGATTAATTTCAATTAATTATTTGTTTGGATTCAATGTAAAAGATAATGGAATTATATGTTATAAATTTGATAATGTTCCATGTTTTGAATTGTTTATATTGTTTTCAATACGACTAAATAAGATTTATTTTTATCTTTATAGTTTATATCAGTTTTGAGTATGTGTATATATATAACTTTTGGGAATTTTGCTTTATTAATTTAAGAATTGTAAATTACTTTGTAGGTTTCAGTAACTATGCACCTGCAGTAAGACATTGACAATATAAACATATATATATGGTATTAACATTTTATAAAAATCTTACAACCTAATAACATTCTACGTTAGACAACACTTCTAAACTATAGAAAAGCATAGAAGTTAAATATTTATTCCCATTGTATTTTATTTAATTATGACAGATCCATTTTTTTTTTTAAACGCTAACTAGCAAAATGTCTATAATATGCATATTATTAACCCAATTTTCTATTTCTAAATTTCTTAGATTTTATTATATCAATCTTTTTTCTTTTTTTTTTTTTTTTTTTTTTTAAATTCTTGGTGGGCAAATGAGGTTTAAAAGTGATGTTGTCTAACGTATGGTTAATTGGGTTAATAATATCTTTTTTTTTTATAAAAGTGATGTTGTTTAAATTTCTTAGAATTAGTCTCTCACTAATTCTTTTCCCTTAACGTAATGTTGGTTAATTGTTCTTTTATTTAACTATCCCGTGCATCGCACGGGTTAGCGACTAGTATACTATTATATAATAAAAATTAGGTTTAAAAGCTATGATTAGGCCAAATTGCTTTACCAAATTACAATAACTTTTTAAATAAAAACAATAGTTTGTTTGTTTTTACCAACTTCTCTTTAGTGTTTTAACAAAACATGCAACCTTTTGGCATTACAAAAAAAGAGGGCTATAACCTCGTTTTCCATAGCCGTGTTTTCAAATGAGGCCCATCCTATGCAACTATAGCCCCCTGCGGGACCTAGAGTTGCGTTTTTAAAAATGTGGCTACAAATCACCCTATAGCTGTGTTTTCGACCCCTTATAGCCGCATTTTTACACATATGCCAAACCTATAGCTGCATTCTGTAGAAAACGCGGCTATAAGCTCGGCTTGGCTGCATTTAAAATGCGAGTATAGGCTAAGGACCAATAGCTGCGTTTTGTAGAAAATGCGGCTATTGGTCCGGCTTGGACTGCGTTCAAAAGGTGGTTATAAGGTTGACCTATAGCCGTGTTTTCTACAAAACGCGGCTATAGGTCCCGCATCTCTATTCTCTGTTGATGGTTGGTGGAGACTGGAGAGAAGTGTATGTACAAATATATGATATTTTATCAAATGGGTATTAGTTTATCGTTTTTCAAGTTTATTGCTTCTAGTGGATACTTTTGGTTGCTAAAGTTGTTTTTTGTTCTGCATTGTGCTTGTTTTTGAATGGAATAAGTGTTATTGCATTTTTTTTTTGCTTATATGTCACTGTTCATAAGAGAAATAATACTCAGGCACTTACAAATAGGATACTAACCTAGTATTGGACCATGCATTTACCTTAGCAAAATCCTTAAAGCAATGTAGCAGTGTATTGAGTGAAGCTTGAGAATGTATTTCTTATGCAGATAATATTCTCAACTTGGCTAATAAGGTTTTACTAGTTATTAAGCTTCTTGTAAGTGATGATGATGTAGAGGCTTAGACAATTTGCAATGAACTCAAGTGGCTTGCTAGCGACTAACCTAGCTAAACAACTAAAAAGAACATAAAATAAAATAGGATTTGGCTTGTAAGCATGTAACATAAGGATATTTAATAAGAT
Organism: Quercus glauca; assembly: GCA_023736055.1. Classification (NCBI taxonomy): domain Eukaryota; kingdom Viridiplantae; phylum Streptophyta; class Magnoliopsida; order Fagales; family Fagaceae; genus Quercus; species Quercus glauca. The sequence continues at coordinate 17,047,308 of CM043318.1, read as the reverse complement.
CATTACCATTGACTGAGGAGATGTAACTTTCAATTTCCTCAGAAGAGCTGCAAATTGCACTAGGTTCAGTATCGTTATAGTCATCACAGTTTCTCCATAAATTGTCAAATTCATCATGGGAACCATCACAATAATTACAAAGTTATGGATTACTGCTGCATATTGTTTGGGTGAACATTTCCACCTCTTGCTTATATACCAAACTGAGCCCACATTTCCACACATACAACCCTGGCCTAGTGCTCTCAAACAACCTCAATCTGATTGAATTCACCACTCCAAGCAGTAGCAAACCAATCATCGCAGGGCAAATACAATAGCCAAATGTGCCTCGCAACAAGTTTTGTGCTACAGAAATGTTTACATTGAGAAGTCTACTGTGGCAGAAGACAATTTCCCAGGGTGTTTAACCCACTTAAATAATATTCAATTTTATTTATTCATTAAGTATTAGGCTTTTCCTGCTGCATCAGCTTGGAACCTGTTATTTTGCATAATTTCCTTTAAGAGTTTTAGGCTTTGTTGTAGCTGTCAGAATAAAACTGTAGCAATTCCATGGCCACGGCAATAATTTTAGGTGAACCATGCAATTCTAGTGTGTACGTGCGAGCTCACGCACTCACATGTGTTGATCTTCTCTATTTCTTTATTTTCTGTAGTCCACATCTCAAAAATCCAGGGTTTGGATTCGTGTTTTCTAACAATATAAACAATGGAAAAAGTGAAATGTCCATTGAATGTTTAAACAAACGTCTTTTTCATTATGCTATAAAACATACTTGCACAATGATATGTTATTGAATTTTCTGGATAAGTAATCATTTGATATGTTCTTAAATATAATAATGTAAGGGCTAAAAATATAATGAACCCTTAATCAATAAAATTTGTAAAGAGAATGGGTTTAAGGATTTGGCATCACCGAAGTGAACAATGGCCGATCTAAAGTTTTTAACAAGGTAATTTCTGATATAGAACTCCTAGGGATCTAGCAGCGGAAGTTTGGATAAGTGTTTGCGAGGTGTATTGATCCTCGGCTCAGGCCGACGACCTATTTTTCTTTTCTTACTTCTCTCTTTTCTCCATCCCCCCCTTCTGTTGGGAGATCCCTTCACTATATATCGTCTTCTTTTGTTTAATCTTAGCCGTCCATCTGGCAACAATCTGAGCCTCTAGGCGTAGGGGATTGTCCCATCATTTTGTATTTGCAGGCTTTATGTTATTTCCCAGCCGCCTTTGCAGGCTTTACAATAGTTGAAGTGACTGACGCTTTAGGGTTTTCAGGTCACTTCACTATTAAAGTGGTCAGAATGTTTGGTGAGATATGTTCAACTGAGATGGGATATTTTCCCTTTAGTGAAGTCGGTGTACCTGAGGACAGGTCATCCTCGGCGCGGGCCTTCGGACGTTCTGGGTTCTTTCCCATTGTCCTCGGCCTCAGCACTATCCTCGGCGCGGGCCTTGGGCCGCATGTGGTGGGCCAGCGTAATTAGTGCAATAGGGCCCCACAATAGCCCCTCAAAATTCTGCTGCACGTCCCCTTGGACGGGAGTAGGATTTTGATTTCCCCGGCGCCTTTTCTCGGTTTGTTGGGTTTTACCGTACCGACGATTTTATCACTATTTCAGCCGTTTATGCAGCTTTCTTTTTGCGCGTAGGGCCGCCCGGGAGGGGATAGGCTTGCGTCGTTCGTGCTATATCACTCGATTTCTCATGGTTTTTGCCCCTGAGGGGGCTCGTTTACTTGGCACCTGAGAAGGGATTGGCTTTTTCTTATTTCATGCTTGGTTTTCCCTGAGGCTTGGGTCCGAGGACCATGCAATGCCTTGGTATTTGCTTAATGTTTAGCTTTCATGATGACATGTTCTTCTTGCTGGAAGTATCGAGTTTCTCGATCTCATTTAGCCATCTGAGGTATCTGGTTTCCCCATAAAGCTTGGGTCCGAGGACCATGCAAGGCCTTGGTTCTGTCCAGTACCTAGCTTTATCGTTTAATAATCATCTGAGGTGTCTGGTTTCCCCGTGAGGCCTGGGTCCGAGGACCATGCAGTGCCTTGGTTCTGTCCAGTACCTAGTTTTCCATTTTTGTCATCTGAAGTATCTGGTTTCCCCATGAGGCCTGGGTCCGAGGACCGTGCAGTGCCTTGGTTCTGTCCAGTACCTAGTTTTCCATTTTTGTCATCTGAAGTATCTGGTTTCCCCATGAGGCCTGGGTCCGAGGACCGTGCAGTGCCTTGGTTCTGTCCAGTACCTAGTTTTCCATTTTTGTCATCTGAAGTATCTGGTTTCCCCATGAGGCCTGGGTCCGAGGACCGTGCAGTGCCTTGGTTCTGTCCAGTACCTAGTTTTCCATTTTTGTCATCTGAAGTATCTGGTTTCCCCATGAGGCCTGGGTCCGAGGACCGTGCAGTGCCTTGGTTCTGTCCAGTACCTAGTTTTACATTTTTGTCATCTGAAGTATCTGGTTTCCCCATGAGGCCTGGGTCCGAGGACCGTGCAGTGCCTTGGTTCTGTCCAGTACCTAGTTTTCCATTTTTGTCATCTGAAGTATCTGGTTTCCCCATGAGGCCTGGGTCCGAGGACCGTGCAGTGCCTTGGTTCTGTCCAGTACCTAGTTTTCCATTTTTGTCATCTGAAGTATCTGGTTTCCCCATGAGGCCTGGGTCCGAGGACCGTGCAGTGCCTTGGTTCTGTCCAGTACCTAGTTTTCCATTTTTGTCATCTGAAGTATCTGGTTTCCCCATGAGGCCTGGGTCCGAGGACCGTGCAGTGCCTTGGTTCTGTCCAGTACCTAGTTTTCCATTTTTGTCATCTGAAGTATCTGGTTTCCCTATGAGGCCTGGGTCCGAGGACCGTGCAGTGCCTTGGTTCTGTCCAGTACCTAGTTTTCTCGTTTAATAATCATTTATTTTATCTATCTATCCGTAGTCGTTTCGATTCTTGCCGCGTTTTACAATAAGCATTAAATAATTACAGTTTTCAAGCAGAAAATAATTGTAGTAAATGCTAGAGTTGGTGGGGGATAAGACCTTGCCGTGTTTTACCTCTTCGTTTGGTGGAATTCTTCGGATAACGAGGCGTCTTTTGGGCTGTCCAGGTAAGGCGTGCTGACGTTTCGGTGTCTTCTCGTTTAGTGGGGCGTCACCTCATTAATGCTGGCCATGGATCTACGAGGATCTAACGGTTGGCAAGCCCCTTGGAAGTTGGGGCGGCATCACTGCCTCCGAAAATCTCTCCCTGGAATTTATGGCAGATTGGCACTCATAAATATCCCACCACCTATATAAGACGCTTCCAGGGCAACCCTCTCCTTCACACTTGACAAAAGTTCGTATCAAATTTCTCCCATAAACATCTCCCAACAAGACTCCGCCAAACATAGCCGTTTGAGTCCCTTCGAATGAGTAGGCCCTTAAAAAGGGCAATCTTGGGGATGAACAGCCCCTATCAGGAGCCGAGGATGGCATTCCGACCCTGGCCGCTACGCTGGGATGGGTATCTGGGAGATCCGAAGGTTCTCCTTCTTTTCAACCTAACCGGGGACACAGCCCTCCTTACCACCTGGAGGAGGATCCGGACAGAACGTAACCTCCCTCTCTTGGGTATGGGTCTTTGACCCCCCAAGCAGGCTACAATGGGGGTTGGAGAGAAACTAGGCGGAACCCAAGAGCGCAACCGTTAGGTTCCGCGGCCTCTTCCACCCCTTAATGTAGCTTTCCTATCTTCCCCCTTCTTCCCTCTTCTCACTCCTTCTCTCTTCTCACTTCGGCTTTCTTCTTTCCTCCTCTCGTCCTTCACTTCTTTTTCTGATATTTGTTCTTCATCTTTTCTTTTCTTCATCTCTTCCTCTATTCTCCTTTTCTATCTTTTGTTCTTCTACCTTCGTTGCTTTTTCTTTTCTGTCTTCTGTTCTTCAGCCAGTTTCACTTTCTATCATGGGATTTTCAGCCAACTTTCTCAAGCGTGTGCCTCTGTAGTTAGCTTTAGAACAAGCCCCCTGGGCATTACTTGTAAAAGATGTAACTTTACTTCATATATGAATAAAAGAAGTAGACCTGTTTTTGTTCTTTCTGTTTTTCGCATATTTTCATTCTTGTGATTGTTGACTTCTGAATGATTTGTTGCTATAGTAGATAGTACCGTTTTCATAGACCGTTTCTGGGAAAGCTGCCCTTGGCTTCTTTACACCAACCACCACACTTGCCGGCGCACAAACCCTCCCCACAGACGGCGCCAATTGTAAGGGCTAAAAATGTAATGAACCCTTAATTAATAAAATTTGTAAAGAGAATGGGTTTAAGGATTTGGCATCACCGAAGTGAACAATGGCCGATCTAAAATTTTTAACAAGGTAATTTCTGATATAGAACTCCTAGGGATCTAGCAGCGGAAGTTTGGATAAGTGTTTGCGAGGTGTATTGATCCTCGGCTCAGGCCGAGGACCTATTTTTCTTTTCTTACTTCTCTCTTTTCTCCATCCCCCCCTTCTGTTGGGAGATCCCTTCACTATATATCGTCTTCTTTTGTTTAATCTTAGCCGTCCATCTGGCAACAATCTGAGCCTCTAGGCGTAGGGGATTGTCCCATCATTTTGTATTTGCAGGCTTTATGTTATTTCCCAGCCGCCTTTGCAGGCTTTACAATAGTTGAAGTGACTGACGCTTTAGGGTTTTCAGGTCACTTCACTATTAAAGTGGTCAGAATGTTTGGTGAGATATGTTCAACTGAGATAGGATATTTTCCCTTTAGTGAAGTCGGTGTACCTGAGGACAGGTCATCCTCGGCGCGGGCCGTCGGACGTTCTGGGTTCTTTCCCATTGTCCTCGGCCTCAGCACTATCCTCGGCGTGGGCCTTGGGCCGCATGTGGTGGGCCAGCGTAATTAGTGCAATAGGGCCCCACAAATAATAAACAATCATTATAAATAAACATGTGGGCAAAATCTAGACCAAAGAGTTGTAACCTCTTTACACAATTTTTGCTCTCTCTTTTTTTTTTGATTGGTAAGTTATACACGCACCCAATGGGCCTTGAATCCACGATCTCACCCAATGAGCACTAGTTATACTAGCATCTCCCCCCTAATAAGTTCTAGGTGGAGATTGCAGTTCTAAAATGCCAATTATGAAAATTGGTATGGTTTTAAAATGCTTGTTTAGTAAAAGAAACTGCAAACTAATTGGCGAGCAAACTGAGGTTCTGAGCTCACAAACACCTTGATATTCTTATCATTCAATTTGACTATATGAATGGGTTCAAAGATTGAAAAAGATTCGTCAAGGCTCCATTTTCTCTCTCCAATTTCTGGAAGATAAATTGAAGAAAAATGATAGATCCTCCCCAAACTTCATGGTAAAGCATCCACCAGCGCAAGTGGAACCCCACAATTAACTTCATTATTTGGGAAAATTCCAAGATAGTTTCACTGCAACAACAGAGCCTTGTTGATAAAAAGGCATAATTGTTTTTAATAACTTTTTGCACTTCTAGTAACACTGACATATAATATATCAAAGCTGCCAAAGACGACTATTCTTTTTCCAATTGATCTTCACAGAGATATTAACTATCACTTTTCAGTTATTGCTAGAACTGTACATTACATGACTTCAAAATTTTACCTATATCATAGGGCAGGCATCAACACATCATAGAAAATTTGGCATTGAACACCCTAACTGCATGTTATTTTTCTGGTTCATTGTCACTATATATACACTAGGGAAAACTTAAGTAAGATTAGATTTAATGAAAAGTAATTTGCTAAAAACTAAGCCAATTGGAGCAAAACAATGACGTTAAGACTTCACTAATCTAAGAAACATGAAATCACATCAAAAGTAGTAACAAATACAAATGCGATTTATAAATTTGAAATTCTACATCAATACGATGTTTTCTTTGAGTCTGAGTTCATGATCGGATAAAAATTTTATGAAGAAAATGTTAGAAAAACACAAATAACACTTTTAGCCAGTACCTAGTGATCAGCCTAGCAAAAGCCATTCATGGCCTATCCATCCATTGAGATGATTTCAAGGCACAAAGATGACAACGTAGTTGCATTGCATGCTTACAGAACTAAATTGCTCCAAAAAATCCAAAAATGGTAGCTCAAAATATAAGGGTCACAATTATGAGCCCAATTTCCGTAGTTTGGAATCACTGCTTAATTTCATAAAGGCCTTGAATATTAATACTATTGTCTTTGTAAAGAAAAAAAAATTACAAATCTATCAACTCTATTAAACCCAAAGCCACCATCAACGCCAAAATCTGTGTTTGTGAAATTTACAAATCGATAAACTCTATTAAACCCAAACCCACCACCAATGCCAGAATTTGACATGCACACACAATCGGGCATCATACCCATCCCCAATGGACAAAATTTCACATGGGTTTCGATCGAGATGAATAAATTTTGGGGGAAAACCGAAGCGTACTTGAAATGGGTTTTGATTGGAGCCGTTGGAAAGCCCTTTTTCCTTGTGTTGGTGAAGTCGACGAATGAACTCTCCTCCTTACTGAAAATGGCGCGAACAGAAAAACTATTCCTACAAATAGAGAGAGGATCGGTGAGAGAGAGAGCTTACCGATTGATGAGGGAGGCTAAGAGGCGTGAAGTTTGTGGGTATTGGGTTTTGTTTAGGGATCGGGAGCTAGGTTGAGAGTGAGCTAGGTTGAAATGGGTTCATTTGTGTTTTTCAATTTAGGTTTTTTTTTTTTTTCTTCTTCTTCAATTTATAGCAAACCTAGAGCTGCGTTTAATAAACACAGCTCTGGGATATATTGAAAAAAAAAAAAAAAAAATCCTCAGACGGGTCTAGAGCTGCGTTTTTAAAATCGCAGCTTCAGTCCTACCAAGCTAAACGCAGCGTCCACATCACAAAACGTGGTTTTAGAGCTGGTCTATAGCCGTGTTTAGTAAACACAATTATACGTCCAGTGGTGGAGCTGCGTTTTAAAACGCAGCTCAAACAGTACCCTGAAGCTGCGTTTTTGGAAAACGCAGCTCCAAAGCGTGTTTTTTGTAGTGTGGTCATATTAAACTATTTTTTCTCTTCACTTTTTTTTAGTACTCAATATCAAATTTTGTTTTCCTGGTACAAACCTGTCTCTATATTTAGTATTTGAAAAATGCTAGATCCATAACATTTTCACAGCTAATCAAATATGGTAAGTTGTTATTGGTTATAATTTGAACTTACTATAGAAATTACTTTTTTTTTCCCACCAATAACAACCTGTAACAACCTACTACTTATTATTTGTTGTAAAAATGTTGTGAATATAGCATTTCTATTAGTATTTACATTGGATAATTGTTTTCCTAATAAACAACTACTTTAATACATTTTTTTTATTAATTTCTAGGATATGTTAGGATATATTTCATAAAATTAAGGGATAAGATTTAACAAGAGTTTAATTTAGGTAAAAATCATTTGACACAAGCGAGTGAGCAACACCCACATTTTTTTTTTCTCAAGTTGCATCTTACGTTTCATTAATTATTAAATAATTTTTTTTATTAATTATTAGGACATAATTTCTCAAACCAAGTGATAAAATTTAACAATAATTTCATTTAGTTAAAATTTTATCATCTAAGTTCTAGAAATTTAAATTCTACTCCAACTAATAGTCTGTTTTCAAAAATATCAAAACTTATTTATACTGTTTTTAGTGTATTCTTATATATTCCTCTACATGCAACTTCTTCTTCTTTTTATGGCTTCTTCCCCCCCCCCCCCCCCCCTTTTTTTTTTAAAAAAAATTTACAAACAATACTTATTGCTCTAATCAATTTTTTCTCTCCCTCATTATCAATAATTATCCTTCTCTTATAATTTCTATATTTTAATTAGAAATCTAACTCTCTTTTATTTTATTTTTCTTTTTTGTTTTTTCTTATTATTTAAGCAATTTGACGTTTGTAAAATCCATAGTAGAATGCTTTGTCAAACCTACCATCCACAAGCATGTATTTCTTTTCTTTGCTTTTGTGTGAGTGAGTGTGTGTGTGTGTGTGTGTGTGTGTGTGTGTTTTCAAGGTCTTGCTTATGAGTCATAAAGACAATTTTAAATCCATGAAATCCATTATATAAACCTCTATAAATATTTAGGCTTTATCTATTTATTATTTAGAAACTATCAAATTTTGTGTTATGTTCTACAACAAGGGTTTAATCTTTTTTTTTATGGGTTGTATTTGTGTTATGTTTAAAAATAAAATAAAAGTGTTGATAACAATTTCTTAAAAGGAATTACAAGAAGAACTTTATATCACAAACGAAAACACGTTGTTCTACTAATGATTGTAATCCAACCAGAAGACAACAAAGCTAAATAGATAAGCCTAATTTTTTTTTTCCTGAATAGAGAGTTAATTTATTAATTTGATTTAAACTCTACTAAATTTTTTTAAGTGACTAGTTTTTTAAAAAAATCAAAGTGATTTGCTAATTATTAACAAATATGTGCTAATTGCTAACTACCAAATCCCACAAGAAGTCTAATTCAAATGGGTGACAAATAGTAGCCTACTGTTAATTACTTTAATCACAATTGAAATACTAATCCCCGTCAAATACCACTTCCATAAATTAATATCTTAGCTATTGTGGGTGTAAGCGCTAATGACGAGTGGTTTCCTGGTGGAAAGTACACCTCAGTTTGGAGTGGACTGGGCAGAGGGTGTAAATGAAATCACTACCTAGATTAGGTCTAGGAATCATATATATAGCATCATTGTGGAAGGACTGATCTTTATCAAAGTACACGTTCGGAGTTTAGGTCTAGGGATGGGAAGGTATTAGGCATCCAACCCCAGCCAACCAGTAAGTCGACCTCCACTTATTGTATTCCAAATCCTAGTCCTATCAAAGAGTCTTCTAATATGTTCATCTTAAACCCACACACACTCTAGCATGCATCTAGCTAGCACACAATATGGTATAAGATCCTATCATTCATCTAGCGTATATGTATTGATAGGCCACAAACTGAATGACCCCTTGTGATTTAAACTAATTAATTAATTTAGCCAAGTTATTAATTAATCAATTTATCATGCAAAATGCGTGGCAGCACAAACAAATCACCGAATAACTAAATATGCAGCGGAAAATAAATAACACGGTGATTTGTTCACGAATGGGGAAAACCCTAACGGCAAAAACCCCACCGGGTGATTTTCAGGTCACCACTCCCGAAACTCCACTATTATCAAATCAAGTGGTTACAAATAAGGAATCCCAAGTACCTTACCAACCTACAGTTGAACCCTTACCCCAATACCCAATTGGACTTGATCTGTAGCGACAGTTCCCCCTTTTGATGCACGGCTCCCAAGTACGTGACTAACCAGATGCGTGGATCACAGTACGCGACTTCAAACACCAATTTTAGGAAGAGAGATTGGCTGCAAAGTTCTTCAGATCATCCTATGCAATGAAGATCAGGAAGATGCTTGGTCACAAAACCCTACGGTGCAAAATACACAGCAACTTCTTGAAGAAGATGAACTAGGTTAAGAACTTCGTCTTAGATCACAATTTGCTTGAACAAGGATTGCTCAATGCTTATGCAACTTGTGTCTCTGTTGACGGCTCTTAAAACACTCCTTAAATATGTTTAGGGTTAGAAGAAAAGAAGGCCCAAAAACACATTCACGGATCCCAAGAAAATCAGATTGGAATTCTGACTTTTTAATTCTCGACAGATAGCAGGTGTCGAGGTAGGTGTCGAGCAGGTGTCGAGCTTTAAAAATTCTGCACTTCAGCTTGCTTTTTCTTGGACAGACTTGATGACTTCAACACTTGATCTTGAAACATTGTTTCTTGAAGTATTAAAAACACCTAGAACTACCCAATTACAAGTAGAGTGTGTTTTGTCAAAGAATTAGCCAATTTACATAAAATATGACATATGTTCTTAATATGTGAACACATATGTCCTAACAATCTCCCCCTTTGGCAATCCGTGACAAAACCACAACAAACAAATGAACATATGAGAGAAGTCATAAATCACTCAACTCATATTCACTTGTTAAATACAATAAAATCTATCCTAACACAAACTCTTGAAAAACTTTGCAAAAAGAGAATTTATGGCAAGTAGACTTTGACAACCTGTATTTCTGAAACACTTTTAAACAAAAATCATCAAGGCATCTTGCGTGAAACATAAATAATTAGATTGCATACAAATATAAAGAACATGTGTATAAAGTAAGAAAAGAAACAACACATGAAGAGATAGGTGAAAAAGAAACATACATCCACATATAGAGAAATATAAGAACAATGTATGTAAACTGGTCAAAAGACCTTATATACAAGATCAATGTATCTATAAAGAATGGAAAAGAAAAGATACATCATAAGCCTCACTATATATGAACACTCCCCCTATCAAAAATGTCCTATACTAACTCTCTCCCTAAGATGACTACTCTCATAATCCAAAACTACTCCCCATTTTTGTCATGAGTGACAAAGGGTAGAGTGTCATGTAGACATCTCATCAGTAGAGCTAGCATCTCCATCATCATCATCATCATCATCAGAATCTGAAGCAACTGGAGGAGGTGGTGGAGGAGAAGCCTCAGATGCAAAACCACCCATGGTCGCCTGCCGTCGTGCAATACGACCAACACGAACATTCACCTGATACAACTCAGTGGTGAGTGTATCAAGGCGAGCATCCATGCGCTGTAGTTGCGCCATGATATCTCCAAGAGATACACCGCCTGAAGAAGGAAGAGGAGTCAATGTAGATGGAGCAGATCTGGATGGAGTCGAACGGGAAGGCGGAGTGGAATCCTGCTGTCTCGACCTTAACTGTGCCTCACTACATTTTACGGTAGCGGCATCTATGGCAGATATGTGTGTGAAGTGGTCGGACACAGGGAAAGGGATGGAAAAATGGCGTAGAATCCTCGTGATAACGGAAGGAAAGATGAGCTTATCACGGGACGCCGCATCTAAATGAACATCTATGATAGAGAAAATGAAGTGAGAAAGAAAATCTATCGTAAGATGCTCAAGTAGAGAAAGCAAGAAACGAGCATGAGGCTCTGTGATAGAGTTATAATGAGAGAGAGGATGAAGTACAAAAGTCATCACCATGTTAAGGAACCTAGGACCTTTAGCAAAAGGTCTACATGATGTGTACTGATGCTCACCCCACTCTGAAGGCCGCTCACAAAAAGCAGAAATGAGCTCATCCTTGGACACAGTCCTCAGTCGCTCACAGGTAGGATAGTCAAGAAACTCTATCCTAGGGACTCTAAGCACATCCGCAACCAGCTGCGGTGTGACAGCAATGCGCGTACCTCGAACGCGAGTATGAAAGAGAGGTACTGAACGATCAATCCCGTACATGTTGGAGTAAAACTCCTGAATCAGTACGAGAGGACAAGTGGCCGGGACGTCACACAGTGACTCCCATCCCCTATTGTGAATGACAGAGGGAAGGTCAGTGTTGGCGAAGTCCGCCAAAATGACGTGGCGTTCCGAATGAACACCTTGTGTAGAAAAGTTCTCAGTAAATGCCTTTTGGGCATCTACATAACGGAAACGAAGAGTATGAGGAGCAGAATCAGAAGAGGAGGAAGCTCCAGAACGCAGAGGGTTCCGAGCCGGAGTGGATTTAAGTTTAGGTTCCATAGACACTACTAACGTAAAAGAATGAGAAAAGAGATAGAGAGGGAGACAATCAGAAAAGTCCCAAACAGTTCAAATGATATAATAACTTGAACAAAATGCACGTATGCATGGGAATGCATGGTCATGTGACATGCAAACATAAAAAGCATCATGAGCTCAGCCCAATCCAAACCTAGCAGCACACATACAAGAATCACACAACTAAATGCATGAAAATATCATTATAATGCACATGGAATGCAATGCATGACATTTTAAACACTTTTCATTGAAAAACCAACCCAAAATTTCAATAAAAACTCATTGATTTTGAAAAAACCCAAAGTTTTCAAAAAAATCCCAAAACCTAAGATTCAAATCATGAAATGCATGAAAAGGAATGGAAAAGAAGATCATACCACTTGATTTGAAGCTAAAAAGGTCGAAAATCACTTGGGATGGAGATTGGAGTGAAGAAAAGTGATCTAGGAAGATGAATCGCCTCGGACAGATCGAAGAGAGATCGAGAAATGAGAGAAAAATCGCGATCGTAGCTTAAATAGGCACCTCAGTAAATCTCGACAGCTGAGGTGTCGAGAGGTATCGAGGTTGCTGTCGAGGAAGGTATCGAGAATTTTGCCTTCGACAGCTGAGGTGTCGAGAAGGTATCGAGGTACCAAACAGCTGAACAGATACTTGAAGCTCGATCGATCGATTAGGTGTCGAGAAGGTATCGAGGAGACAGAGAAGATCTCGATCAATCCACAAGGTGTCGAGGAAGTGTCGAGATTGCGATAAGAAAAAGGCTTGAGAAGCTCGACAGATGATCAGGTATCGAGGAGGTATCGAGAAGATGTCGAGCCAGCAGAGAAAAGCAGTTTTTCGAGAAGTGAAAAACACAGACATGAATGCAATCAAGACAAACACCTCAACCATGATCTAACCAACATAAAAAGCTCTCAAAAATCATCTCTCAATGAAAATATAATCACATGGATCTCCTAAAAACTCACACACATACTAAACAAGTCTAACAAATTTTATATTTCAAAAATAAGTCATGACAGTTTAGTGAGCATACAAAAGCACATATAAAACCTTTGTGATGGCCAAATCACATTGTACTTGCACATGTATCAAAAGTAGCAAAGAATACTGCGTGTTGTGTGTGAAAAACATCGCAAGATTGCATATGTGAATACATGTTATGACGATCTGAGATATGAAAAAATAACTTTAACTCACACACAATCATAACTGTTTGATGGGGACTATCACCTTTGAGGTACATCTTATAACTCCCACATCTCCTAGAATACACGCTTGCAACCATTTTAAAGCATTTTTAATCTTTTTGCTTTTTATTTCTTTGCATATTTTCTTTTTAAACATATCATACATGGGCTTATGAGAAAGAAAAGAAATACCCATTGATATTTGACATTTCAATTTTGCTATGCCTAAGCACACAAATGTCATTAACATCACACTTTTGCTATGCCGAAACATACAAATGTCATTAATGATTGGCGGGCAACAGTGGTGAGATAGTTATTTATGCCTTTCTCTTAGGATTTTCTAGTCCTACCCGTCAAAAAGAGTGATATGAGTGCTAAGTCTAAGAAATAACCTAATCTTACTCATCACAAACATGAGCCACAAAGCTCACTTGCTTAGTTGTGCATAAAGATGCACATCTAAGCTACAAGAGATACAAAGTTTAGAAAACTTTGTTTTATTGGCCATCCAAGGTACACAAGTACCAAAGTACACAAAACACACACTGTTTTTGTATTTTTCAATTTTTCAATTTTTTTTTATATCAAAACAAAAATAAACAAAACTGAAAGTAAACACACAAAAACATGTTAACAAAGCAAAACAATGCATAAAACTAGATGCAAATGCATGAGAAATAGGAAAAAGAGAGGGAAAATCAATCCACGGAGATAACACCAATGTTTTGATGAAGGAATTCAAAACGTTTGTTGTCCAGAGGTTTAGTAAACAAATCAGCCTTCTGATCATCGGTGTTAATAAACTCAAGAGTGAGAGTACCATATTCGACAAGCTCCCTAATGAAGTGATGTCGAATCTCTATGTGTTTGGTTCGAGAATGTTGAACCGGATTCTTAGAGATGTTTATGGCACTGGTATTGTCACAGTAGATAGTAAGATGATCTTGACAAATACCATAATCACGAAGGAGTTTTTGCATCCAGAGGAGTTGTGTGCAACAGCTACCAGCAGCAATGTACTCAGCTTCTGCAGTGGATAATGAGATGGAGTTCTGCTTTTTGCTCATCCAAGAGACAAGATTATTGCCTACATAAAAACAACCCCCCGAAGTACTCTTCCTATCATCAGCATTCCCAGACCAATCCGCATCGGAATATCCAGCTAAGACATTATTAGTGTCCTTGCTGTACCACACACCGAACTCAGCGGTAGTTTTGACATACTTTATAATTCTTTTTAAAGCAGTCATATGTGATTCTTTGGGATTAGCTTGATATCTAGCACACACTCCAACACTGTAACTAATGTCAGGCCTACTAGCAGTAAGGTAAAGAAGACTACCTATCATGCTTCTATAAAGGGAAAGATCAACACTCTTGCCTAACACATCTACAGTGAGTTTAACATTAGGGCTTATAGGGGTACGAACAGAACTAGCAGAATCCAAACCAAATTTTTTCACAAGATTCTTAGCATACTTAGATTGAGATAGAAATATACCTGAATCTTGCTGACGAATCTGCAATCCAAGGAAGTGAGTCAGCTCTCCAATCATGCTCATCTCGAACTCGGCTTGCATGAGCTTTGAGAAGTCATGAGCAAGTTCATCCTTAGTTGACCCAAAGATGATGTCATCAACATACACTTGAGCAACTATCAACTCGCCATCTTCTTTTTTGATGAAGAGAGTTTGGTCAGCTTTTCCTCTTGTGAACCCATGCGACACCAGATATTGTGTGAGTCTATCATACCAAGCTCTAGGGGCTTACTTCAATCCATAAAGTGCCTTTTTGAGGTACAACACATGATCCGGAAAGTGTGGATCAATGAATCCTTTTGGTTGAGCCACATAAACATCCTCTTTAAGTAGCCCATTCAAAAAGGCGGTCTTCACATCCATCTGATAAAGTTTGAAGTTCAGTTGGCATGCTAAGGCAAGCAAAATTCTAATGGACTCCATACGAGCAACGGGGGCAAATGTTTCATCATAGTCTACTCCTTCCATTTGAGAGTATCCTTGAGCCACAAGTCGAGCCTTGTTTCGAATCACATTGCCTTCTTCATCGGTCTTGTTGCTGAAAATTCACTTTGTACCAATGATATGCTCGCCCTCTGGTCTAGGTACAAGAGTCCAAACATCATTCCTCTGAAACTGGAGCAGTTCATCATGCATTGCTTCAACCCAACTTTCATCTTGTAGTGCTTCCTCCACTTTCTTGGGTTCAACCTATGACAAGTAGCAAGAATAATACACAAAGTTAGCAACACATTTATCAACTGTTCGTTTCCTTAAGGTGAGTTCATTCAAATTCCCCACAATAACTTCTGGAGGATGATTCAATTTAATTCTGGAGGAAGGTCCTTTTTCCTGACGAGATTCAGACTCAGGTGAAGTCGGAATTTCTGCAGACTCTTCCACAACACTGGGAGTACTGGGAGCAATAGGAGATGCAGGTTCTCGGTCAACAATGTCTTGAACTTCCATAGGTTCAGGGGGAAGAATTTCCTTGGGAAGTTCATCAATGCCTTTCTCAGAAATAGAATCTGAAGACTCATCAATGACAACATTTACAGTCTCCATTACCTTTATAGTCATTTTGTTGTATACCCGATAGGCCTTGCTGGTAGAAGAGTAGCCCAGAAATATACCTTCATCACTCCGGGAGTCAAATTTTCCCACATTCTCTCTATCCTTGAGGATGGAGCAAGTACTTTCAAAGATTCTAAAATACTTTACATTTGGCTTTCTTCCTTTCCACAACTCATAGGGAGTCTTTTTGGTACCGGGTCTAAAGTACACCCTATTCACTGTATGACATGCAGTGTTTATGGCTTCTCCCCATAGGTTTCGAGCCACATCTTTGTTATGCAACATGGCTCTGGCCATCTCTTGAATAACTCTATTCTTCCTTTCTACCACACCATTCTGTTGAGGTGTAATAAGTGCAGAGAATTCTTGAGATATACCTGATTTCAAGCAAAAAGATTCCATGTATGAGTTCTCAAATTCTTTACCATGGTCACTTCGAATTCGATCAATCTTCAAACTCTTTTCATTCTGCAGTCTTGTGCACAAGGCCTCAATGTGCTCGGGAGCATCAGACTTGGATCGAAGTAAGATGACCCAAGTGTATCTGGTGAAGTCATCTACCACTACCATGATATATCTCTTACCACCAAGAGACTCAGTTCTGGTTGGACCCATAAGATCTAAATGCAACAATTCCAACGGTTTGGAGGTAGCGGATGCCTGAGTGCTTGGATGCTTAGCTTTTGTCTGTTTCCCAAGTTGACATGGTCCACATATCACATTGCTCATTCTACTAAGCTTTGGTATCCCCAAGACAGATTCATGCTTAGAGACAATGGATAGATGCTTGTAACTAGCATGTCCCATCCGTTGGTGCCATAGATCTTCATTTGGCAAACGAATGCTATTACACACTATATCAGCATCAGGAACCAATCCATAACAATTGTCCAAAGTATGAACCCCACTGATGAGCTTCTTTCCGGATTCATCCATGACAAGACACTTTCCTTTTGAGAACAGCACCATGAAGTCTTGATCACATATCTGACTTATACTTAGTAGATTCACCCTTAGTCCTTCTACATAGAGAACATTTGCAATGTCCGGCAGTTCTGGTAGAGATATGATTCCTTCCCCTTTAATCTGTGACTTGCTTCCATCACCAAAGGTCACATTACCACCTTTCTTAGGTTCAAAGATCTTGAAGAGAGATCGATCTCCGGTCATGTGTCTTGAGCACCCACTGTCAAGATACCAAAGGCATGTATCCATCACTTTGAATGCAGACTTCATCATGAAACACACTTCATGCTTGGATGACAAATCAGAGGGAATGGTTCTTTCTCTCAACTGCCTTCTTTTAGCTAGGCCTTTAACTTTTGCTCTTCTCAGATGAACTCCTTTGCACATTTTCATTCTGAGACAGTCTAGTTTCTTTTTGGCCAAACTGAGATCTTTTACCATAGTCATTACATGTGAATTCAAATAACTTTTAGACTTGTGTTTTCTGAGACATTCAAACAAATAGTGATTAGAAAAACAAGATGTATTTGAAAATATAGATCTCTTAAAGCCGGTCATAGCCATGACAAACAGGGGTCAATGGATCAATCACAGCAAAGATTAAACCTAATCAGAGTGTGCCTGCTCTGATACCACTTGATAGGCCACAAACTGAATGACCCCTTGTGATTTAAACTAATTAATTAATTTAGCCAAGTTATTAATTAATCAATTTATCATGCAAAATACGTGGCAGCACAAACAAATCACCGAATAACTAAATATGCAGCGGGAAATAAATAACACAGTGATTTGTTCACGAATGGGGAAAACCCTAACAGCAAAAACCCCACCGGGTGAGTTTTAGGTCACCACTCCCGAAACTCCACTATTATCAAATCAAGCGGTTACAAATAAGGAATCCCAAGTACCTTACCAACCTACAGTTGAACCCTTACCCCAATACCCAATTGGACTTGATCTGTAGCGACAGTTCCCCTTTTTGATGCACGGCTCCCAAGTACGTGACTAACTAGATGCACAGATCCCAGTACGCGACTTCAAACACCAACTTTAGGAAGAGAGGTTGGCTGCAAAGTTCTTCAGATCATCCTATGCAATGAAGATCAGGAAGATGCTTGGTCACAAAACCCTACGGTGCAAAATACACAGCAACTTCTTGAAGAAGATGAACTAGGTTAAGAACTTCGTCTTAGATCACAATTTGCTTGAACAAGGATTGCTCAATGCTTATGCAACTTGTGTCTCTGTTGACGGCTCTTAAAACACTCCTTAAATATGTTTAGGGTTAGAAAAAAAGAAGGCCCAAAAACACATTCACGGATCCCAAGAAAATCAAATTGGAATTCTAACTTTTTAATTCTCGACAGATAGCAGGTGTCGAGGTAGGTGTCGAGCAGGTGTCGAGCTTTAAAAATTCTGCACTTCAGCTTGCTTTTTCTTGGACAGACTTGATGACTTCAACACTTGATCTTGAAACATTGTTTCTTGAAGTATTAAAAACACCTAGAACTACCCAATTACAAGTAGAGTGCGTTTTGTCAAAGGATTAGCCAATTTACATAAAATATGACATATGTTCTTAACATGTGAACACATATGTCCTAACATGTATATCCAAGGGCAGCACAAACATCATAAGACAACAACATCAATAGAGTAGTAGCATGTGATCATGATAGTCAAACAAAACATATTCAATCATCCAAGCATGGCATGATGTTATTCAAGCATAATCATCATGCTCATCAATCACCTCATGCTTAAAGAATTCAACTACATGTCCATATTCATATACATGACTTACCTTACTTATCTCACTGCACCATAACACCTATGTATCAATGCTTGTTCATGTTATTGTTCAAGACACATAAACCCTAATCTTCCAACTAGCAATTAAAACAAATAAAACATGTTATCTCATTAACCTAAGACCTAAAGATGCAAGAACTAGGCTAAATAGAAGCTAAATATATGATAAAAGTGAAGAGAAAGAAGAAGAAAATAGAAAGAACCCTAAATCTGGGTTTCTAGGCACGAACATGTGTGCACATACACGGGGTATGCGTGCGCATCTTATAAGTATGCGTACACATGTTACATGTATGCGTATGCATGCGTAAAGCATGCGTAAAACATGCGCATGCATGCATGCCTAGAAACTTAGACCCAAAAACCAACAATCAAAACAACAATTCTAGCAACCTATCATGCTTTTAAGCTTCAAAAATGAAAACTAAGTAACCTAAACTAGCAACCAAGATATTAAAGTAGAAAAACATGGATAAAAACAAGCAAACAAATTTGAATGAAAGAGACAACATTAGACCTTTACCTCAAACACTAGAACTCCTTTGAGCTTTTGATTTGACCATTCTCCTTAATAAATCTAATCAAGGCAAAATTAGAAGGTTAGTAAACTCAGAAACTCAAAGGTCAAGACCGAAATAGGACCCAACCAAGTAAAACTTTAACTTGAGGATGTTTTTGAATAAACTCCCTCTTTAATTTGGCTTGTTTTAGTAAAAGAGCCTTTTGGGCCTTTTATAATGATTATAGAGGGGTGTAGGGAAGCTCCTAGCCAATGTGGAATTCGCTCCACACAATTTTACATTCAGAAAACTTTCATTACAAAAATCTGAAACCCCATGTGTGTGCATACACAGGGTATGCGTGCGCATAAAGCAAACATGTGTGCGCATGAATGGAACATGTGTACACATATTTTGGGTTTTCTATAGGTTTTTATTCACTAAAACATCCTTTAAGCTAAAAATTCACAAGATTGGGCCTTAAATCAACCCTAGGCCTTCGAGTGATATTGGGGACTCGAGTCATTAGGAATATAAAATGAGGTGTCTATAGTTATTATATACTAAATTTTTTTTTCCAGAAGAAGTCTTTCTCTCACCCCCCGCAAAACAAAGGGATTAAAAAAAATTAACTTTACATGGAAGACTACACCACCACAACCACCACCACCACCAACCTACAAGCAAGTATTTTTTTTACATTTTACTTGCACTTAATTTGTCTTTCAAATAATATGTAAAGTTAGTTTTGAAAGCTCACTGGTATATCTACTAGAGCTAATTATTATACCCAAATTTTAATTACAACTAGATTAACTTTAGGCTAAACACAATTAATGTGGAATATACTTGATTAGTTGATTAATTAACTAAAGCATTCAATAATTGCATGGATGAACACGAGGATGCAATGCTATAATGTAAAAGGCAGTAGGAAAAGAATAGCAAACCTAAGATAACACGTGATGTGTTATCCAAGCCGAAATGATCCACTAGTGAATATGTTAGAGTACAAGGATATCAAAGAGACCCTCAATTCCTAATCTACTGAAAGTACTTGAGCTCTCTAAGATCCAAATACTAACGGACTTCTTGGAGTCTTGTCTTCACTAGCTTCCCAGATCCTACAATACTGCCCAACTGCACCGCCAAGCCTTACCGGCTTAATTTGGCGAAGAAATAATGCTTCCCAAGCTCCAAAATACTCTTAACACTCAGATTGTGTGTGGGTTGTGTTTAGGTAAAATCTCCTCTCAATGTATGACAATGGAAGAGGAAAAAGAGTGAAGAAAACTAAAAGAAATGTGTAGATGATTGTTGGTTTGCAATCTCTAACTCTCCAATGGATTTCTAGAGTTTTCTTTCGGAAACTCTCCTTACAATTTTGTGGGTAATGTGGGCTTTTATAGTATGGGTAAAGAAAGAAAGGAAACACACATAAAACAGTTGTTAGTGGCCTTTTGCAAGTCAAATGCAAGCAGGCCAAATCACAACCAAGTCGTGAGATACCTCTGACACTTGAGTCATTTGAACTTTTAACATGTGCTCCTCATGCGGCCTTTCTTGAGCTGCAATAGTTGCGAGCCAGTCACAAGCAGGTCACAAAATCTCCTATTCTTCACAATTCTTCACCAAATTGAACACTATATCCATTACATTTAATCCCACAAAAATATAGGCAAATGATTGAATGAATTACAATCAAATTTGACACAGAATTAATGTCAACATACATGAATTGAAAATCACAACTCTACAAGTTTGGTTGTGTATACTATAGTTGTTTTATTTTTTGGGTTAAATAGTTTTAAAATGTTGAGATAACAAGATTTACACAATTAAAACAAAAATACATTATGAATGAACAAATATTTCTCTTTTAGGAGTGTCATTGCTTTGACTTAGAGTTACAAAAAATTTCATGGGATAACAAGAATTAGAAAGACAGATAAATATTGTTCGAATTTGAAAGCAAGTCCATAAATCTATATTTTTCGCTTTTGAATATTACTATTTAAGCAATTTTAATGGATTGTGTTTTTGGAGTGATTATATTTACATACAATTATAATTATTTAATTGTTTTTTAGTCATTCAATGGTATTAGTTGTTTTTTTTAGTCTAATATATGTTCAATGAGTTGATGTTACACAAACTCAAGTCCTTGTTGTGGCATTTTGATCGAAAAATATTTGATAGCTATATATATATGTGTGTGTATTTAAATATCTAAAATTAAAATTTTTTTTTTCACGTGACTTATTAATTATTAATATAATCAATTTACTTTAGGTGAAACTTTATTAAAGTATTAGTGTCTTACTAATTATTAATAAAATTTTGATTTATTTACATATAATTAATTATGTATCACACTAGTTTAGTACTAATTGTATTAAAAGTAAATGCATGCTATTGATTATTTAACAATTGTATTAAAAGTAATTTTCTTTTTTAAGAAACAAGCACGCGCACACACACAAGGGAGAGGGAAGGCACACCACAAATTTGAAATTCTGCTAAAAAACCATCATAACTTTTAAGGAAGGGTAGAGCAAATTATATTACATAGAGCACACTCTCCTAAGCAATGTGTGATAATTATCCATTCTTTTTTTTTTTTTTTTTTGAAACAAACATACACACACAAAGAAGTGGGAAATAGGTTCAATTTGTAAGTTGTAAACTAGAATT
This sequence comes from Quercus glauca, assembly GCA_023736055.1. Taxonomy (NCBI): domain Eukaryota; kingdom Viridiplantae; phylum Streptophyta; class Magnoliopsida; order Fagales; family Fagaceae; genus Quercus; species Quercus glauca. The sequence continues at coordinate 17,025,848 of CM043318.1, read as the reverse complement.
TTGAGATATTCAAAGGTGGAAAAAAAATATTGGAGCTGCACTCACCGTGTAAACTAAATTTGCACAAATCATTATTCCAAAACGTATAGCACATTTCACATTAAACTCTATTCAAACTCCATACAGAGAATTTTGTCATATCAAGTCACATAAGCATGTTTCTCAACCAAAAAAAAAAAAAAAGTTTTTTTTTTTTAAGAAACAAACTAACTGCTAAACACACAAACACTTTAATTCCACTCTCTCACCAAGCTCAAATACATTACTTAACTCAAAGTACCACTACAAACATTATTGAACTCCCATAAAAATAAAAAAACATTATTGACTTATTAGGCATCATAATCATTAATTAGGGTGGAGCCATCAAACCCTTTTCTTTATCTCATTGGCCTTTTTTTATTTTGAGAAACTTTATCTCATAGGCTAGTCTACCGTCTAACCAGTAATCCATCTTCAGAACTATAATTATATTTAGCTTTAAATTTTTTGGTCCAAAATCAACTTATGGCAATCCCTAGCACAAAAAATAAAACAAAACAAAAAATTTTCCGGGATATTGGTGCAATTTTTCCTCTTTGACTAGTTGGTTTTGGAATTTTTTTTTTTCATTGATCTGATATGCATGCCATAGAGCCACAATTTAAATTTAGAAAATTATGACATTTCTCTTGGAATGTACGTCCAATTACTTTTTTTTTTTTTTTTTTGAAAAGGACGACATCCTCACAATTCATTAACTAGAAACAATATCATAATACAATGCCTCCACAGCAAAAGGAGGTGAATCTTCAATCCAGACAACATCTTCCACTATATCGTTAGCATATCTAGCTAGTACATGGGCAACAGTGTTCGCACATCGTTTGACAAAAGCAATCTGCAACCAACTGAGTCTATCAAGCATGCACAACACGTCCTGGAGAATATGACCCATACGTGATGACAGCCCTGTCCTCGACTTTAAAGTAGCCATGAGAGCTTGATTATCTCCTTCAAGAACAAATTCTGAAAAACCACACTCCACTGTGAATTCCACTGCACTGCGACAAGCAAGTATCTCGGCCTCTTCACTACCCATAACTGGTGGCCCTTTTCTTGACAAGGCTGCCATTACCTCCCCACGATCATTACGGATAACGGCTCCAACCCCAGAAGCGCCACCTTCCTCAAAGATTGATGCGTCAAAGTTCAGTTTGAACCGAGTTGCAGGAGGTGGTGTCCATCTCGACGGACTCGATAATGTAGGTGAGACGGTCAGCTGGACAGTAGCTCGTCGAAACTCTTCGACAAAATCCTGCGCACGTTTGATTAATACCTCTGGAGGTTGCATCTGTTTCCCATGTATTATACCGTTCCGTTGGTTCCATATAATCCAGGCTTGGACAAGGAAAGCCTCAAGTTCATCAGATGACAAACGGCCAATCAACTCCTCCATAAGTTTAAGCATATCTGGTTGGTCTCCAACACATTTCTGCACCCTCGCCGAGCACCCAGCCCATACATCCCTCGCCACTCCACAGTTCCACAGCGCATGGATTATCGTTTTCGCTTCAAACTTACACACCTCACACCTATTATCTTGGATGATCTTCTTGCGCACTAAATTCTCTCGAGTAGGCAGAATATTGCGACATGCACGCCAGCCAAATACTTTGATTTTGTTTGGCACTTTCAGCTTCCACAAAGCCTTCCATACAACACTTCCCACTGCACCATTGGAACTCTCTGCCCAATCCACCTCCTTTTTCAATTGCTGAGCCACAAAATACCCGGATCGCACAGTGTATTCCCCTGACTTAGTGAAAGTCCAAAACAAAGAATCATGTATTACTCTTCTACTTAGTGGCACTCGCAATATCGCTTCCCCATCTTCACGATGAAAATTTTGCATGATAAACTCCCTGTCCCACCATTTTGTATCCTGGTCAATGAGTTCAGCAACCATAACATCTTCATCCACATTATGAGTTGGATGTAAAACTTTCTTGGTGGGGTGGTCAGGAATCCACGCATCACTTAGCACCCGGATTGAAGTTCCATTACCCACCCTCCAGCAAGATCCTCGCTGAATAATTGACTTAGCAGCTAATATGCTCTTCCAAGTGTAAGAGCTCGTGGGAGAATCTTTGGCTTCCAAAAAGCTGCATCTAGGAAAGTATCGTGCTTTAAGGCATTGAAAGAGTAAGGACTCTTGATCTTGCAATAATCTCCACCCCTGTTTAGCAAGCATGGCCAAATTGAATTGTCGTAAATCCTTGAATCCCATTCCTCCTTCCAGCTTTGGTCTAGTTAATTTTTCCAACTCAACCAATGGATCTTTTTTTCATTCCCAATTTGCCCCCACCAAAACCGAGCACATAGAGCTTGAAGTTCATCACACAACTTAATCGGCAATTGAAAAACACCCATAGTGTATGTTGGGATTGATTGTGCCACAGCTTTTATAAGTATCTCCTTTCCTGCTCTTGAAAGCATTCTTCCTTTCCACCCTTGAAGCTTTTTCCACACTCTGTCTTTTAAATAAGAAAAAGTATGGTATTTCTTTCGTCCCACTAAAGTAGGTAGGCCTAAGTAGGATTCGAACCTGTCCACTTCACTCACCCTCAGTAAAGCCTTGATCATAGCTCTGTGCTGAGAGGAAGTATTACTACTGAAATATACGGACGACTTCTCCATGTTAATGCATTGACCAGAAGCTTGTGCATACAAATCCAAGATCTCCATAACTGCTTTTGTCTCCTTGTTTGTAGCTTGGCAAAACAATAAGGAATCATCTGCAAACAACAAGTGTGATATACGGGGAGCTCGTCTACAAATGGAAACACCATGGATAATCTCTTCCAATTCTGCCTTTTGCAACAGAGATGTGAATCCTTTTGCACACAAAAGAAAGAGATAAGGTGATAGAGGGTCTCCTTGGCGGATTCCTCTAGAGGGGTAAATCAAACCGTGTGGCTTTCCATTAATTAAGATTGAAAAAGAAGGGGAAGTGACACAACACATTACCCTATCCACCCAATCACCAGGGAACCCCAATTTAAGCATGATCTGTTTTAAAAAAACCCATTCTACCCTGTCATAAGCTTTGCTGATGTCCAGTTTCATGGCAAGTGTCCCAGTTTTGCCTTTCTTCCTTCCATGCATCGTATGAAGAGCTTCATAAGCCACTAGTACATTATCTGTAATTAATCTCCCTGGCACAAAGGCACTCTGGGTTGGAGAAATAATTTGAGGCAGAATTTGCTTCAACCTGTTAGCTAGGACCTTTGCAATAATTTTATAAATGACATTGCAAAGGCTAATAGGTCTAAAATCAGAGACCTTAACAGGATTTTTAATTTTCGGAATGAGCACAATATGGGTATGATTAAGGCCAGGAGGCATGCAACCAGTATTAAGGAATTCAAGAACAGCAGACACAATATTATCACCAACAATATGCCAAAACTTTTGGTAAAAAAGGGCATTCATACCATCTAGTCCAGGAGCCTTTGTAGGTCCCATTTGGAACAAAGCTGCTCTAATTTCATCTGCAGTATATTCATTGGACAGTGTTTGTTGCATTTCACTGGTCACCTTTTGTTGCACTGCTTCTACACACTCTTCAATCCGGGTGCATAAACCTGTGGAAAACATATTATTAAAATACTCCACAGCTACTCCTGCCACTTCTATTGCTTGCCTGTGGAAAACATATTATTAAAACATATTATTAAACACAATTTTTTCTTCTATTGCTTGCCTGAATAAACTCACTTCTATTTTGTATGGTAGGGGGAGCACAAGTCAACCATTCAATTCGTTTCTGTAAGGCCTTTATTTCTTTTGTACCAAGATGAGTTTTGGAAGCTCCCCAAGCCCTCAATTCCGAACCACATCCAATTACTTTTAAAAAAGGAAATCCAAATTTATTTGAATGGGTCCCTTGGAAATCCAAAAAAAAAAAAAAAAGGAATTTTCCTTGGAAATCCAAATAAAAAAAAGGAATTAAAATCCAATTACTTTAAAAGCTAAATCCTGTTGAAAAATGCACCTAGCTTGTTCCATTGGAAAGTCATTTACCATATGTTTGGTTAGTGGGAAGAGAAAAGTAGAAGGGAAAAGGAAGGGACGAAAAAAGGAAAAGAAAATATGTGTTTGGATGAAAATAAAAAGATAAATTAAAGAAATTGAATATATTTTACACTTTTATCCTTTTAATTTATAAAGAAACGAGGATATAAATGTAATTTCATTTAAAAAGTCAAAACCATTTAAGGGTACAAGAGTAACTTTCTGAATTTGGATAAAAAGTTAAAAACAAAAAAATTGGTGGCATTCATAAAAATCTTCTCCCCACATTTCATTTATCTTCTCTACTTTCTTCTAACCAAACAAAAGACCAGAAGTCTTTTCGCTTCCTATCTCTCATTTTCCCTCAAACCAAACATAGCATTAATTATTCAAACATTTTTGTCAAGGTGTGTCATGTCAAACTTAATTGAGCTAGTTTCAAAAAACTACTTGGAAAATAAATATTGAAATTCGGATGGGACCTACATGGCCATCAGGGACGGAACCAGGATTCAAACTTAGGGGGGGCCAAAGTTCTTTGTTCTTCGATTTTAAAAAATTGGAATATCAATACTAGAGGTTGACAAAGTTGCATTATTAGCATTAATTTATTAATTATTATTTGTATTTTTTCTTTTGAAGAAAAATTTAATAATAGGATTTTATAATCAAGAGTTTTGCAAGGCAAATTACACGTCTTAATATTTTCAAAGTCTAATTAATGTGTGGATGAAGCGATCAATATGTGGTATAGAAGTTGTCTCTATAGCTATGAGGGTGGAGTCATTTGAAAAGGGCATAGAGCTCTCAAGTGAGAGGGAGAAATTAGGTAAAGATTATTAGGTTTTTGTGATTTTTTTTTGCTAGGATTTGTAATTAATTTATTGTTATTGTTTTTTCTTAGAACGGATTTATGATTTGTCCAAAGATTTTTCTTATTATCTAGATATGTGCATTTTTTTTATTATTATTAAGATTTTGCTTGTTATCTATTTGTTGGATTTCTTAGGTCAATTTGTAAAATTAAAATTCTTTTTGTTAATACACATACTAATTTTTTTTTTTCAAAGGTTGGGGGGGGGGGGGGGGGGGGGGCAATGGCCCCCTTCTGCCCTTGAGTAGTTCCGCCCCTGATGGCCATGTCGCAAATTGGCAATCCATGATTGTGTCTAGAACTTTCCAATGCAACTAACTAGGCCACATGTTGTGGTGGGATAGGGACACTTGTCACCATCTTATGCATTCCTCTCCCCCGAAGGTGGTAAGGAATTTGACTCTCTCTCTCTCTCTCTCTCTCTCTCCTATAATCAATTCTAGCTGTAATGCTCCTCACCTCATTTTCCTTACATGTCACATCATTTTTATAAAGAGGAAAATGACCTCACTACTCAGTACTCACATAGGGTTGTACACGATACAATGCAATCAGTTTTTGGGGGCAACGAGTTTGCACCAAACCTATAGGTGCGATTTCCCCTTATGCTTGACCCACACCTCAATTGTGGAGGGGTGGGAATTGGTCTACACAAAGTGCAGTGCACCATACTAGCTTAGTGTAGTTAGTTTGATTATGTAACCCTAGAGGTAAAATGAAAAATAAACATTGACTCATCAGGGTGAACTCAACAAAATAAAAAATAACCCTAGATGCAAATATGGTAGATGACCTTGATAGAAAAATATTTATCTTGGGGTACTTATTTACTTTTACATGGGGATTTGTCTCATGGCAGTCTAAGCTATAAAAGCGTGTTACTGAGCAAGAACACTATGTACTATGTACACATGAAGCACATTAATGTGAGTGCTATTGACTAAGACAAGTTGATGAGAAACAGTAGATGAAATTGAAGACGAGTCACACAAATGAAAATTCAATTAACATGTTGACCAAGGTTATAACTAAAGAAAAGTTTGAGCTTTGTGTTGGGTTAGCTAACATGGATTCTTATTGATGAATTGGGTTGAAGATTTCCTCTCTTGATGGGTTGGAGGGGATCACCTATCCTGTCTAGCCCATACTTGACATTAGCATGAAAAGCTCATTATTATCTTGTTGTTAGAGTACTCACATTAGAAGGTGTATAATAGATGAATGTACCAAATTTTTACATATTTTTGTCCAAAAACTACCCACATCAGACAAGCAAAAATTGTGTAAGTATGTATTGTTGCTACAGTAATGATGTAAATTTATACTAGCACTATTCATTTTGCATTTAGTTTTATTTTTTTATTTTTTTTTTTTTTATGGATCGCAAGGGTGAAGGAAGAGAGTGGATGATTGTTATTGTGTGTGAAAAAAGAGAAATAATTAAAAAAAAATCAAGAAATACTGATATTTTAATGAAATATAGTGTAAATAAATAATCTAATGTGAGTGTTTTGAAAAGCAATAGTATGTTTGGATACCGCTTATTACTGAAAATTGAAAACACTGTAGCAAAATAATTTTTAAATATGTGAATAGTATCGTGGGACCCAGTTTTGAAATTGTTTTTGCTGAAAAAAGTACTTGCGGGTCCAGTAAACAGTGCACGGGACCCACTGGAAAATGTGGGACGCAGTTGAAAAGTGCTTTTAAGCACTATCCAAATAGACACTAAGTATGTAAAATAGAAAATGTAGATTCTTATGCTAAAATAGATAGAAATGGACCCACTAGCTAGTAAAGTTAACTTTTAAAGTTTTTTATTTTATTTTATTAGTTTAGTGTGCGAAACACACTAATGCTGCATTTGTTTCAGCTGAAAACGAATTCCGGAATTACTTTTACACCCTTGTGTGTGTTTGGCTCCAACAAAAAATATGGTCAAATGGAAAATCAATTACACTTTGACCGTAAAATCACCCACTTCAGCTGTAAAACCAATGCAGCCTTCATTTTACCTTCAAACGAATTAGAAGGCTCACAGACAAAGAGAGAAAGAGAGAGAGAGCTCGAGCACGAGCACACCTACAAAACCCAGATCACGCCTCACCTCAGCCAAGCTCCGGCTAGCCCAGCCAAGCTCCGATCACGCCGACCCACTACCCAGATCATGCATTGGCCAAACACCCAAGACCCACAAACACTGGTCCACCCAGATCTCAGCCCACCCCTCGCTTATCACCAATCCACCTCTCTGATCGCCAGCCATGCACCGACAAGCTTCGATCTTGACAACCGACCGCAGGCTGTGCTCCACCAGGCTCTTCAACGCACTGGCCGCTACCACCGATCGCCGATCTGGCCGCCCCCGATCACCAACCCACTCCACTCCACCCCCAAACCCACCCGATCTGACCGCCGTCGCCTCCATCCACTCCGATCCTCTCTTTCCCGATCTCTCTTTCCCTCAATCTCTCACTCTTTCTTCCCCCTTTCGCTGAGTTTGTGAATAAATGATGTTTTTATTTTGATTTTTTGCTGTGTTAAGTTTATATTTTGAATTTTCCGGTTATAAAATTTGTTTGGGAGCTGAGAAGATGGCTAAGAAAATGTGAAAAATTTGTAGGAAAATAGTATTTTCAGAATATTACCAAACATTGAAAATTATTTTCTAATATAATTTTTAAAATGCAACCAAACACTAGAAAATATTTTCCTTTCTCGAAAATATTTTCACTTGAAAATATTTTACAACCGGAAAATATTTTACACTGAAACAAACGCAGCCTAAGTTGGCTGAAGAAAAATATAAAGGGAGTGCTAATATAAAATGGTTTGAAAATGTTCATTGAAATATTAGTACTCCATTTGTCAATAAAATTTTGTACTTTAAATTGTTTTCTTTAAAAAATTACTACTATTTTTTTTCTCTCTCTTTCTTTATTTACACCATATTATTTTCGTCTTTAAACTTTACCATAAACTTTCTAAATCCTCTATCATTTATTGTAAACTATGATACTAAAATGATAATGCAAAATAATGAATTGGTCCAGTTTGGTCCAATAAGATAGAATTATTTTTGTTTGTTTTATTTTTTTTATAAGGAATAAAAGAGAATCCTAAGCATTTTTAAATTTTTATTTCCAAAAAAAAAAAAAAAAAAAAAAAAGAGTGGAAAAAGTCTAAAGATAAGAATAAGAAATTAAAAGAGCAATTAATGTTTAAATTGAAATCAGGGACAAAGGGAATTTGAATTCAAATGTGTATTTTTGTGGTGGGAAGTTTGTGTTTACCTAGAGGTTGTGATTATTTTAAAATTTAAAATTTGAAGAGGTAAGCTAAATTATAGAAAAAGGAGGTGAGTTTTGTATTTTAATTTTACACAGAATTTATAAATGAATTTTATACCCCCACTTATTTATTTGCTTGAAATAGTATTAGCTAAATATTAGGGGTGGTTTAGAGAATTTAGATAACAAGTAACTAATTTTCCCTATTTTTTATATAGAGAATTTCAATCTATGACGTCCACTCTTGATGCGAGCTCTTTATCATCAGACCAAGACAACAATTAGTTTTTGATATAAGCGGGGATTAAATTCCAGATCTCTTATTCAACCATCAGAGACTTTACCAGTTGAGCTAACTGGAACCCACCCCTATTTTCTTAATATATTGAGATATAATAAAAATGATCTCGCTAGTGGATGTTTTGCTAACACATAAGTTTTATTTATGAAATTGAATTAATGATTGATTTATTGTCTTTCTCATGTTTATTTTCTTATGGTTGGTGATTTTCCTAGTATTTATGGAGTGAGTTTGATCTTTGTTAAGAACATTTTGGTTAATAACACGAAATGGGCTTGAGGCCCACAAAATTCTTCACAAATATAAAGCCCAAAAGTAGCTGACTTTCATGCCAATCCATGGCTTATTGGAAATGACCAAGCCAGCACACAAATTGAGAGTGTAGCCTGTGGCCTCAACCCTTAATTAAAATGAATGGCCCACATAAATCCATTGCAAATTTGATTTAAGAGGGCCCATTTTGATGCCAACACGTGGCCTTCTATCGCCAACCAACCCCAAAAAATATTGTACTGGTCTGGGCCCATGGATGAAGCCCAATTGGGCACCACTAAGTTGAGTGAAGAAAGATAAAGGTCACCAAATTCATAAATGAGTAGTAATACTTACACACGGACACATACTTGAAATTGTGTCAAAATTATCATTTAACAATTATAACTGAAATTCAAAATATGATTTTAATTGTTGTGTGCGATTCACAGTGTGTAACAATAATTAGCGTTCAAAAATAAACCCTTTGAAGCAACATGTTTTCTTTGCCAACAAGTGAACCAAGCTCACAAGGAGCAAGGAAGAAGTTCAACGAAGGGGGTGATCAGGAGGTATGGAATGGTGGGTAGAAGAGTCATTTTGTATTAACGTTGGGCTCATCTAAGGTTCCTCTCTTGGGGCTTGGAACACTTGAAGGACCCTAGAGCCCATAGACAATGCTGTGTGCACAGCCCAAGTATGCATGGGAATTCCGGTATATCTGTTGAACCAAAGTCATTACCCCACACTTATCCTCACACGCAATAAAAGGATTCAAATTCAATCAAGCATTGAATGATGATTGTCCTAAATCCTCAAAGTCAGCTTGTCCCTTTTAAAGATTTTTGGCCTTCAATGAGCTAATGGTAAGCAGGTGATTAACAATGTCCAGTGAGTTCAGCAAGCCTTCCCTACATTGAGCAGGTCTTTTGAGAGCACCCAAAAAAATCTTTAAAATAGGGAATAACCTGAAATGAAGGGCATTAGTCCTAAAATGAATTAGAGAAATATAGAATGTCAAAATTACAATAAAAATCACCCTTACATTCACACAAAAATCCTTACACATTTGTACACATCATGATTAGTTCAGCCTTCTTTTTAACCCATGGAATCATTGGAAATGAGTCTGCATAAATTCATAGCCAATCATCAAAGGGGAGAGGACTCCTTTTTGCTTATCATCAGTTTCTGGCTAACAAGAAGACCGCAAGACTGTTAAGGGCTTATGTTTTAGATGACGGATCAACCTTCCGAATGGACTTTGCTTGGGCAAAGATGAATATGTTAGGGCTTAATGTTCTAACTGGATATCTAGGTCAGGTCCGACGGAATTGCCCCTTGCCTATGGTCAGTTCCTAAGTGACCGTCTTGACCATAATGAACTCTTGACATCTTTATTTTTTCACATATGCTTCTCTTTAAGTTCAATGTGTGATTATAGTTTGTAGATGCAGAATGCTGTTACTTCTACATTTCTTGCGGGTACTAATTTGAGTCTATACATAATGGCAATGGCATAAAGTAGAAATATGTTATGACTACCAAGTTCTTTAGAAATATAGAATTCCAATGTTTGGAATGTTACCGAAAGCTAACTAATATTTGTGAACTTCATAATGTATTAATTTCAATTGGGGCCTTGGATCATTCACATCACATTACACTCTACACAATTACATAACCATACACCTACATATCATTTATTTTCCTTCCTTCCCCATCTTATTTCACAGCCACATGTAATGATACGTAATGCCAACGCGCACTCACACCCCCAAGCATCCCTTTGTCATTGAAAACCCAGGCCTTTGTGTTAGGCTTTTGTGGAGCCTAGTTGTGTTTGATCTGGTTGATGACCCGACCCGAATAATGGTGCGTGGTTTTTAATGGGAGATTTTCTGAGGCTTAGTCCACAGAGCGGAGACTTGGGTCGACAGGCCTAAGCCGTAATGCTTATGGACAAGCCTTTTGGGGGTCAGGGGGCAACAGTCCTGGGAAAATTTTTTGGCCCGTTTTGTAGCCCATTGTAAATCCTGTGCGTAGGATGTAGAAAACGTAGTTTTGATGATTAGGGTTTGTTGTTGTAGTTTGTGTGGGAGAGAAAACCTGTATGGCTGCACTTTGTATTTTTTTCCCTGATAATAGTGAAATCCCTTCAACTTCGTGGACGTAAGCAAATTGCCAAACCACGTAAATATTGTCTTGCGCGTGTGATTGTTTTTCTTTGGCGTGTATTTTCTCTAATGTTTTGTTTCTCATAGGTTGAGAATTTCGTGTTAATTCCCTACAACTGATATCAGAGCCTAGGGTTAGGTTTGAGTGGGAGCAATGGTAGAGGAAGCAAGAAAGGTGTCTAGAATAGAAAAGTTCGATGGCACAGACTTTGGATTTTGGAGGATGTAAATTGAGGATTATCTTTATTGGAAGAAGTTGCATTTGCCGCTTCTAGGGTAAAAACCTGAGACTATGAAGGCTGAGGAATGGGTTATTCTTGACAGACAGATACTATGAGTTATCAGGTTAACTCTGTCTAGGTCTTTTGCACACAATGTTGTAAAGGAGAAGACCATAGCAGATCTAATGAAGGCTTTGTCTGGTATGTATGAAAAGCCGTTAGCAAATAACAAGGTGCATTTGATGAAGAAACTGTTCAATCTGGAGATGGCAAAGAATGCATCAGTTGCATAACATCTTAATGAATTTAACTTTATCACAAATCAATTGTCGTCTGTAGAAATTGACTTTGATGATGAGATTCGTGCACTGATCGTCTTGATTTCTTTACCCAACAATTAGGAGGCAATGAGGATGGCAGTAAGCAATTCTACAGGAAAAGAAAAGCTGAAGTACAGTGACATACGAGACTTAATTCTGGTTGAGGAGATTCACAGAAGAGATGCATTGGAAACCTTAGGATCTGGTTCTGCCCTAAACCTTGAGACAAGGGGCAGAGGTAATGACAGAAATTCAAATTGGGACAGATTAAAATCCAAAAATTCTAATCGGAACAAAAATAAATCTAGATCAGGCCAACAAGTATAATGCTGGAACTGTGAGAAAACGAACCACTTTAGAAGGCAATGCAAAAGTCCTAAAAAGAAGAATGAAGATGATTCTACTAATATTGTAACAAAAGAGGTACAAGATGCATTACTTCTTACAGTAGACAGTCCACTTGATGATTGGGTTTTGGACTCAGGAGCTTTGTTTCATGCCACTCCACACCGAGAAATCATACAGAATTATGTTGCAGGTGATTTTGGTAAGGTGTATTTGGCTAATGGTGCAGCTTTGGATGTTGTGGGTATGGGAGACGTCCGGATATTATTGCCCAATGGGTTTATTTGGTTACTGGAGAAGGTTCGACATATTCTTGACCTGAGAAGGAATCTGATTTCTGTTGGACAACTTGATGATGAAAGGCATACAATATTAGTTGTTGGTGGTACCTAGAAGGTTATAAAGGGTGCCACAGTATTGGCTTGTGGAAAGAAGACTGTTACTCTATATATGACCTCAAGTCCAAGAGACACAATTGCAGTTGCTGAAGTAAGTACTGATACAAGCTTATGGCACTGCAAACTTAGTCACATAAGTGAGAAAAGGATGAAGATGTTGCTATTAAAAGGGAAAATACCAGAATTAAAGTCCGTTGATTTTGACATGTGTGAAAGCTGCATCTTAGAAAAGTAGAAAATGGTGAGCTTCTTGAAAATTGGCAGGACACCAAAGGCTGAAAAATTAGAGTTAGTACACACTGATTTGTAGGGGCCTTCTCCGGTTGCATCTCTTAGAGGTTTAAGGTATTACATCACTTTCATTGATGACTCAAGTAGAAAGGTATGGGTTTATTTTCTGAAAAATAAATCTGATGTATTTGAAACTTTTAAGAAGTGGAAGGCCATGGTTGAGACAGAAACAGGTTTAAAAGTAAAATGTTTGAGGTCAGATAATGGAGGAGAGTACATAAATGGAAGGTTCAGTAAGTATTGTGCTGCATAGGGAATTAGGATGGAGAAGACCATTCTTGGGACACCACAGTAGAATGGTATGGCTGAGCGCGTGAACAAAACTCTCAATGAGCGTGCTAGGAGTATGAGGTTGCATGCTGGACTATAAAAAACTTTCTGGGCTGATGCTATTAGCACTACAGCTTACCTGATAAATTAAGGACCATCAGTTCCCATGGAGTTCAAACTTCCTGAGGAGGTTTGGAGCAGTAAAGATATAAAATTTTTACATTTAAAAGTTTTTTGTTGTATTTCTTATGTTCATATTGATTCTAATACTTATAGTAAACTTGATGCAAAGTTTAAAATATGTTTTTTCATTGGCTGTGGTGATGAGAAATTTGGCTATAGGTTTTGAGATGAACAAAACAGGAAAATCATCAGAAGTAGAAATGTGATATTTAATGAACAGGTTATGTACAAGGACATGTCAACTGTAGTGTCAGATGTTACAGAGATAGATCAAAAGAAATATGAGTTTGTTAACTTAGATGAATTGACTAAAAGTACTGTCCAGAAAAGGGGTAAAGAAGATAACGAGAATGTAGATTCACAGGTAGATCAGAGTACACCTGTAGATTCCAGGACCATTAGACCTCCACAGCATTATTCACCCACTCTAAATTATCTCCTGTTGACTGATGGTGGTAAGACAAAGTGTTATGAAGAAGCCTTGCAGGATGAAAATTTAAGCAAGTGGGAGTTAGCCATGAAGGATGAGTTGGATTCCTTGTTAGGGAATCAGACATGGGAATTGACTGAATTGTCAGTAGGAAAGAAGGTTTTGCACAACAAGTGGGTATACATAATAAAGAATGAGCATGATGGCAGCAAGCGTTACAAGGCCAGATTAGTTGTCGAAGGGTTCTAGCAGAAGAAGGGCATTGACTACTCAGAAATATTTTCTTCAGTTGTGAAGATGTCAACAATCAGACTGGTACTGGGAATGGTGGCTGCAGAAAATTTACATCTTGAGCAGTTAGATGTGAAGACGGCATTCCTTCATGGTAACTTAGAGGAAGACATTTACATGATTTAGCCAAAAGGGTTCATTGTTCAGGGACAAGAGAATCTAGTCTGCAAACTCAGAAAGAGCTTGTATGGCCTAAAACAAGCGTCAAGACAGTGGTACAAAAAATTTGACAGTTTTATGCATAGAATTAGGTTCAAGAGATGTGAAGCTGATCACTGTTGCTATGTTAAGTTCTTTGACTATTCTTATATTATTTTACTATTGTATGTGGATGATATACTTATTGCAGGGTCTAGCATTGAGGAGATTAATGATCTAAAGAAGCAATTGTCAAAACAGTTTGCAATGAAGGATTTGGGAGTTGCAAACCAAATCCTTGGTATGAGAATCATTAGAGACAAGGCTAATGGTACATTTAAGCTTTCATAGTCAGAGTATGTGAAGAAAGTTCTCAGCATGTTCAACATGAATGAAGCTAAACCAGTGAGCACACCCTTGGTTAGTCATTTCAAACTAAGCAAAGAACAGTCACTGAAGACAGAAGAAGAAAAAGACCACATGAGCAAGGTGCCCTATGCCTCAGTTATTGGTAGCTTGATGTATGCTATGGTGTATACAAGGCCAGACATTACACATATAGTAGGAGTTGTTAGCAGATTCATGAGTGGGCCTGGAAAGCAGCATTGTGAGGTAGTTAAGTGGATTCTGAGATATTTGAGGGGTTCATCAGATACATGTCTTTGCTTCATAGGTGCAAGTTTGAAATTGCAAGGTTATGTAGATGCTGATTTTGCTGGTGATATTAATAGTAGAAAGAGTACTACTGGGTTTGTTTTTACTCTTGGTGGTACAGCTATATCCTGGGCTTCAAATCTACAAAAGATTGTTACTTTGTCTACTACATAAGCTGAGTATGTTGTAGCAACTGAAATTGGAAAGGAGATGATTTGGCTACATGGCTTCTTAGATGAATTGGGTAAGAAGCAAGAGATGAGAATTCTACATAGTGACAGTCAGAGTGCAATTTTTCTTGCAAAAAATTTGGCTTTTCATTCAAAGTCGAAGCATATACAGACAAAATATCACATTATCTGTTACCTTGTTGAAGATAAGTTGGTAATACTTGAGAAGATTTGTGGATCTAAGAACCCAACAGACGTGTTGACTAAGGGTATTGAGAAGCTGAAGCTGTGTGCAACTTCATTTGGTCTTCTAGCTTGAGGAGAGGAAGATGAGTTGTAGGGATGATGGATTGTTTTTGGAGGATTGCGGTTGATGTTGGTGATTGAACTAGTCTCCAAGTGGGAGATTTGTTGGGCTTTTGTGGTGCCTAGTTGTGTTTGATCTAGTTGACGACCCGATTCGAATAATGTTGTGTGGTTTTTAATGGGAGATTTTCTGAAGCTTAGTTCATGGAGCGGAGGCTTGGGCCGACAGGCCCAAGTCATAGCGCTCATGGACAAGCCACCTAGGGGTTCGAGGCAAACTGTGAATCCTACGCATAGTATGTAGAAAACTTAGTTTTAGTGATTAGGGTTTGTTGTTGTAGTTTTTTAGAGAGAGAAAATCTGTACGGCCGCACTTTGTATTTTTTCCTTGATAATAGTGAAATCCCTGCAATTCTGTGGATGTAGGCAAATTTCTGAACCATGTAAATATTGTCTTGTGGGCGTGATTGTTTTTCTTTGGCGTGTGTTTTTCCTAATTTTTTGTTTGTCACACGTTGGGAATTTCGTGTTAATTCCCTACACTTTAAAACTGAATTCACTGCCAAACCCATCCACCAAAATTTATAAAATCAGTAAACCCATCTACGAAATCAATAAAATCAGTAAACCTTCAAAACAAAATCAGCAATTTTTCAATCAAAATCAGTAAATCACGATGAACAGAGCATGGACCATCTGCCAACAAAATTAGTAAAGCCACTGGTAATGACAACGACGAAGGACGGAGATTTGTTCAAGGAGGAAATTGATTGGCCATGGAGGTTTTATTCAAAGGAAGAGACAGAGAGAGAGAGAGATAGAGCTTGCTCCGGTTGAAAAATTAGTTGAAGAATAGAGGAAATAAAAAGGAAATGTCCAATTTATTATTCGAATTCAACTTGATAAAATACCATGACTATGTTACTTTAGGCTAATAAGTAAGGAAAAAGGAATGATCATGTACCACCGGGTTTTTGTTTTGAATTCAAACAACGAAGGAGGGCCATATTTTATTCACTGCTAGAAGCAATGTGTTCTCATCAGTATAGCGAGCACAACCAAATCACCTCTTCTATTGCCTCTTTAGTTTACTTGTGCTTATAGGCTTCCTCCTCTCTTGCCAATTGCATGAGGCCACTCTTCAAAAACAAAACAGCATTCATTATAGGTTCGCAGAGCCAAGGGTACTCATCCATTATGCAATACGATATTTCAAACAAGATACTATGTACATTTTTTAACATACCACAAAACTTGAGTAAGTTTACTTCACTTTGCAGATATAATTCTATCAACCAATGAGTTATGGAGAAAATGACAACCATCATCATAACTTTGCAGAGAAACATGTTCATGTTCTAATGCAAAATAGTGGAGCTTCTACCATAAATCTGCATTGGATCATTGGTTAGGTCTTGCCTACCAACTGGTTTATGATCTTGTTATTCATGTTGATAGCTCTTACCATAAGCCCTAAATGCCTCTTGAATTTATGAAATAAAAAATATTATGTTAGAACAACACTGAGTTTTCTCTTAATTTACAACAGCGCTAAACTCACCTTCCTTTTTCCCAAGTAAATTAGGCAAGGATCCTGAAAAAAGGGAAAGGTATGCATTTGTTTCATCTAACTTCTTCTTTTAAACGTTATTTGATCAAACATCTAACAAAAAACCACAAGATGCTAACAAGTATGAATTTTAGACTGCCTCCATGGCTCCATCTATAGGTCCCAAGCACCACAAAGCAACTTCTGAAGAGTAGCTGATTAATATGCATCAGTTAATAATTTAAGAAAATAGAGAAAAGTCAAAATAAAATTCAAAGCTAGTACTTAGAAAATAAATTATTATAATGATTCTGAAAATATTTTACAAGAGTTCCTAGAAAGTAAATAACAATTATACCAATACATTAATATTTTACATGTTATTACTCCTACAAGAAAACAAAACCAAATTTCTTCACGTGGCAATAGTCGATAAAATCTGTTCAAGCGGTAAGTTACCGCAACTATATCTAAGTTACACTTACACTACCATATTTCCAAAAAAATAAAATAATAATAATAAATAAAAAATCTAGCACAACCAAGCATGCTGCTCGCTTTATGAGAGCTGAGTGAGTATAGGGGTAGCAGCCATGATGCTTATATATCTTCTGGAATCATTAAACTTGAACAAAATGCTCTCCCCCATCGCTATATATTCGCAATATCTATAAAACATTAGCCAACCTTCATTTTTCAGCAGAATAGCAAGATCTCACAAGCCAATCATTTTGGCTACATAGAGATAGTCCTTCCAATACTAAGAAGGAATAAAATTTTACACATGGGGGTACAATACCGTGGAAAGGCATGTTATTGTACCCCCAACCTCAGCTTCCATCCAAGTATTATGTGAAGTGGAAGTGCCAATTGAGTTATTTTCATCTAAGAGCCTAAGTGATGGAGCGTACACAAATAAAGAAACTTTTTTTTTTTAATAATTCGATAGTTACAAATATGGAAGAGGTGGGATTTGAACACTGCTTTCTATAATGAAGAAGAGCATTGTATGCCACCAAGTATAACACTCTTGGCAAATAAAGACACAAATATCAGAAAGAAATCATCTTCTTTTAGGAGAAAATATTTCAATAACGACCAAACCTTAATCCTAAAAATTTGGGTTGGTTATGGATATTCAAAAGATTAGCCATGGCCCATTGTAAGCCGCAAATATTCTTTTTCTTTTTCCATTCTATATGCAATATTTTAAAGACATTGTACATGTCACTATGGCTAGACTTTGTTGTACAGGTCACAAAACCCGTACAAATAACTCCACTATTCCGTCACAGTGAAAGTACTAGATTATATCAATTGATTCTATAAAAAAATTTACTTCAACACTTTTCACTTTTTTTTTTTTTTTTTTTAAGAGGGAACACTTTTCAGTTTTCACTTTATATACACACTTTAAAGGTTTTTATTTTTATTTTTCGATAAGTAATGGAAATCTTATTAGGAAAAAGTTAATGGATGCTCTATGGATATTTTTTAGTGCACTATTTTAAGAAAGTTTTTATGAGGAAAAAAAAAAAACAATTAACATTTTGATAGCATTTTATATTTCTCATAAAAGTAATATCAAAACTTTCGTGAAATGATTTATTATTATTTGTTGGAGTAATTTATATTATTTTAATGTGTTGTATGTAAATATAAAATTTGGAATATGGGTGAGTTGTAAAATGGTATAGTAAAATAGATAAAGTAAGTTTTATAAATGTGCAAACCCACTAATGTCACTAATGACTATAATAGATGATAAAAAAATAAGTATTAATTTTTTTTTTAATTTTTAAAAAATGAACTATAGGTGTAATAGAATATTAAATTTATTAAAGCTTAGGTAATAGAGTTTTACATGGAATAAACATCTTAACTATTAACAAGAAACTTAATATTTTGGTAATAATTAATATATCTACTTAGCATAAGCAAAAGATAGTCACTCGGGTGAGGGGATTTGAATTTTGGATGTCTTAAAAATACTAGAAAGTGGCAACCAATTGAACAATAAGGCTCTTGGCATCCAATCCCCATTTGTCAAGTCCATTAAAACAACATTGTTTTGGGAAGTGAAAAATATAAATAAATAAATAAAGTTAAAATTGGACACAGAACTAATGAAATGACTAAATTGAAGAAAAAAAATGAAATAAAAAATGTTAGGTTCTAAGTACTTAGGAACTAATGTATTAGAACTCTAATTTGTATTGTTGGCAAACCATGATCAAAGTAGGTTTTTAGTCTTGTTTAGACTTGCTCAAAGTGTATTTATATGTTAGGTTCTAATGAAATGACTAAATTGAAGAAAAAAAATGAAATAAAAAATGTTAGGTTCTAAGTACTTAGGAACTAATGTATTAGAACTCTAATTTGTATTGTTGGCAAACCATGATCAAAGTAGGTTTTTAGTCTTGTTTAGACTTGCTCAAAGTGTATTTATATGTAAAGTTGGAATTGAGTATTCTACAGGATTTACTGTGTAAATCTGCTTGGCTCGATCGATCGAAAATTAGGCTCAATCGATCGAAAGTCGTGCAGATTATTTTTCTGTAGAATTTTCCAACTTAACCCAAGCCCATTAAGGATTAGGGTTTCAGAGCTACTTTTCCTAGTATATAAAGGAAACCCTAAGCACATTTTTAAAAGACTTTTAAGAGAGAGAAGAAAGTGCCTCTTTTATATCTAGGGTTTTGTATAAAAAATCTCTCTAAGTCTTTTGTTGCTCTATTTGGTGTGTGTGTGTGAATCTCTTGTGAGATCTAAGAAGTGGTTGCCTTCACACATGCTTAGGATTATCAAGAAGGAGATTTGATTGAGAGCTTGTTGATCATTCAGTTGCTGTACTAAAGAGCTTAAAGATACACAAGTGGGTGTGCTTGTACTTGCTAGAGAATCCAAGAAAGAAGGAGTCCGTGGTATCGGAGCTTGCACGTGGTCGTGTTAGTAAGTTTTCTACTGGTAGGTAGCAATAGGATGTTAGTGGTCTAAGTTTCTATTGTAAAACTTCGATTCTTTCATAGTGGATTTAGGTTTACCTTGAGGATAGTTAGGTTAAATCCTCCCCAAGTTTTTTACCGGTTTGGTTTTCCTAGGTTATCATATTTTTGTGTTCTTTATTTTCCGCACTTTACATTGATATGATTGTATGATTGTGATAACCTAGATTTGGAATTTGGACTAAGTAATAACTTGGATTGTTAACTAGGTTAATCCAATTGTGTTTTAAGGGGTCTAAAAATAAACAAAAAAAATAAAATTAAAGAAACAAAATGAAATAAAATTAGAGGATATAATTTGTAATATATATAATTTTTTTATTAAAATTTTCTTCATGTAATTATCAATTTTGCTTTTGTTAAAAAAAATTATTTGAGAAAAAAAAAAAAGATGACATTAAACAGTCTCTGATAATACAATTTTTAGCATGATTAATTCAAACACCCAAACAATACGATTGCTGAAAGCTCGAAAATGTGTGAAAACACAAGAGTTGTTTAGACACCCCAATTAAAGATTACAGCTCAGTTGATTTACTTTAACTTAAACTAAGTGCGAAATAGAGTAAATGCGAGAGAACAAACAATAAAACTACTCTAAGCCATATTCAACAAATCACAGTAGTAAAATGAAAGCTAAAAAAGTAGGGAAGAAGAATGCAAACATAAGATAACATACCGATATGTTATCGAAGAGAAAACTGAAGTACTCGACATAAAACCTCTCCACCGCCCTCTAAGCGATTAATCGATCCACTAGACAATCAGTTGGGATACACGAATAGCAAGAGATACTCTAAGCCTAATTTACCCAATGCACCTAAGCCTTCCAAGCTCCTACTCCAACAAGGCTTCTCGGAACTGTATCTTGTCTAGCTTTCCGAATCTCGCAATACGCCCGATTGCATCCACCAATACTTGGCTTCTTCTAATGCTTCCCAGCAGCACTAAAACCTCACTTAACACTTAGAATGGGTGTGGTAAGTGTTTGGGCTATCAAACTCTCAAGGATTTAGAAATGGAGAGGTAAAAGTTAAGGAAAACCACAATGGATTGTGTAGAGGATTGTAAGTATAACAATCTCTAACTCTCAAAGATTGTGACTAGGGTTTTCTCTTTGATAAAAACTCATCAACCTCTGTGGGTAATGTGGGTATATATAGTGTGATTAGGGACATGGTGTATCAGATATGACAAATTGGCAAAACAGTATGTCTTGCGAGTATCTCGCGAGAAGGCCTTACCCATGAGACACTCGCGAAATCCATCTGTCACCATCTGTCATGACTCTTCACATTCCAGTCATGTGCTGAGCACATGCTTCACTTTGCGGGAAGGCTTCTCGCGAGCTACCCGCGAAAACTTCTTTGCTTTTCACTTTACCTTGAGTCTTCACACACAACCTGTAAAGTTGTTATTACAACTATGTGTTTTGTTGGCTTATATTCCGTGCCAGATTTGATTGTAATTTTATTCAATTTTATATACCCCGTATTTATTGTGGGATTTCATTATAAGGGTTGTGTGATAGAGAGAGAGAGTGCGAAGACTCAAGCAATTGAAGACTGAAGAGTTTTTGCGGGTAGCTCGCGACTTAGCATCCCATAAAGTGACTCATGTGCTTTGCACATGCTGAAATGCGAAGAGTCAGGCCAGGATGGAGACAGCTGTGTCTTGCGAGTATCTCGCAGGTAAGGCCTTCCCATGAAACATCCGCGAGACATTCTGTTGAGGAGTGCTTCTGAAAGAAAACCCTAGCCAAACACCTTGAGAGTTAGAGATTGTTACACCCACAATTCTCTACACATTTGCTTGTGGAGTTTCCCTAACTCCTATCTCTCCATTTTCATACCATTGAGAGGTTAATAGCCCAAACACTTACCACACTCTTTCAGAGTGTCAAGTGAAGTTTTGGTGCTGCTGGGAAGCATTGGAAGAAGTCAAGGATGGCAGATGTAACATGGAGCTTGTTGTGGGATCTGGAAAACTGACAAAACATGGTTCCGAGAAGCCTTGTTAGAGTAGGAACTTGAAGGGCTTAGGTGCATCGGGTAGATTAGGTTTGGAAAGCCTCTTGCTAACCCATGTATCCCAACTGATTGTCTAGTGTATCGATTTTCGCTTGGAAGGCGGTGGAGAGGTTTTTGGTCGAGTTCTTCGGTTTCCTCTTCAATAACACATCGGCGTATTATCTTGTGTTTACATCTATATTCCCTACTCTTTTACATTCCATTTTACTGCTGTGTTGCTTTGTTTATGGATTAGAGTAGCTTGTTTGTTTATCCGCTTGCACTTACACTATTCCGCACTTAGTATTAAGTTAGTGTAAAATCAGTCGAGCCGTAATTTTAATTTGGGGGTCTAAACAGCTCTTTTGTTTTCAACACATTTTCGAGCATTAAAATGGTATCAGAGTGGGTACACTCGTGGTTTAAATACCTGAGTGTAATCCTTGACCCTGTTTGAGATGGACTGGTCTCAATCTCTAAATGTTTCACCATTTTTATATGGTAACAATTATGCTTTCTGGAAAGTCCGAATGAGGGCATTTTTATGTTCTATTGATGATACCGTTTGGGATGCAGTTGAAGTAGGATGGACTAGGCCAGAGGCTGCCAAATCCACTTGGGATAAGGTAGCTCTTGCGGCAGCTAATGCTAATAGTAAAACTTTGAATGCTATTTTCTGTGGTATCTCTCTAGATGAATCCCACAGGATTTCACACATAACAGTTGCCAAGAAAGCTTGGGAGATATTGGAGACCACCTTTGAGGGTACTAAGAAAGTAAAGTACACAAAGCTTAAGATGCTTACCACCAAATTTGAAGAGCTCAAGATGGGTGATGATAAACCTTTTGATTCATTGATGCGAACCTCAATCGACACGCTTTGAGACCCAACAAAAATATTGGAATACTTGCCCAAGAAAGCTAAAAATTCAGTTTTTTTGATAGAAACCTTGACCCAACGTTTATAATCGAAACGCGATTCAAATGTATAAGTAATAGACCTTGACCCAATGATTATAATGAATTACGAACCAAAGGTATAAAGTTTGAACGCCACAAGGAAGAATCCCTGATAAGTTCACAGTTCTTGAAGAACCAAAAGAAGAGCAAAGCCTCACCTTTTCTGATTTTTATTCACCAATCTCTATTACAATGAGTGCATGCTATTTATATGACATGACTAGAAATAGAAAATATAAAAAACGTACTAAATAATAAAACCCTAAATAAAAGTTGATTTGGTCTGAAATTAGCAGATCCAAAGTAGGAAAAATAGCTAAAAACGTTTTAAATAATAAAAGCCTAAAATTAAGGTAGATCTGGTCCAAAACTAGATGCTCTAGACTGGGAAAAATATCTATTAACTGATATGGAGCTGAAAAATCAATCAACCATTAATCCACACCATAAATCATACCCAATTAAGCCAGATCAGCCCTTAATAGCTTGGATTAAATTTATTACGCCTTCATCTTCTTTTGGGCCAAGCTTGGAATGTCCTTCGTTAGAATCAGCCCAAATCTCTTGAACAAGTCCATTAAGTGCTTCTTTGATCTTCTTGGATCTTGTTTTAGTAATAGGCCCAACTGGAACATGCAATGGATCCTTGAATGCTTGTTGATTTTCATCATTCATTCTATGGGAAGCTCAACGAAATTGTAATTGCTAAGCTCAATCTTGGTGAGAAGATTGAAGATACTAAGGTGGTGAGAAAGATTTTGAGGTCCTTGCCGGAAAGTTTTAGAGCAAAAGTCACTGCTATAGAAGAGAGTAAAGACTTGGATGAGATCAAAATCCAAGAGCTAATTGGGTCTCTCCAAACATATGAGCTAGGACTGCCCTCTCATAAATCGAGTAAATCTTTTGCTCTTAAAACCATCACCGAAAGAATGGATAACTCCTTTGAAGATGATGGTGTGGAGAACAGTGGGAAACAGTGGAGTAGAGGGAAGTTTTCATCATCAAAAGGTGATAGGAAAGAGTTTAAGAAGAAAGAGGGGAAGGAGTTTCAATCTCCTCAAGACATTGTTTGCTACGAATGCAATGGCCAAGGACATCTAAAGAAGGAGTGCCCCAATTTTCTAAGAGGAAAGGGCAAGGCTTATACCACAATGCTTAGTGATTCAGATTCTTCCAATTCTAATTCGAAAGAGAGTTGTGACAGAGAAGGAAATTACTCCGCCTTTATGGCTATTGAACATGTTGAGTCATCGGAGGACCTAAATCGACTTGTACAAGAACTTGGGAAGCACAGTGATGAAGAATCCATGGGGATTATGGAAGAATCAGATGCGGAAGAGAATAAGGATACAGTTGATCTTCAAGAGAATTACACCTTACTTCTTGAGAAGTCGGGGGAGTATGTAAGGGTGGCAAAAGCGGCTGTGAAGAAGATGAAGAAAGCAGTGGAGGACTATCGAAGTCTCCTAGTTAGATATAAGGAGGCAAAATGTGAGATTGAGACACTAAATGATGAGCTATCAGAAGCTTACACGAAAGTGAGATTCCTTGATCTTGAGGTGGTTCAAGCAAATGCCAAGGTAGAGAGGGTCTCCACCAAGAAGTTGGATGATGTCATTTCATCTCAGAAGCAATTTTTAGATAAATCCAGATTAGGATATACTGGAGAAAGCAGTGCAGCTGTGAATATCTCCAAAGAAGTAAAGTTTGTGAAGGCCAAAGAGTTGGTTGTAGTTGCTCCCACTGTGGAGAAGGCGAAGGTTGGAAAGAAGAAAATTGTGATTGATCAAAGGGTGTTAAATAAGCCCCGGAACCAATCTATAGTCAAGATTGAAGCAAGAGGGAGATCTCTTCCATGACCACAAAGAGGTCCTAGAACGAACCGCTTTTGTTATCATTGTGGTCTTTAAGGACACACTCGACCCAATTGTCATAAGCTGAGAGCATTGAAGAATGCAACCGATCAAAGGTTAAGAGGACCAAGGAATGACAAGAGAACTTGGGCTGCTGAGTCATTAAGAGGTCGAAATGGAGATCCAGGTGTGATGGACGTGATGAAAATGATAGGTGCATTCACCACTTGTTTGAAAAGCTTCTCCAGAAGGTTTTAAAGTCCTAACTCGCGTAACCAATCCTATAGGGATATCACCCCAAACGCACATGCCGTGTGGTTGAAAAGGGGTACTCACACACAAGCATTGCAACATGTCCATGCACTAATACTTCCAATGTTTAGGGACATTTGTTCATGCATCTTATCATGCATTGGTTTCAGTTTTAGCATGTTTCTTTTACTTGTTTGGTTTGTACCTGTTTTGTTGATCTTACTTTACTTGTTCTATTTTTTAGATGTGTTCAAAAATTCAAAAACCCATAAAAATTGAAAAATCTTTAAAAGTTTGATGGCTTGTGTTGTGCATATATCATGTGAGTTTGGCCTAGTACCTTTGTACTTATGGCATAGTGCATTTACGAGCTTAGCTTGTTCTGTATGCTCCTATTTCTATGTGGAAGAAATCTTGAAAACTATGTATGACTGTTATAAATAGATCTTTGAGCTTGTCATGTTTGATTGGTCAATAGTCTTGATGGTCTTGATACTTGCATAGACTTGTGTCTATATCTCTTCCCACTTTATTTTTACGTTTTTGCAAAAGAGCTCACTAAATGTAAATCTTCAAATGAAAAGAGATATTGAGCTGCAAAAGCCTGTCGCACATACTAGTATTTGACTAGGAAAAAGGGAAAGCGACTTTTATTTCGAATTGTATGGTGCTAAAAAAGCCAATGGCTAACTCTCAATGTTGAAATATCAAAAATTTTACGCACCGATCTCAAAAAGAGATGTTTTATCCAAAATGGATCAAATGTTATGCAGAAGCCAAATGTAAAGCTTCTAAGTTTTGTAATCATTCTCTTGTGGGAGGTCATATATGCTAATTTCTATAATTAAGATAGTCCACTTGACTTAGTGCTAGTTGTGTATAACTTGATTGAATTGATCATTGGAGCTTCACTCTGGTCTAAGGACTATTCTACATTTGATAGTCACACACAACACACAAGATTTTGACACAATTAATGCTTATCTCATTTGTGTGATTGTACATGTTCAAATGTGATGTGTATGCTTAAGTACTTGTTAATCAAATCCAATAAGTTTTTTAGTGTTTTATTTTTTTTTTGAAAGTGTTTTTATACTTTTATGTTTTTAGTTTTTGTTCAAAATACTTTTTAGTGTTTTTCATCAAAAATTGGTTCAGAGGTTGTTTTGCAAGAAGCTCGTGACTTAGAGCTTCCCGCGAAAAGAGCTTAATGGAAATAAATATTTTGTCTTTTCACTCAGAGAGTCTCGCGAGTGTCTCGTGACTATTTTGTGACCAACAGCTTCTCGCGAAATGCTGTTTGGGAAAAACTAGATTTTTCCAAAATTAGACAGAATCTATCTCGACTGTCTCGCTACTGCCTCGCGACTTAAAGCTTCTCGCGAAAGTTTTTAAGTTTTAGTGGTCTTTCTCGCGATTGTCTCGCGACTATTTCGCTACTGTCTAACCCTCGAAAAACGCATTTTTTCAATTTTTATGTAGCAGATGTGACAGTTTTTCAAACACTTTGTCATTTCCTTCGCACAACCTCTTTCAACCCAAAATCAATTTTTCTTCAAAACCCCATCAATTTCAAGCTTCTATTCTGCAATTTTAACTTCAAGGTATGTTTTCTAAAACATTTTCTTCATGTTTTCCTAAGATTTTGCAGAGATTTAAGTTAGGGTTCCAAATTTTGGGGATTTTTCAAACAATGGGTTGGGGTTCTAAATTGTGTGAAATGTTTTTCAATTATCTGATTGGACTGCGTCCCATTTGGTTTTTTCTGTATCTATGTTGGCCCCTTGTGGCATTTTAGCATGTATTGAGGCAAGATTTCACCATGTTCATGCATTATCAATAACTGTTGTGCATTGTTGCATGTTAGGTGCTTGACAGAATGTCCTAGTGACATTTCTGTGCTAAATTGAATTCAAGTGAATTCCAATCTCTGTGTTTACACCTAGTGGATCTTGTTTAACTTGAATTGATCATTGATTATGTGTTTCACACTTTTTGCCCATGTTGCACACACTAGGAATACACCTAGGCACCCCAAATGCATTTCATGCTACATTCTCATGCATTTGCACATGCACACACGTGCACACATATGCACACATATGCACAACTATCTAAATTCTTGCATTGTGTCAATGTTCACTGGTTTTATCTGTTTCAACATGCTGTTTTGAGCTATTTTGCTCTGTTTGAGGTTGTTTTACTTTTCTTTTGGGATTAACTTGAATCTAATAAAGTTTTGCATTCTGTTTTGTGTTTTTGCACATGTTTCTTGCCTGCCTTGTGTTCATTTGCACAGATGGCTCCCACTAAGCATGCAGCCACCAAGAAATCATCTTCCAAACATGCACGTATTGATTCTGATTATTTCAAGTCTGCTGAAGCAGATATGAAATACAATGATTGCTACAAGAGAGCAATAATTATTATGGAAAGGGTGGTTAATCTAGAAACCCTTGAGAACACCTTCATCCCTAAAGTGTTCAAAGAAAGGACTTGGACCAAGCTATTAAACCTAGTTGGGGTGGTGTACTCAAAGATTATCAAAGAATTCTTCTCCAATGCTAGTGTTGAGGGATATACCATAAACTGCTGGGTAAGACACAAAGAGTTTATCATCACTAAGGACAGCATTTAGG
Organism: Quercus glauca; assembly: GCA_023736055.1. NCBI lineage: Eukaryota > Viridiplantae > Streptophyta > Magnoliopsida > Fagales > Fagaceae > Quercus > Quercus glauca. Next base: position 16,998,614 of record CM043318.1, on the reverse strand, counting down.
AGTTCTTAGAAGTTCGTCCTCCCTCACAGCCAATTACAGTGCAGTATGAGGACAAATTGGGTTCTACTGACGAGATGGTGAAGATACTTGGTGGTACTTCTAAGAAAATCTCCATGAACACAATTCTATTTTCACCAGAAATGAGGACATTGGCATACGTGATGATCCACAACTTGTACCCAGTAACCAACCTCACTACACTGTCAGCTCTAAGGACAAGATTTCTGTATAATCTCTTCACCCACAAAGAGATAGATATTTGTGGACATATCTTCCATGTGCTGAAAAAAAGCATTGAGAAGCAGAATTCAAGGACTGTAATGCATTTTCTCTCACTGATTATGGGACTAATTGCTAAGACAAAACTGAAACTTCCGGGTGGTCTCACTATGGTTCAAAGGGACTATCCTATTGGTGCACACACAGTCACTAGAAGCACAGCTCATATCAAAGGCTCCAAAATAGAAGTGCATACAATACCACAAGATTGTGTTGAGGACGAAGGTGGTGATACAGAGGAAGATATTGATAGATTCACGTCTGCTCTAGAGTCTTCAGCTCAGCCATCCTCTTCTGCACCTGCACGAGGACCAGACAGACTCAATCGCCTCTTGGATAGAGTGGATCAAATGTTTACCATGCTAGACTCCCATGTGCAACACACAGCGACCCAGTTTGCATGTGTCCAAGGATAGATCACTGCATTGTCTTCACAGATCGAGGATTTGTCCATGGCGCGGGGATCAGATTCAGAGTCAGATTAGTTCTAGCCCTTTGGCCATTCTGGTCAAAAAGGGGGAGAAAATTTTGAGGGAGAGCTGAGGAAGAGCTTGCACAGTGTTAAGTGGAGCATAGGTTTAGGCTTAGAAACATTGGTGATTGGTTCACAGGCGGCTTACTTTTGTTTATTTATAGTTTTTATAACTGCTATTTTATGTTTATTTGCTTTTACTTAAAGCTTTAATACTCTGTTTTAATTTCAGTTTATATTCAGTTTGTGTCTATCTCTATGCTTTGTAGCATTTTTTTTTTTTGGTACTTTTAAGATACTGCTAATATGTCTTAAGTACCTCATTCTTGTGCCCTAGTAGGATTTTGTATCCTAGATGCAAATACTTCGTGTATTTTGCATTGGTTGAGTGTTGGACATGCAATTGATCCTTGGGATTGTTCGTAATTGCATTGCGTGTCCAGATGAGCATTTACTTGCTAAATGTTCATTGTAGTCATTCTTTAATGACTGTTTTTGTATGATCAAGCTATGCTTACTTGTTTTATAATGCTTACAAACTTGATCGCACTTTACTTGTTCATGGACATACCTTGTGTTCAACTTGTCATAAGCTTAATGAAAGTTTTGTTTATGTGCAAGTGTTTTAAGTTACAAGTATATACATGCAAGTGCTTCTCATCTTCTAGATTAGGTGTGAGTGAGTATTTCCATTGTTCCTAAACTCACATTTAAGTCTAGAGTCTGTTTTAAGGGTTTTGTCACGGAATAGCCAAAGGGGGAGATTGTAAAGTTGTTATTTACAACTATGTGTTTTGTTGGCTTATATTCCGTGCCAAATTTGATTGTAATTTTATTCAATTTTATGTGCCCTGTATTTATTGTGGGATTTCATTGTAAGGGTTGTGTGATAGAGAGAGAGAGAGAGTGTGTGAAGACTTAAGCAATTGAAGATTGAAGAGTTTTCGCGGGTAGCTCGCGACTTAGCATCCTGCGAAGTGACTCATGTGCTTTGCACATGCTGGAATGCGAAGAGTCAGGCCAGGATGGAGACAGCTGTGTCTCGCGAGTATCTCGCAAGTAAGGCCTTCCCGTGAGATACCTGCGAGACATTCTGTTCTGCCAACCTGTCCATTCTGATACACACTTTCTGTGCCTACACTATTTATACACACATTACCCATAAATGTTGAGGAGTGCTTCTGAGAGAAAACCCTAGCCAAACACCTTGAGAGTTAGAGATTGTTATACCCACAATTCTCTACACATTTGCTTATGGAATTTCCTCAACTCCTACCTCTCCATTTCCATACCATTGAGAGGTTGATAGCCCAAAAACTTACCACACCCTTTCAAAGTGTCAAGTGAAGTTTTGGTGCTGCTAGGAAGCATTGGAAGAAGCCAAGGATGGCAGATGCAACATGGAGCTTATTACGGGATTTGGAGAACTAGATAAGAAACGGTTCTGAGAAGCCTTGTTGGAGTAGGAGCTTGGAGGGCTTAGGTATATCGAGTAGATTAGGCTTGGAGGGTCTCTTGTTAACCCATGTATCCCAACTGATTATCTAATGGATCGATTTTCGCTTGGAGGGTGGCGGAGGGGTTTTTCGCTGAGTTCTTTAGTTTCCTCTTCGATAACACATCGGTGTGTTATCTTGTGTTTGCATCTTTCTTCCCTACTCTTTTACATTCCATTTTATTGCTGTGTTGCTTTGTTTATGGATTAGAGTAGCTTGTTTGTTTATCCGCTCACACTTACACTATTCCGCACTTAGTATTAAGTTAGTGTAAAATCAATCGAGCCATAATTTTAATTTGGGGGTCTAAACAGCTCTTGTGTTTTTAATACATGTTCAATCTCCAATGACTCAGCAATCTGAACAAATAATTCTATAGTCCAAAATTCAGATAGGTAATAATAGACGGACCTTGTAGAAAAATATATCTTTCCAAGTCTTTGCAAGTCTTCTAATGGTAAAACACGTTTCTAAAGGATGAAAGAATCTGGCAGATCAATGACTTTAAAAAGAGTAGTGATATTATTTTGTCCCAAAAAAATTTTAAGAGATAAAGGCAGAGTTACTAATTAAACATTTCTTTAGCTGCTACTTTGGACTAAGGATGTTCCACATCAACTTTTCTTTCCACAAATCAAATTTGATGAATGTGTGTCATTTTCAATTTGTGACAGGAAAGTAAACTGTTCTTTCGTGTGAGTCTCTCTAATCTTTATTCTTTACAGGCAATGCTCAGTACTCACACCACACACTCTATGCAACCTGACAATATCTTTAATAAGTTCTGTGCCATGAGTTGTGAGGCCTGGCCTCAACTTTTCTCATTTCTCTCATTAACAAGACCAGTACTTGTTCTTGTTTTCTCATTGCATCACTACCAACATATTCTTTGAAAATGTAAAATAGGAAATTGTAAAAGACTTTACTTCAACACATTTCACTTTTTTTTAGGGAACACTGTTAGGTTCTAAGTGCTTAGGAACTAATGTATTAGAACTCTAATTTGTATTGTTGGCAAACCATGATCAAAACAGGTTTTTAGTCTTGTTTAGACTCGCTCAAAGTGTATTTATATGTAAAGTTGGAATCGAGTATTCTGCAGGATTTATTGTGTAAATCTGCTTGGCTCGATCGATCGAAAATTACGCTTGATCGATCGAAAGTCATGCAGATTGTTTTTCTGCAGAATTTTCCAACTCAGCCCAAGCCCATTAAGGATTAGGGTTTTAGATCTATTTCTCCTAGTATATAAAGGAAATCCTAGCCACATTTTTAAAAGACTTTTAAGAGAGAGATTTGAGTGCCTCTTGTGCCTCTTTTTTATTTAGGGTTTTGTACCCAAAAGCTCTCTAAGTCTTTTGTTGTTGTTTATGCTGTATGTACGAATCTCTTGTGAGATCTAGAGGTGTTTGCCTTCACATATACTTAGGGTTATCAAGATTCAAGATTTGTTCAAGAACTTGATGATCATTCAGTTGCTGCCATAAGAGATTAAAGAAACACAAGTGAGGGTGCTTGTACTTGTTAGAGAATCCAAGAAAGAAGAAGTTCGTGGTCTCAGAGCTTGCACGTGGTCGTGTCAGTAAGTTTCTACTAGTGGGTAGCAATAGGATGTTAGTGGTCTAAGTTGCTATTGTAAAACTTTAATTCTTTCATAGTGGATTCAGGTTTACCTTGAGAATAGCTAGGTTAAATCCTCCCCAGGTTTTTACCAGTGTAGTTTTCTGGGTCATCATATCTTTGTATTATTTATATTTCCGCTGCTATATACATGATATGATTGTTTGATTGTGATAACCTAGATTTGGAATTTGGACTAAGTAATAACTTGGCTTGTTAACTAGGTTAATCCAATTGTGTTTTAAGGGGTCTAAAAACTTAACAAGTGGTATTAGAGTGAGTACCTCTTTTGTTTTAGATATTTTGATCTAAGAGCTGATCCTTAACCCCTATTGTCATGGATAATTTGAAGTGTCTTTCTGATCATGTTTCTGCGCATGCTTCTATTGATTTTATTGATGCTTACGAAACTCTCCGTAAGGAATTATTGAAATCTATGAAAATTGCTAAGAAATTCAAGAAAGAGTTAAAATTGGCTAATCTTGAAAAATATGAATTACTTGTTAGATTAGATGAATCTAATAAAAAAATGAATTTTTGAGAAATCAAATTTCCTCTCAAGATGAGAAGATGAAAAGTTTGGAACAAGAATTAGTTGAATGTAAAGCTAAAATTGAAAATTCGACTAGTACCAAGCCTGCTGTTGATAATAGAAGTGTTTCTGTTTCTCTTAAGCCTAAAACTGAGAAAGTTTATATCCCTCCTTTCAAGAGGAATAATAAATAAAAGGCTTATTTTGCTAGGTTAGACAAAGGTAAAAGTTCTGATGTAGACACTGAAGTTTCTAAACCTAAGTCTAAACCTACTATTAGAGAGCATAATAAATTTGTTTTTGTGCCTACTTGTCACCTTTGTGGTGTTGTTGGTCATATTAGACCAAATTGTTCTTTATTGAGTCAAAAACCAAAATTTGAGACTAGATTTGCTGTTAGGAATACTGATGTTCCTAAATCTGTTCCTGTTTGTCACTTTTGTGGTGTCTCCGGTCATATTCGTCTTAATTGTCATAAATTGAAATTTAAGCATTTTGTGTTTCAATCTAGGATATGTGATGATATTTCTCCTACCATAAGTCCATATAAATTGTTTCATATTATTTTGAAAATTTTAAGCTTGTTGGCTTGTGAAAGGAATTTACAAGATTTTAGTCTTTCTCAGAAGATTAGTGTAATCCCTCAAATACACTCTACTTCTCATGAATTTTCACCTACAAAGCCGAAGACTCGTGCTATATAGGTGAGAAAATATTCTCTAAGGTGAGTGTTGCTGACTTGTCCTTGTTTTGATTCTTTCAATTGTTTGTGGACATGTCTTGTTTCTGTTTTTGGTTGTTTTGTTTTTTAGGTTGTTTTTTATTTTTTTAAAAATCCAAAAACATTGAAAATTTTCAAAAAGACAAAAATATTTTATTTTGTGTCTTGTTTTATTTTTCTTGAGGATTACATGAATTATGATATCTCTCTCTTGATTTAGAACATGCTTGACATTGTGGAGAAACTTGAATAACATGTATTATATAAGTGCTAAACTTTTTCTAATTTTGTGTGAGTATATACTAATTTGTATATGTACTCAAGGGTTAATTAAAAAATTAATATTTCTTGTTTGTGTACCCTCTATAGCTTAGTTTAGCACTATCATACATTGCTTTTTCATTGTTCATTTAGCATAATATGTGCTTTTTGTTTTTGGTCATAAAATTTTTTTAAAACCAAAAAGATTTTTATGTTTTTTATTATATCTTGGATTTATAATCAAGGTTCGCCATATTATCTTTGCACAACATGTTTATGTACTTTGTTTAGCTTGGATGAGCTTATTTATTACACTTTACTAGTTGAAGCTTTGTAGTGCATATTGTGCGGGAAGATGTTTATAGTTTTTGATCACATGATCATTATCTTGATGTCACATGCCTTTGATTATCGGACTTAAACTTTTTGAGAAAGGCATAAATAACCATCTCACCACTGTTTACTAACCATTCATGAACACCTTAGTGTATATCATAAAATTTTGTGCTCGAGAATGTGTAGCACATGCACGAAAAGAACATAAGGTGTAGCCTCAATTTAAATGATAAAATTAGTGTGTACATTATTGGGCTATAATAACTTTAAATAAAATAAAATTGGTGTGTATATTATCCTAGCTATCTTTAATAAGTTTCTAATTAAATAAAATTGGTGTGTACATTATGAGGCAAATTAAGAAATTTACATGATTGCAAACTTGTTTTCTAGGAGATGTGGGAGTTATATGATGTAACTCTTTAGGTGATAGTCTCTTTCAAGTTTATGTGATGAATTTTTTAGAAATTGTGCTTGATCACTGTTCACATATCACCTCACATATATCTCAAGTTTTTGCTGGTTGCACACACTACACAAGTTATTCTTTGCTAAACTTTGTACATGTTATTATGTGTGATTTTGGTTTGGCCAACCAAATTTGAAAATCTTTTGAGTTTTATGCAAAACATATTTAATGTTTTAAAATTTAAGTGAATGGATTGAAAATCTTAATTTTGGGAAAACTGGTTTCAAACCTTGTGTTCTTGAAAAACATTTCATCTTATACTCGTGCATTTTATTTTTAAAATACTATGCTTTAAGGAGTTTTTGCATTAAATTGCTCTGTTTTTCAAAAATTTAAGTTTTCCAGATAGTGTCAAGTGCAAATTTTTTTTCTCTACTCATGCAATTGTTTATGGGTCACATAGTGTCAAGTTTGCATTTATTGAAAGAGAGAATATTTTTTTTCTTGTGTATCCTCTCCTTATCAACTTAGTTTTTAAGTTTGATTTGTTTGTTTTTTTTTCCCCACCTCCTACAGTTTCCCCAGAACTGTTTTTCCCAAAACACATTTTGTTTTTCCTATTTTTAAAGGGGGAGAAGCTTGTTTTTAGTTGTTCATAGGGGGAGTTGTCTCTATTTTCTATAGAGTTGAATTTGTTTGTGTTCCCTTGATTCTCTATTTTCTCTTGACCTTTGTTACTCTTTGTTTGAGTTATCTTTGTCAATTCGTGACAAAAAGGGGGAGATTTAGAGAAATGGAAAATACAAGAATGTTCTGTTTAAGGGGAGTTAACATTGTTTTTTATGTATCTAACTTAGGGGGAGAGATAGTTTGCATATTTGATGATTTACTGTTTTTTTGTCACACATGCGTTTATGCGTTTTATTTAAGTGTTTTAGGAAATATACAGGTTGATTCAGTCATGCTGCTGTCTACACTTGCAACTGATGGATAGTAGTTAGGTTGGATTATTTTGTAATGGGCATTATTTTGTAAAGGGCTTTTACTTGTAACTTTGAGCATTGTGGTTGTGTTTTGTCACGGATTGCTAAAGGGGGAGTTTGTTAGGTTCTATGTACTTAGGAACTAATGTATTAGAACTCTAATTTGTATTGTTGACAAACCATGATCAAAACAGGTTTTTAGTCTTGTTTAGACTTGCTCAAAGTGTATTTATATGTAAAGTTGGAAACGAGTGTTCTACAGGATTTACTGTGTAAATCTGCCTAGCTTGATCGATCAAAAATTACGCTTGATCGATCGAAAGTCGTGCAGATTGTTTTTCTGCAGAATTTTCCAACTCAGCCCAATCCCATTAAGGATTAGGGTTTCAGATTTACTTCTCCTAGTATATAAAGGAAACCCGAGCCACGTTTTTAAAAGACTTTTAAGAGAGAGATTTGAGTGCCACTTATGCCTCTTTTTTATTTAAGGTTTTGTACCCAAAAGCTCTTTAAGTCTTTTGTTGTTGTTTATGTTGTATGTGCAAATCTCTTGTGAGATCTAGATGTGTTTGCCTTCACATATACTTAGGGTTATCAAGATTCAAGATTTCTTCAAGAACTTGATGATTATTCAGTTGCTGCCATAAGACCTTAAAGAAACACAAGCGGGGATGCTTGTACTTGTTGGAGAATTCAAGAAAGAAGGAGTCTGTGGTCTCGGAGCTTGCACGTGGTCGTGTCAGTAAGTTTCTACTGGTGGGTAGCAATAGGATGTTAGTGGATTCAAGTTTACCTTGAGGATAGCTAGGTTAAATCCTCCCCAGGTTTTTACCAGTGTGGTTTCCTGGGTCATCATATTTTTGTGTTATTTATATTCCCGATGCTATATACATGATATGATTATTTGATTGTGATAACCTAGATTTGAAATTTGGACTAAGTAATAACTTGGCTTGTTAACTAGGTTAATCCAATTGTGTTTAAGGGGTCTAAAAACTTAACAAACACTTTTCACTTTTATATACACGCTTTAAAGGTTTTTGTTTTTTAAGATAAGTAATGGAAATCTTATTAGGAAATGTGTAACACATTAATGGATGATCTTAGGTTATTTTTAATGCACTGTTTTAGAAATTTTTTTATTGGAAAATAAAGAAAATAATTAATGTTTTGATAACATTTTTTATTTCCTATAAAAGTGGTATCGAAAATTTTGTGAAATGGTTTATTATTATTTTATGGAGTAATTTAGTATTTTTAATGTGTTATATGTAAATATAAAAACAAGGATTACTTGAGGAGGAGTGTGGGAATCCTCTTGCAGCTAGCCCCTGGCTACGAGCTCTCTCGTGGTGCTAGGGTGAGGTCTGGTCATCCTGAATCATAGTAGCTATAGCTCAATCTAACATTCTTTAGCGAGAGGTGCACCTATAGTCACGCCCAGGGGGTTGAGTCAAAATGGTCGCCCCCGCCCCCTTTTTGTTCATCAAAAAAATAAAAATTAAAACAAGTAAAATGGTATGGTAAAATAGATAAAGTATGATTTTGAAGTGTAAAATGTGTATTTTTTTTAGATACTCGAATGCAAATGCCGGTCTTTTATAAATGTGTAAACCCACTGATGTCACTAATGACAACTTGATTGATATAGTCTCTAACTATACACGTTGTGTATACTTTTGTGACTATTTTTCAGGATTTCATAATTTTTGTTCGACATTCTTTATCCTTGATCCTTGTACGGGATACTAATGAGTAAATTTTAGTATATATGTAATTATAAATGAGTTTCTTAAAAAAATTATTTGAGTAAAAAGAAAATAAATAGAGATCCATATAACAAGATTGCCACATGATAACATGATTGCCACATGAACATGATAAATTGATAACCTGATTGTTGGGTCAATACAGGGACTCAAATAACATGATTCCAACATTTTCAATTTGCAACTTTGCAATTCGAAACAAACTATTTGTTAGGTTCTAAAGACTTGGGGATTTATGTATTTAGAACTCTAATGTGTAGTGTTGGTAAACCATGATCAAAACAGGTTGTTTAGTCTTGTCTAGACTTGCTCAAAGTTGTGTCTTTTATGTAAAGTTGTATTTGAGCTGACGCAGAATTGATAGTGCATTTCGGCCTGGTTCGATCGATCAAAGCTTAGCTCGATCAATCGAATCTCGGGCAGAATGCATTTTTCTACAGAATTCTAACTCAGCCCTAGCTCATTAAAACGTTTAGGGTTTTATGTTTTGCCCTAGGTATATAAGGCAAACCCTAACCACGTTTTTAGGTTGCTCATATTGCTGTTTATGTGAATCTCTTGTGAGATCTGAGAGGAGCTTTCCTTCACATAAACTTAGGGTTATCAAGGAGGAGATTTCTGCAAGAACTTGATGATCATTCAATTGCTACCATAAGAGCTTAAAGATACACAAGCGGGTGTGCTTGTACTTGTTGGAGAATCCAAGAAAGAAGGAGTCTATGGTCTCGGAGCTTACACGTGATCATGTCAGTAAGTTTTTACTAGTGGGTAGTAATAGGATGTTAGTGGTCTAAATTGCTATTGTAAAACTTCAATTTTTTCATAGTGGATTCAGGTTTACGTTGAGAATAGTTAGGTTAAATCCTCCCCAGGGTGTGGTTTCCTGGGTCGTCATATCTTTGTGTTATTTATATTTCTGCTGCTATACATGATATGATTGTTTGATTGTGATAACCTAGAATTGCATAATTTGGACTAAGTAATCAATTGGCTAATTTACTAGGTTAATCCAATTGGGTTTTAAGGGGTCTAAAAACTTTACAAGTGATATCAGAGCAGGTTGCTCTTTTGTTTTAGATCTTTTGATCTAAGAGCTGATCCTTGACTCCTATTGTCATGGATAATTTGAAGTGTCTTTCTGATCATGTTTCTGCTCATGCTTCTGTTGATTTTATTGATGCCTGTGAAACTCTTCATAAGGAATTATTGAAATCTATGAAAATTGCTAAGAAATTCAAGAAAGAGTTAAAATTAGTTAATCATGAAAAAGAGGAATTTCTTGTTAGATTAGACGAATCTAATAAAAAGAATGAATTTTTGAGAAATCAAATTTCCTCTCAAGATGAGAAGATGAAAAGTTTGGAACAAGAGTTAGTTGAATTTAAAGCTAAAATTGAAAATTTGACTAGTACCAAGCCTGCTGATGATAACAAAAGTATTTTTGTTTCTCTTAAACCTAAAATTGAGAAAGTTTATATCCCTCCTTTCAAGAGGAATAATAAAGAAAATGCTTATTTTGCTAAGTTAGACAAAAGTAAAAGTTCTGATGTAGACACTGAAGTTTCTAAACCTAAATCTAAACCTACTGTTAGAGAGCATAATAAATCTATTTTTATGCCTACTTGTCACCTTTGTGGTGTTGTTGGTCATATTAGGCCAAATTGTTCTTTGTTGAGGCAAAAACCAAAATTTGAGACTGGATTTGCAGTTAGGAATACTGATGTTCCTAAATTTGTTCCTATTTGTCACTTTTGTGGTGTCTCCGATCACATTCATCCAAATTGTCATAAATTGAAATTCAAAAATTTTGTATTTCAGTCTAGGATATGTGATGATATTTCTCCTACCATAAGTCCATATAAATTGTTTCATATTTTTAAAAAAAATTTAAGCTTGTTGGCTTGTGAAAGGAATTTGTAGGATTTCATTCTTTTTCAGAAAATTGGTGTAATCCCTCACATACACTTTGCTTCTCATGGATTTTCACCTACAAAGCCGAAGACTCGTGCTATATGGGTGAGAAAAGATTTTCTAAGGTGAGTGTTGCTGACTTGTCCCTGTTTTAATTCTTTCAATTGTTTGTGAACATGTCTTGTTTCTATTTTTGGTTGTTTTGTTTTTTAGGTTGTCTTTTATTTAAAAAAAAAATCCAAAAACATTGAAAATTTTTCAAAAAGACAAAAATATTTTATTTTGAGTCTTGTTTTATTTTTCTTGAGGATTACATGAATTATGATATCTCTCTCTTGATTTAGAACATGCTTAACATTGTGGAGAAACTTGAATAGCATGTGTTATATAAGTGCTAAACTTTTTCTGATTTTGTGTGAGTGTATACTAATTTGTACATGTACTCAAGGGCTAATTAAGAAATTGATATTTCTTATTTGTATACCCTCTATAACTTAGTTTAGCACTATCATGCATTGCTTTTGCATTGTTCATTTAGCATAATATGTGCTTTTTTTTTTTTTTTTGGTCATAAAATTTTTTTAAAACCAAAAAGATTTTTGTGTTTTGTATTATATCTTGGATTTATAATCGAGGTTGGCCATATTATCTTTACATAGCATATTTATGTACCTTGTTTAGCTTGGATGAACTTATTTATTGCACTTTACTAGTTTGAGCTTTGTCTTGCATGTTGTGTGAGAGATGTTTATAGTTTTTGATCACTTGATTTTGATCTTGAAGTCAAATGTCTTTGACTGTTGGACTTGAACCTTTTGAGAAAGGCATAAATAACCATCTCACCACTGTTCACTAGCCAATCATGAACACCTTAGTGTATATCGTAGGATTTTATGCTCGAGAAAGTGTAGCACATGCACAAAAAGAACATACGGTGTAGCCTTGGTTTAAATGCTAAAATTGGTATGTACATTATTGGGCTATAATAACTTTAAATCAAATAAAATTGGTGTGTACATTATCCCGAATATCTTTAATAAGTTTCTGATTAAATAAAATTGGTGTGTATATTATGAGACAAATCAAGAAACTTACATAATTGCAAGCTTGTTTTCTAGGAGATATGGGAGTTATATGATGTAACTTTTTAGGTAATAGTCTCTTTCAAATTTATGTGATAAATTTTGTAGAAATTGTGATTGCTTACTATTCACATATCACCTCACATGTATCTCAAACTTTTGCTAGTTGCACATACTACACAAGTTACTCTTTGTTAAACTTGGTACATTGTATTGTGTGATCTTGTTGTGGCCATCCAAGATTGAGAGTTCCTTGATTTTGATGCAAAATGTGTTCAGTTTTTAAGTTTTTGACTAAATTTTTTTTATGCATCATTTGTGTTTAGGGGTCATGTGCATTACATTGATTTCTATATCCATCTTGCAGTTTTACAGTCATATCTCTCATTATTTTTACACTTAACATGCATACACTTTGCTACATTGGGTACTCAACTTGATTTAAAAATTGATTGATTAATTTTTGAGTTATTTACTTTTTAGTATATGGTATTTTTATGTGTGAACTGCAGAAAATATTTTTCTTAAGAGATATGATGGATAATCAATGTGCAAATATTTTCTCTACTCATGCAACTGTTTATGGGTCACATAGTGTCAAGTTTGCATTAATTAAAAGAGAGAATACTTTTTTCATGTGTATCATCACCTTATCAACTTAGTTTTTAAGTTTGGTTTGTGTGTCTTTATTCTCCCTACCTCCTAAATTTTCTCCAAAACTGTTTTTCCTATTTTTATAGGGGGAGAAGCTTGGTTTAACCTTTGCTCTTCATAGGGGGAGTTGTCTCTATTTTCTATAGAGTTGAATTATTTTATGTCCCCTTAATTCTCTATTTTCTCTTGATTTTTTTGCGTATGTTGATTGGTTACTCTTTGTTTGAGTTCTCTTTGTCAATACGTGACAAAAAGGGGGATATTTAGATGAAATGTGGGAATCCTTGTTTTGTTTAGGGGAGATAAAATTATTTATGTTAGGGGGAGATACATTGTTATATATGTTTCTTGTTTCACTGCTTATTGATTTATATTTATGAGTTATTCTCATTGATATATGTCTTTATTTTGTGTTGTGTGGAAAATACAAGAATGTTCTATTTAAGGGGAGTTAATATTGTTTTTGATGTATCTAACTTAGGGGGAGAGTTAGTTTACATATTTGTTGATTTACTGTTTTTCTGTCACACATGCGTTTATGCGTTTTGTTGAGTGCTTCAAGAAATATACAGGTTGATTCAATTTTGCTGCTGTCTACACTTGCAACTGATGGATAGTAGTTAGGATTGGAATTGTTGTAATGAGCATTTTTTTTTAAGGGCTTTACTTTGTAAACTTTGTGCTTTTAGTCTGTGTTTTGTCACGAATTGCCAAAAAGGGAGTTTATTAGGTTCTAAAGACTTAGGGATTTATGTATTTAGAACTCTAATGTGTAATGTTGGCAAACTATGATCAAAATAGGTTGTTTAGTCTTGTCTAGACTTGCTCAAAGTTGTGTCTTTTATGTAAAGTTGGATTTGAGCTGATGCAGAATTGATAGTGCATTTCGGCCTGGTTTGATCGATCGAAACTTAGGCTCGATCAATCGAATCTTGGGCAGAATACATTTTTATGCAGAATTCCAACTCAGCCCTAGCTTATTAAAACGTTTAGGGTTTTATGTTTTGCCCTAGGTATATAAGGCAAACCCTAGCCACGTTTTTAGGTTGCTCATATTGCTGTTTGTATGAATCTCTTGTGAGATCTGAGAGGAGCTTTCCTTCACATAAACTTAGGGTTATCAAGGAGGAGATTTCTTTAAGAACTTGATGATCATTCAGTTGCTGCCATAAGAGCTTAAAGATACACAAGCGGGTGTGCTTGTACTTGCTGGAGAATCCAAGAAAGAAGGAGTCCATGGTCTTGGAGCTTGCACGTGGTCGTGTCAGTAAGTTTCTACTGGTGGGTAGCAATAGGATGTTAGTGGTCTAAGTCACTATTGTAAAATTTCGATTCTTTCATAGTGGATTTAGGTTTACCTTGAGGATAGTTAGGTTAAATCCTCCCCAGGTTTTTACTGGTGTGGTTTCCTAGGTCATCATATCTTTGTGTTATTTATATTTCTGTCGCTATACATGATATGATTGTTTGATTGTAATAACCTAGAATTGAATAATTTGGACTAAGTAATCACTTGGCTAATTTACTAGGTTAATCCAATTGGGTTTTAAGAGGTCTAAAAACCTTTACATTATTTTATTACAAAAGGAAGATTATAACACTTAACTTTCCAAGTCTTTACTTCTACAACAACAACAACAACAAAAATGAAAAAAACTTTCCAAGTCATCCGAATTCCAACCAATTATTACAAGAGACATGGTGAAATGTTTTTCATGATTTTATATCTTTGTAGCACACGTTTTCAAGATTGAAGAAATCTAGCTGATAAATAAATGATATATATATATATATATATATTTTGGGGACAAAGAAACTGGCAGCCCTAGCCCATTTTGTATCAAGCCCAAGGCCCACACTGAGAAGGAAAAACAACCGAGGACAAACGAAGGAAGTCCATGTTACCAAGAAGCATCACCGAGGACAACCTTGTCCTCGGCCAATCAAGATCATAGAAGGAAAGAGCGATACGACACCAAAGGTAGCCTCCCAGATCATCCCAAGAAAAAAGGCAAGTATAATGGGCTAGCCATGGGAGCATGGTGGAGGAGCATTTAGGGAAGAATTGTCACCTCCACATTAAATTCCCACAGCTGACATTCTAGCTAGATTAATGAGGAAATGACCCCTGAACAGTGCTGCCTTGGTTACTGCAACCCACAAAAAGTTGGTGAAGGCGGCTGATGGGATAAGCACTCAAGTAGTAACTTGCATGATCAACAAATGGAAAGCCAAGATTAATTGAAAGGGGGTATATAATGTAGGAGATCCTCCAGGAATGAGGGAGGGAGATGAAAAGCATCAAATACTGTAGCAGCTAAAACCTTTGTAACCATTCATGGAAGAAGTAATAAGAATGATCAACCCCTATAAAGAGGTCCAAGGAGCAGAATTTCATGCTTTAGTCCCCGTTCTTGTTATCCAATCCACATGTAACCACGTTTAGTTATTATAATCTTCACTAGAGCCTAGTTCTTAAACCTACTCTCTACAAATTCATTATATTGGGCCAGTTGGGTCTGAGTCCACTCATCCAATAGGAGAAGTGCTTAAACCCAGTCCTTACAATTGGCGCCGTTTGTGGGAAGAACTTGTGCATTAGTAAGGGCAGCAATCGAGCATGGTAAGATCAGGCTCCCGCCAACCTGAGCTAGCTAGATCCTAACAACAGGGAAACTTTCCCAACCCTGAGTGTGATCGAAACGAAGAGAATTGAAGGTTTCGAGAGGGGAGCGTGCACACCATTCAAACCAGTGGAAGCCATTCTCGTGAGGGCAATCACGTACCTTAAAGGCAAAATAACAACCGAGCCATGTGACCAAAAGAAGTTAGGAGCCATGTATCCTAGAGACAGGATGATAAACTGGCCATGCAGTGAGAAATAGACGACTTGAGGAAGAAATTGCGCCATGCACAACGAAAGAGGTCTCGTTCCAGCCCTGACATGCCCTCCTACGATGAAAGCGATGTTGACTATAGGCAGGGACCAAAAACTCCTCCAAGCGAGACTTTATCTCACGAAGAAGAGTACTTTCGGAGACATACACGTAAAAACCCATCCTATAGGGGCTTGGGAAGCAATGCCATGAGCAGGGCACTAGATCAACTATCAAAGTCACCTTTCACATGCCACATAGAGGGGGCTACGCTTCCTCGGTGATTCCAGCAGCCAACCTTTACCATTTATAACGGCAAAATAGATCCCATGGAGCATGTGAGCCAGTTTAACCAAATAATGGCAGTCCATTCTAAAAATGAGGCGTTAATGTGCAAAGTTTTCCCATCCAGCTTGGGATAGTGGCGATAAGGTGGTTCAATAGCTTGAAGACGAATTCCATAGATTCGTATAAGCAGCTAACCCAAGCCTTTGGCTCCCATTTTGTTATGAATAGCAGAGCTCCTCGGCCCTTAAGTGCGTTGTTGTCCTTATCCATGCACGACGGAGTAACCCTAAAGGCCTACTCGAACAGATACTGAGAGATGTATAACGAATTGGATGGCAATTTTGATGATGTCACCATCAGCATCTTCAAAAGTAGTCTCCCAACTGATCACGGCTTGAGGAAGTCTCTGACTGGAAAGCCTGCCACTAGTATGCGCCAGCTAATGGACCGGATCGATAAGTACAAACGAGTAGAGGAGGACCAACTATGAGGCAAGGGAAATGAGAAAGTTATCCCTCAGAAGAGGAGGGATTTCAAGTCGGACCGATATAACAGCAACCGCTCGAGAAGAGATTTTGTAGGGCAGCCTGGAGCGGCCAACACACAGGCTGTCAATGCTGTATTCCGAGAACCTGTACATCGGGTGTTGGAGAAAATCAAGAATGAGCCATACTTTAAAAGGCCGAATAAGATGGTGGGAGAGCCCACGAGGTACAATCAGAACCTTTATTGCCAATACCACCATGACCGCGGACATGCCACAGAGAATTGCAGGAACCTCTGGAACTATCTGGACCAGTTAGTCCGAGAAGGAAAGCTAAGGCACCTTCTGTATCATTCTAGCGGTCATCAAAGCCAGACTCATCAAGAGCCCCAGAGAGATACTGCCTTGAGGCCACCCGCAGGGACGATCAACGTAATCCTGGCCGCACCAGGAAGAACAAGCACACGCCCTTCATGAGTGTTGTCTGTGGCTTAGATGCTCGCCGAGGAGTCCCAACTCGAACCGAAGAGGGCCAGAAGGAATTTTCACCCAATCTTGCGTTTTTCAGAAGAGGACAAGATTGGGATCACTCAGCCCCATGATGATGCACTGGTGATCACCTTTAGAATCGGGGACTATGATATGAAGAGAGTGATGGTGGATAATGGCAGTGGGGATGAGATTATGTACCTTGACCTTTACAAGGGGCTGAGGTTAAAGCCAGAGGACTTGATGCCCTATAGCTCTCCCCTAATGAGCTTCGACAAGAAGCTTGTTATTCCAAAGGGCATGATTAGGCTACCCATCCAAACCGGCCCAGAACTAGTGGACGTGAACTTTATCGTGGTGAATACCTACTCTCCATACACGGCCATCGTCGGTAGGCCATGGCTCCATACTTTGAGGGCTGTTGCCTCCTCTCTGCACCAGAGGGTGAAATTCTCGTCAGGAGACCAGGTTTTCGAAATCCGTGGTTGCCAATCTACAGCAAGGCAGTGCATGGTGGCTACCATTTCACATTGGCTTGATGCGGAGTCCTCGGCATCTGCTGAAAAGAGCTTATAGCAATCAAAGGCCTCGGTGGCGCGTCCTAATGCAGCTGCAGAGGAAGCAAAATGCGAAGACCTAGAGAAGGTGGTCATTGGTGATGATCTAGAGAAGTTCTTTCAGGTTGGGGCCCAGCTGCCTCTTTAGGAGAAGGAGGAGTTGATTGAGTTCCTCAAAAGGAATATTGACGTGTTTGCATGGGATGCCTATGATGCTCTAGGGATCGATCCAGCCTTCATTTGTCACCATCTCAATGTCAATCTGTCCATCACTCCCAAGAAACAGCCACCTCAACGCCTGTCAAGAGAGCATACTGATGTAATCAGGGAAGAAGTGAAGAAGCTTAAGCGTGCAGGGCCTATCAAAGAGGTTTTCTACCCCGAATGGTTGGCTAACACCGTGATGGTCAAAAAGAAAAGTGGAAAATGGCGGGTTTGTGTAAACTTCACGAACCTAAATAGGGCATGCCCAAAAAACCCATTCCCCATGCCTCGGATAGACTAGCTGGTGGATGCGACTGCAGGCCATCCTCGGATGAGTTTCTTAGATGCCTTTCAAGGCTATCATCAAATACCACTAGCCCTGGAGGATCAGGAGAAGACAGCCTTCGTGACACAAATTGGAAACTACCACTATAAGGTGATGCCGTTTAGCCTGAAGAACGCAGGGTCTACTTATCAAAGGATGATGACAAGAATGTTCGAGCTGTAGTTAGGCAAGAGCATTGAAATCTATGTTGATGATATGGTGGTGAAGAGTAAAGTGGTATCCGAGCACTTAGGAGACCTCGACTGCACCTTTGACGTCTTGAGGAAGCACAAGCTGCGCCTGAATGCTTCCAAATGCTCATTTGGCGTAGGGTTTGGCAAGTTTTTAAGTTTCATTATTACTCACAGGGGAATTGAGGTTGATCCTGACCAAATCATGGCTATTAAGGATTTAAAACCACATCAAAATGCCAAGGAGGTCCAAAACCTCACTGGAATGATCGCGGCCCTGAATCGATTCATTTCCAGGTCGGCTGATAGATACAAACCTTTCTATCTCTTGATCAACAAGTGGAAAGGATTTGAATGGTCTAAGGATTGTGTCATGGCCTTCCAGCAGCTCAAGGAATACCTATCTCGGCCACCTATAATGTCAAATCCTGAGGCTGATGAAGTCTTATACGCATGCATTGCTGTAACTCTTCATGTTGTGAGCTTGGTGCTAATACGGGACTACCATGGCATTCAAAAGCCAGTCTATTATGTGAATAAGTCACTACATGAAGCTGAGGTCAAGTACCTACCCTTGGAGAAAGCCATATTAGCTGTGGTCCACGCTACCCGAAAGCTTCCCCACTATTTTCAAGCCCATACAGTAGTTGTTCTAACCTAACTACC
This sequence comes from Quercus glauca, assembly GCA_023736055.1. Taxonomy (NCBI): domain Eukaryota; kingdom Viridiplantae; phylum Streptophyta; class Magnoliopsida; order Fagales; family Fagaceae; genus Quercus; species Quercus glauca. The sequence goes on along the minus strand of CM043318.1, from coordinate 16,980,009 downwards.
CTTGAAGTCTGTACTTCGGACTGCTGATTACACTAGAAGGATCGCCAAATGGAACACAATTCTAGGGGCTTTTGACATCAAGTACATGCCTCGGACCTCTATAAAAGGCTAGGTCCTGGCTGATCTAGTGGCCGAGTTTGCTAAACTGCTAGTAGAAGTAGTAGCAGAGGAGCGAAATATGGATGGAAAATCAGTTGGGGCAATCTCTATTCCAGGGCCCCCATGTTGGAAGGTGTATGTTAATGGCGCAGCAAATCAAAGGGGTTCTGGAATGGGGCTAGTCCTAGTGTCCCCTGAGAAGACTATCATAGAGAAATCCCTAAGGCTTGGGTTCTCGGCCACAAATAATGAAGCCAAGTATGAGGCATTGTTACAAGGGATGGTCATGGTGCAGAAAATGGGAGGAAAAGCAATTGAGATGTTCTCAGACTCGCAATTGGTAATGGGCCAGGTAAAGGGAGAGTTGGAAGCCAGAAATGTGAGGATGCAAGAGTACTTAAGCTAAGTCAAGCGGTTGTAGTCAGACTTCGACCTTTTCAACTTATCGCATGTCTCCAGAAATGGAAACACCTATGCGGATTCATTGGCCACACTTGCTACGTCCTCGACAGGAGATCTGTCTCGAGTTATTCTTGTTGAGCATCTGGAAAGAGCAAGTAGGGTGGCAACAGGCACAGTTCATATCCATCAAGTTGGAGTGGGTCCTAGCTGGATGGACCCTATAATGAGATTCCTTAAGGACGATGTTCTACCTGAGGAGAAGTCAGAAGCTGAAAAGGTATGAAGGAACGCTCCTCGGTTCTGGTTGTCCGAGGACCGCAAATTGTATAGGCACTCCTATTCTGGGCCATATTTACTGTGTATTCACCCTGAGGCATCAGAATTACTGCTTGAGGAGCTGCATGAGAGGATCTATGAGAGCCATACAGGGGGAAGATCTCTGTCGCACCGAGCCATTACCCAAGGATATTGGAGGCCGGGGATGCAGAAGGAAGCCCTTAAGTATGTTAAGAAGTGTGACCAGTGCCAAAGGTTTGCCCCAAGTATTCATCAGCCAAGAGAGGTCCTCAACCCTTTGTCCAGCCCCTGGCCGTTCGCCCAGTAGAGCCTGGATATTGTAGGCCCTTTCCCCAAGGCGCTTGGAAATAAGAGATATTTGTTGGTCGGCACAGATTATTTCACTAAATGGGTCGAAACTGAACCCTTGGCCAACATTAGAAATGTCGATGCTAAGAAATTCGTCTGGAGGAACATTGTTACACGGTTCGGGGTCCCTCATACCCTCATTTCAAATAATGGGCTTTAGTTTGACAGCAAAGCTTTCAGAAGATACTATTGTGAACTGGGGATCATAAACAGGTACTCAACTCCAGCTTACCCTTAGGAAAATGGGCAGGTTGAGGCTGTCAATAAGGTCATAGTTAATGGGCTTAAGAAGAAACTGGATGACGCTAAGGGAAGATAGGTAGAAGAGCTGCCACACGTCTTATGGACTTATCAGACCACACCACGGCGATCCACAGGGGAGACACCTTCTGCCATGACCTATAGGGCTGAAGCTGTTATCCCTCTAGAGGCAAACTTTCCAACGCTGAGGACGAGCTCCTTCACCCCAAGCAGTAATAATGAACTACTAAAGAAGAGCCTAGATATGATTGATGAATAGAGGGAAAAGGCAATGATCCAGTTGGCCTATTACCACCAAAAGCTCAAGCAGGGAAATGATGTCAATGTGAAGCTAAGACCACTAACATCGAGGGACCTAGTGTTGAGGAAAGTTGTGGGGACTGCCAAGAATCCTTCCTAGGGAAAGCTGGGACCCAATTGGGAAGGGCCATACCGAATTACTTCAGTAGCAGTGGTAGATGCATACTACTTAAAGGACTTAGATGAAAAGGCTGTTTCACGTCCATGGAATGTAAATAACCTGAGAATGTATTATTATTAATGAAAACATTTCTCTATTTCAAATTCTAAGTCTATTATGATTGTATGCCTTGTGTTTTGACAACGATCTGAGTGTTAGACAAAACTAAGGTCTTGCATAATTCTCGAACTCAAACCTACGGGGAAACTAACTACTACTAGAAGAATCTAAGTGTTAGACAAAACCAAGGTCTTGCATGGTCCTCAAACTCAAGCCTATGGGGAAATTAATTACTACAAGAAGAATCTAAGTGTTAGACAGAGCTAAGGTCTTGCATGGTCCTTGGACTCAAGCCTATGGGGAAACTAACTACTTCAAGAAGAATCTAAGTGTTAGACAGAACCAAGATCTTGCATGGTCCTCGAACTCAAACCTATAAGGAAACTAACTACTTTAGGAAGAATCTAAGTATTAGACAGAACCAAGTTCTTGCATCGTCCTCGGACTCAAACTTATGGGGAAACTAACTACTTTAAGAAGAATCTAAGTGTTAGACAGAATCAAGGTTTTGCATGGTCCCCGGACTCAAGCCTATAGGGAAACTAACTACTTCAAAAAGAATCTAAGTGTTAGACAAAACCAAGGTCTTGTATGGTCTTCAGACTTAAGCCTATGGGGAAACTAACTACTTCAAGAAGAATCTAAGTGTTAGACAGAACCAAGGTCTTGCATGGTCCTCGGACTCAAGCTTATGGGAAACCTAACTACTTTAAGAAGAATCTAAGTGTTAGACAGAACCAAGACCTTACATGGTCCTTGGACTTAAGCCTATGGGGAAACTAACTACTTCAAGAAGTATTTAAGTGTTAGGCGGAACCAAGATTTTGCATGGTCCTCGGACTCAAACCTATGGGGAAACTAACTACTTTCAACAAAGATGTGAACAAACACAAGCCCATGAGCATCACTTAAGGCATTTTGGGGCACCTCGAACTTAACTCCCTTGCATAATCAGCAGCTAACTGTTTTCTTAAGGTCAATAAATTTTTAGAACATATTTATGAATACCTTTACACATTGCGCTATGGCATTTGATCTTAGGATTTAAAAGTTTATCTTTACGAATGCTGTGTGCTTAGCATTTTCTACCGTTCATGATAACCAATCCATGAGGTACAGGATGCATATTATTAGGTCATTCCTTTTATAGCCCATTCAGCGAAGGCAAATCATAGTAATAAGATAGCTCAATTACTAACCAAAGTCTAAGTGGAAGTTATCATTGTGGACTTTATATTTTGTGGCTACTGATTCAAAATGGAAGGCATGTCACACTGTTGAGATTGTTTAGCTAATAATTAAAGCCCAGATTATATAAGTAGCAAAACTCATCACCATAACAATAAACACATATTATAAAAAAAGAGATTTCATACATTCAATTTAAAAGTAACATTACAATGTTAAAAAAAAAAAAAAAAAAAAAAAAAAAAAAAAAAAAGAACAAAAACAAAAAACAAGACATAAGACAAAAGTACAACAGAGACGGCCTATTTCTTCAACTTGATCTTCATTCCCTCTTTGGGAGGCCGGTCTGAAGTGGTCCCAGGGTCCTCGGAACTTCCACCTGGGGGAACAGCCTGCAAAGGCACCACGAGGAGAGCTGTCTCTTTAGCTTGGGGGGCTTGGGCATCAGTAGAAGGCTCTACAACATCCTGGAGCGCCTCCTGGTTAGGGCCTTTGTCTGTTTCAATTACCCCAGGAAGCTCAGCTTCATTGGTAGGCTCGTCAGGAGTAGCTGAAGCAAGAGTAGCGTTAGGATGTCCAGCTTCAAATACATCGAGGGAAGTACCAGCCTCGGAGCTAGAAGGGCCTGACTTTCGGATGATAGGAGGGTAGTAGATATTCTCTACCTTCCAAAGGTCAGAAGAAGCCTCTCAACTCCAGCTCGTTGAAGGGCTTCATTCCGGACCTGGAATCAGTAGAGCTTGCACACCCTAAGTATCTGAGCTTTGAGAGTGGCCTGGTTCTCAGCCACTCTCATTTCAAAGGCCTCCTCCTTGGCTTTCTCCTTGGAGCTCTCAGCCTCAGTCCGATCAAACTCTGCCTCTACCTTAGCCCTCAAGGCTTCGTCCTTGGAAAACTTTGCAACTTTCCTGGCCCTCTCTGCCTCGGCCAGCTTATCCTTCAGATCAACAATTTGCTCTTTGGCGATCTTCAACTGGTCCTCGGCCTCCCGTAGGTACTTCGTTGGGTCCTCGGCCTGTTTCTAAGTGCCAGCTAGGCCTGCTTCGGCGCTATCCCTGGCCCTGATCATCTCTTTTAGGTCTTCCTTCGCTTTTTAGAGATCAGCCTCAGATTGTTTGAGGGTCCTTGTGGCGTCCAGGCGCTTATCTCACTTGAAGTCCAGGGCCTTGCTCTACTCATGGGCTGCCTCTTCCAGCCTGTAAATGGCCTGGATAGCCTGCTAATTGAAACAAGCACACGATTAGTTGGAAACCAAAGAACAAAAGTCAGCAGAGTCACAAGTGTTAGATGTCTTACCATGCCCAAATACCTTTTTAGGCTGAGGAAGACCTCTTGCCTCCTCAAGTTCCCCAACTCGACCATATCGCCGGGGAGTAGCAAGGCCCTTTCCAGCGCGTCAACCACGTAAGCGCCTTCACCTCCTCGGAATTCCCTGAGGGAGGCGTTGTCCATCAGAGGCTCCCCATGGAGCATTAGGACAAGAAGCCACGCCTGGGGCTCGGACAGCGTGGCGACCTCTTGGCCCTAGTGCCTTGTCTTTTGTTGCTTGGAAGCCCGTCGGGCTTCATCTTTCTCCTGGGAGGAGTGAGACTTATCAGCCTCCATGGGTCTCTTACCTCTATCCCTCTTATGTTTGGGATCAATGGGCTCGGGCCTTAGTGGCAGATTTGGCTGAGGAGGAAGAGGTGGAAGCTTTGACTGGGTTGAAGACGACCTGGTCTGAACTGGCGGAAGCTTGGGAAGAGGAGGAGGAAGTTTGGATTGTTGCTTCCCCGGTGCATCTTTCCCCAGTTGGCCCTCTAGTAGATCGAACAAACTAGTTTGGGGTTTTCTCTTAAAGCCCATCTCAACCCGAGAAGAAGTCCCTACTGATAAAAGGTCTACTTCAGCCAAATAGGGGTCATCCAAGTCACTAGAAGGATCCTCGAATAGATGGACTTGGTCGAATGCACCAAATTCGTCCTCAGACAGACCCAGATCAGCAACTTCTTCTTCTCTTTCTAGACTTCCTCCCTCAGCCTCTGTAGCTTGGTAGGATGAAGAAGGGCCCGCCAACGGAATACCTACTGGAACGGGAGACCCTTCAGAAAGTAAGAACCCTTATTCTGCTAGGGTGATCTTAGGAAGCCTAGGATCCTTGGCTCTGATCACGTACCTCGAAGCCGAGAACGACTTCTGGATCGGATCGTACCCGAGGATCTTGTGAGCGGCTCTAACTTGATTGTTAGCTTCATTCACAAAGATCTCCACCCTGAGCACGGTTTCCAAGTTTTCCTTGTTAACCAAATGGAAGTGTCATTCGAAGGCGTGTGGATCTGCAAAAAAGGAAAGCATATTTGTATTAGCAACCAAATAACGCAAACTACGATAACAAAAAAAAAAAAAAAAGAATCCACCCCTTTCCTACTTTAAATATCCCACCTGGTACCCTTTTCACAGTTGGACAATGAAGGCCGTCGTGCCACTCCCTGGATACGATGAGAAAATCCTTATTTAACCCTTTGCTAGACTCAGGGAGGCACTGAATAAGCCGAACCTTATCATCCCTTGTCTTCATATAGTAGGATTTACCCTTCAGGTGTTGAAGGTTGCAGCACCAGTTTACATCGTGGTGGGTTAACCTCAGCCCCATCTTCTCATACAAGGCGTCCACGCAACCCAGGATCCTGAACACGTTGGTGGCGCACGGGGTAGAAGCTAATCTAAAGTGCCTAAGATAGTCCCTCATCACAGGCCCTATAGGGATTCTCATACCGCTTTTAAGGAAGGCGATTATGGGAACCGCTACTTCACCCTCCTTCCTCCTGATAAGCCACTCCCTTTCTTCACAATACCTCAGACCCACATTACTGGGTATTCTATAATCAGCGATGAATTTTTCCATCGCCTTCTCAGACTCAACCAACTTCTTAAACCTACCCATCCCTAGGAACGGCTAAAGGACTCAAGAAAGGACAAAAGAAAGGGAGAAATCGGAGAGAAAACTTGAGCTAGAGAGAGAGAAGAAGACTTACAGAAATGAGGAAAAGCTCCTCGAACAGGCTTTTATGTTGAAAAGAGGCGTGAGTGTAGTTGGAGATTTGGTTGAACTCAGGATATGTGCGCAAGAACTCTTGATTGTAAAAATAAAGAGGCAAATCAGTTCGAATGGGTATTTATACCCCCAATTAAAGGAAACTGTACGGGTTTTCCTGCCCATAAATGCAAGGAAATGTACATATTCATTTAAATTATTTAATGTATAATATCCTATTTATTGATTATCTTGCATATTTGTTTTTTTATCCCCTAAATACTCTCTCTCTCTCTCTCCTCTCTCTCTCTCTCTCTCTCTCTCTCTCTCTCTCTCTCTCTCTCTCTCTCTCTCTCTCTCTCTCTCTCTCTCTCTCTCTCTCTCTCTCTCTCTCTCTCTCCACTATAGTATTATTAAATTTTATGTATGCCAATAGAATTTTTGTGCCATAAATTAAAATTTTAAGTAAAAAAAAAAAAAAAAAAAACATTTTACTAATACTATCGAAACCATTTTAATAATTAGTCACTCATGAGTAAATTAACTATCTTAATAATTAGCGAGTCACATGAAAAAAACTCTTTAATTTAATATGTTCAATAATCATGAGTCACTCGGCTGGAGACATGGTGAAACATTTTTCACGATTTTATATCTTTGTACAACACGTTTTCAAGATTGAAGGAATCTGGCTAATCAAAGACTTAAAAAATAGTGGTGATAAATAAATAAATATATATATATATATATATTCTCTCATACTAATTTTAAGAGATAAAGCCAATCATTAAACTTTTCTTAGCTGTTACTTTAACAATCTCGACCTTGTTTGATCAGTTTTGTGTGTTCTATTCTATGCAAATTTTTTCCATTACAACTAGGTAAATGGTTGGGACAGATTTTGCTCGTCCCACCGTATCTTGCGCAAAATGTACAAATAGGCCTAATGCATCAAGCATTGAACAATTTTGATATGGTCTAAAAAAGATTATATGCTAGTTATAGAATTGGCATTTCAAGCTAATTAGATATAAAAGATGGAGTAATCTAATAAGTAGCTCTTGTGATTTAGCATGAAGCAAAATAAAAGTGACAACAATTAAATTTTCGTCAATAGCTGATCTAGATTTGACTTACTAAAAAGGCTTTAGAAATGTGTCATTGACAAGGGATGAGAATACAATTGGAATATGCAAAGAATTTTATTGGCATATATATAGTTTCCTTAGCAAAAAGAATGGAAAATATCTTCAAAATTGAATTTGAGTTCTGTATTTTGGATACTCTCACAGGAATGTAAGTTTATAGTTCTACTAAACCAGGTAGTAGTGAAATTTTTTTCCAATACAAAAGGAAAGAAAGAAAAAAAAAGAAAAAAGAAATAATCATCTATTATTATTCTAACTAGTATGTAACATGTGCTTATGCACACGAATGATGAATTGTAGTGGTGATATTGATGTTAGTTTGGGTTATTGAATATATATGACATTAGTTCGACCAGTACATTTGGAGGTATTAAAATGATTTTTCTTTGTAATTTTAATGATATTGGTTACTCCAAGTTTTTAATTACATTGTTGTTACGTGTATAATTTTGAAAATCATTATTTGACACTACATTTACAATATCAATTCACTATCATTATCTATGAAATTCTACTAAATACAACACAAAATAAAAGAATAAATTGGTTCAATAATATCTGTATCTCCTAAATTGAATGGGGATAGGTGCATGTGATCGTTTAGCTCAGTTACAGTTTGTTAAGTTTAAGATCTTCCCTCCGTCCTAATTTGTTTGTCCTGTTTGAAAAGTCAAACTTTTTAAGGGAACATTATTTATTGTCTTATTTGCCTTATAAAAATGTATAAGTTTACAAAACTACCCTTAAATAAATTTATTAGCTTTTTTAAAAAGAGTTATTCTTAATAAGGCAACTAAAAAGGTGCCCCAATTAAATTGATTTTTTTAAATATTAGTTAGTTTTCTTTTCAAATAGTTTTAAAAATAAGGTAGGGGTATAATAGGAACATTAGTAAACTAATAAATTTTATTGTTAGAAACAGGACAATATTTTGGGACATCTCAAAATGAAATAGAGGACAAACAAACTGGGACGGAGGTAGGACTCATTAGTTTAGAAAAAAAATAATAGTAGAAAAAATCTAAATAATTTAATTTGTATGAAAAACTAACAAAGGAAAAATCTAATTTTGATTCTAATTAAATTTTCTCTAGGATTTGGTTATATATATAGATTACCTGGGTTTATTTATATTGAACTCCTCATTTTCTACACTATATTAACTCACTTGACATAAAAATTTTAATTTTTTTTTTTATAGATTAGATGGGATATGTGGTGTAAAATTAAACTCTAATTGAAATCCAATTTTTACACTAAATTAACTCACTTAGCACAAAAATTTCAAATCTTAAATTAGATGAGACACATGACGTAAAATTATACTCTAATTGAATTCCAATTTAAAATATAATTTGATTTTCTCTCAGTTTTAGCTATTAATACATATGTATATATATTTATCTTTTATTTTAAAGTGTTTTTAATACTTAGGGAGCTGTGTGGTGAGCACGTGGCGAACTATTCTTTTGCCTTTTACTAAAAAAAAAAAAAAAAAAGTATTTTTGATTGATTCAAATTGTAAATAATCAGTCATTAATTACATCCTCCTACATTTTTCCCAAAAAGAAACCGAGTATGATGTTAGCTCCACCACCGTATGCATGAATTGGAATTTTATAACACCAAATTAGACCTGAGTAGTGACATCACAATGTCATATGTTCTGTAATAAACACTTCACTTTACTTTACATATTTTACCACAGAAACTGAAATTCCAATTTTTTAAAAAAAAAAATGATTTAGTTAAATTGTAAAATAAGAATCTTAAAACACGACTTCACAATGTTGGTCATGAGTGTACCTTACTGGAATTAAGATCAATACAGTATTCCTTAAGGATGTTTCCAGATGTACTTATATTTACGATACTCGAAGTGCACGCGCAACTGCACGCACAAGATTTCCACCAAAAAACAAAGTGTCCCAGAAGACCTTAATTTATCAACGCCTCTTTTGCCATTCACACCAATCCTCTTGCTTTCTCAGCCTAATAATTGTTCTTCTTCTCTCTCTCTTTTAATTCATCAACGCCTTTTTGCCATTCACACCAATCCTCTGCTTTGCTCCATTTCAAAAACTCTAGCATTTTTTAATCCAAAAAAGAAAGTCTAGCGTAAATGTCATAGGTTAATTATTTTTATAAGCTGGTGGTCCTAAATCGACAGACAAATATATCCACTATAGGTATCAATATGAGTGAATCTAGATTTGAAGTATATGAGATTATTATGGTACTTGTTTATAAGGAAGTTTTAGTTTTTAAAATCTGAGCCGGTTAATCTGATTTTTTTTCACTTTCAAAACTAGTTCTTATAAAAAAATAAAAAAAATAGAGTAACCCATCCAGTAAAAATAATAATAATAATAATACTGTAACCCACAAGAGATTAAATTTTCCATGCCTTTGACAAATGACAACAGTTCCACATACCACAATTCACGCTAGTCAATAGAGTGACCCACAAGACTTTAATTTCGTCTTTTTGAGGAGACATGAGACCTTAATTTTCCATTTCATAGGCCAAAGACTTTTTGAAACATTTTACTAGCTTAAAGTCTTTTCTAAGATAATGAGAGCTGAGAAGGTAAAGAAAATTAAAGCCCCCAACCCATAAAGTACGCTAACACTAGGGATTAGATTTGTGTTGTGGCTGATAATCGTGGTTATGGTCTCCCACTGGGTTGAACTGGTTATAAATTTATTCATTAAGAAAAACCGCTGGAAGAAGAATGAGATTAGTATTAGTTTCTCTTCTAAAAAAAAAAGATTAGTGTTAGTTTCCTCCCTTCAAAGAAAGTACTCTGTCTGGCTCACCATAAATATCTTATTAAAACACTAATTTGAAACTTACTAGGATAATTAACACAATTTCTCCTAATTCAATCTAGCATGTATCTTTAGCAAATAGTTATATAGTCTAAAAGTGATGCTAGTCAATAGTTGAACCATGATGCCATTACTTTGCAAGTCTAAATTGAATTTCTGAACCTTAACCAAAGACTCATTCAATGTAATTAGGATTAAAGTCTTCTAACAGAACCACATGTTTTGAAGTCTTTTGGATAATTCAATAGTTATAACAAAGGAGGGGGACTTTGAATCATGGAGATACTAGGAGGTGTCAATTAATTGAGCTACAAAAATCTTGGCACAAATTTTGAAGTATTTTCGGTTTTCAAGTTTGAATGAATTTAGAGAATCAATGTTTTTTTTTTTTTTTTTTTTTTTTGAAACACATAGAATCAATGACTTGAAAAAAGTAGTTGTATATCATCAAACAATTATATAGCTCAAATGTCACGCTAGTCGATAATGGTACCATGTGGCCATTACTTTCCAAGTCTAAATTTATTTTACGAACACTAACCAAAGACTCATTGCAACATTATTAGGATTAAAGTCTTCTCTAATAGTACCACACATTTTGAAGTTTGTTTGTTTTTTCAATTTGATAGTTATAACGGAAGAAGGGAGATTGGAATCCATAATGTCTCTATCGGTAGTTATATTTTATTAGAATACACTATCTTTTCAAATACAGCAACCTAACACTAAACAAATTTTAATTTAGGTTTGATTAAATTTCCTTGAGTAAATTTTAATTAATATGTATATTATATTCTAAAAGGTCTCTAATTGAATTTTTATTTATTAATACTTATTAAGCGAAGGTTAAATTACAAATTACACCTCTAACTTTGACTTTATTTTTAATTCGGTTCTTTAAGTTTTACTATTTATCATTTTAATCCTTTAACTTTCATTTGTTTTCATTGTATTCCTTCCATCCAATCCACATTGGACGATATTAAACTAATAGCAAGATTGGACAATATTGACGGAATGACTAAACTGAAAACATATTTAAGTTAAGGATTGGAAAAAAAAAATGAAACTTAAATGACTAATTTGAAAATAAGTTAAAGTTGGAGGATGTAATTTGGAGTTTAAACTTAAATAAATATGTTTATATAAAAATAGATTTTCTTGATCATTACATGGGATGTGGATGAGTAGAAAACTAGATATGTAATCACAATCCATTTTTATTTTTATTTTATTTGAGAAAAGGTAATGGATGACGTAAAATTGACCTGGATTTCATGATTGCTACACATTTGATAATTGCCATACACTTAGTCTGCAATTATGCAGTCTACATCAAACAACTATTATATAGTCCAAAATTTTAAGATTATAACTTTCCAAGTTTTTGAAATTTTCAAACAATAACTAAAAGACTTTGGGGTTTTGAACAATGACCAAAGACTTGGTGAGATGTTAACAAGAATAAAGACTTCTAATGGTGTCATTCGTTTTCATGATTAAAGGTATCTGACATATCAATGACTTAAAAAGAGCTACAATTATTTTCTTCCACAAAATATTTTAAGAGATAAAGCTACCAATTAAACTTTTCTTACTTGTTATTTAGGAAAACTCTGTCTTCCCCATAAGTCCACTCCCCCTAGTAAATTATCAAAATATTACAAATGTATGTATACATATTTAGAAAAAGCTAGTCCATGTTACGAAAGAGCAATCCAAAAATTCATGTATTATATTGTTTAAGTTGCACCAATCACATTTTTGTTACCCATTTATCATTGTTTTGCAATACACTTTATTACTCTAAAACATTTAGTACAGTTTGTAGTATCTTTAAAATTTTAGTAATAAGGGTATCAAAGATTAAGAAATAGAAATAACATTAGGTATATAAGAAAAAGAAAAAAAAGAAAAAAAAAAAAACAGTGCTACTTATTAAAAATAGGAAAGATGAAGTTGGCCATGCCATTGTATGCATGACATACAATACCAAATTGGACCCTCTAGACGTTATCAGTTTTCACCTTATGTTCAACTTTTATTAATTGGAGCATTCTCATGTTGTAGCTTGTAGGTCATGACTCATGACTATTACCAAATTGGACCTTCTAGACGTTATCACTTTATGTTCAACTTTTATTAAGAATTTTTTTTTTTTTTTTTTTTTTTTTTTTGCTGAGATTATTAAGAAATTTTTTGCTATCACAATGATCTTAGATACAATATTCCTAAGGGTGTAAACTTCCCTTTAAACCAATGGCTTATTGGGTATTTTTATTTGTGCATTTGGCATGTGCCTAAATTATAATGATTTAATTAATAATTATGCCAATAATAAGTTAATTATTTCCATAAACTGATGGTTCTAAATGGCAGAGACATTTCCTAAAAATGAAAAGAAAAAAATATATATACATAATATATATTAATAAAAATTTATCCACTAAAGGTATCAAACTAAGTGAATTGAAATCTAAAGTATTTTTTTTGTATGGGATTATTATTATTTTTGAAAAATAGTAGATAGGATTATTATGATACTTGATTAATTATAAGGATTTTTTTATATATATAACTAATCCGGATAACTTGATTTTCTAACTTTTTAATGGTGTTTCCCTTAAAAAAAGGGACTTCTAATGATGTCACATGTTTTCAAGGTTAAAGGAATCTGACATTTGAATGATATAAAACTTATTCAGATAACGTGATTGCTGCATGTTAATTGGTTTCTACAAAATTTGTTTATAAATCTGCAATTTGCACCAAACAATTCTTCTATAGTCCAAAATTCCAAGACTACAGCAAACAAAGAAAAAAAAATTCCGAGACTTGAATCTTCAAAGTCTTTGGATGTTCCAAAAAATGATCAAAGACTTGTCGAAACTTGAAACGCTAACATGATTAAAGTCTTCTAATGTCTTCTAATGGTGTTTCCCTCAACAACAAAAAAGGACTTGTAATAGTGTCACACGTTTTCAAGGTTGAAGGAATCTGACATATGAATGACATATAACTTATTTAAATAACATGATTATTACATGTTAATCAGTTTCCACATATTTTGTTTATAACTTTGCAATTTGCATCAAACAATTCTTTTATAGTCCAAAATTCAAAAACTATAGCGAACAAAGAAAAAAAAATTTCAAGACTTGAATTTTCAAAGTATTTGGAAGTCCCAAACAATGACCAAAGACTTGTTAAGATGCTAATATGATTTAAGTCTTCTAATGGCGTTTCCTCAAAAAAAAAAAAAAAAAAAAAAAAAAAAAAAAAACTCATGATAGTGTACATATTTTCAAAGTTGAAGGAATTTAGCATATCAATGACTTAAAAAATGAATGAAATCATTTTCTCTCATACAAACGTTAAGAGATAAAGCTACTAATTAAACTTATCTTAGTTGTTACCTCTAAGCCAACTTCCCCCCAATAAGTTGTAATTAAAATATTACATATGAATGTATACATATAAAGAAAAAGGCCGTCCATTATGTAGCAAATAATAATACCTTAAGGGCAATTATGAAAGTAAATTATTTGCACTCTCACCAAATAACAAGAAATATGAGTTTTACATAATGAAAAAAAAGAAAAAAAAAAAAAAAAAGAAAGATTTTGAGCATTTTCAAGGTCCCCTCCTTGCTTTCTTGCTCACATCAAAGATGCAGGGAGTAGGCAATGAGCATATGCCTAATGCATCAAGCGTTGAACAATTTTGCTACGGTCTAAGAAAGATTATATGCTGGTTATAGAATTGGCATTTCAGTCGGATTAGATATAAAAGATTGAGTACTAAGTAGCTCTTGTGATTTAGCATGAAGCAAAATAAAAGTGACAACAATTCAATTTTTGTTAATAGCTGATCTAAATTTGACTTACTAAAAAGGCTTTGGAAATATGTCATTGACAAGGGATGAGAATGCAACTAGATTACACAAGAATTTTATTGGTATATATATAGTTTTCTTAGCGATAAAAATGGAAAATATCTTCAAAATTGAATTTGAGTTATGTTTTTTGGATACTCACAAAAGAATGTAAGTTTATAGCTCTACTAAACCAGAAAATTATGAAATTTGTTTCCATTACAAAAGTAAAGAAAGAAAAAAAAAAGAAAAAGAAAAGAAATAATCATCTATTATTATTCTAACTAGTATGTAACCCATACTTATGCACATGAATGATGAATTGTAGTGGTACTATTGATATTAGTTTGGGTTATTAAATATATAGGACATTAGTTTGACTAGGATATTTGGAGGTACTAAAATAATTTTTCCTTGCAATTTTAATAATATTGGTTACTCCAAGTTTTTAATTACAACTGTTGTTATGTATATAATTTTGAAAATCACTATTGGACACTATATATACAATATTAATTCACTATTATTGTCTATGAAATTTTACTAAATACAATACAAAATAAAAGAATAAATTGGTTCAATAATATCTATATCTCATAAATTGAATGGGGATAGATACATGTGATCGCTTAGCTCAATTATAGTTTGTTGCGTTCAAGATCTTCACATATAAAATATCTAAATAGAAACAGTATAAAAAAAATATATACTCATTAGTTTAGAAAAAAAAAATCTAAATAATTTAATTTGTATGAAAAGCTAACAAAGGCAAAATCTAATTTTGATTCTAATCAAATTTTCTCTAAGATTTGATTTGATTATATATATATATATATATATATTATTACCTGGGTTTATTTATATTAAACTCCTCGTTTTCTACACTATATTAACTCTTTGGCACAAAAATTTATTTTATTTTTTTTTAAAGATTAGATGGGATATGTCGTGCAAAATTAAACTCTAATTGAAATCCAATTTTTACATTAAAGTAACTCACTTGAATTTTTTCTCAACTTTAACTATTAATATATATATATATATATATTTATCTTTTATTTTAAAGTATTTTTAATTGAATCAAATTGTAAATAATCAGTCATTAATTAAATCCCCTTACTTTTTTTCCAAAAAGAAACCAATTATGATGTTGGCTCCACTACTATATGCATGAAATGAAATTTTATAACACCAAATTAGAACTGAGTAATGATATCACAATGTCATATACTCCGTAATACACACTTACCGTACACATTCTACCACATGAACTGAACTTTTAATTTTTAAAAAAATTATTTTAGTTAAATTGTAAAATAAGTATCTTAAAACACAATTTCACAATGTTGGTCATGAGTGTACCTTACAGGAATTAAGGTCAATACAGTATTCCTTAAGGATGTTTTCAGAAGTGCTTATATTTCAGGCAATGGATTGGAAACCCCTTCTAGGCCAAATTAAATCATAGTAAAATAAAAATGTGGGAAACCAAGAGCTCAAGAACATTTTTAGCTGCACAATATATAAGCAATGATTAGGAATTTCAAAACCATAATCATTATAAATGAGAACTGAGCAATGATTAGAAAATCCCAAACCCTCTAAGATCTTGAGTGGTCTTTTTTTTACTTGTGCATTTGGCATGTGCCTAAATTAAAATAATTTAGTTAAACAATTAGGCCAGGGCCCAGGAGGATTATTATGATACTTGTTTATAAGGAGTTTTTTTATAAATCTCACTCGGATTACCTGATTTTTTTTTTTTTTTTTTGGGAGAGAAAGATAGAAACTTTATTACTAGAAGGAAATTATAATCGGGTACAAAACCATGGGCACAGTTCAGAACTCCACATTTGCTGTAGAGAAATACATCAAACACTAAAGACCAACGCCTTAACAGCAAAACACTAAAGACCAAATACCAAAACACACTAAAGACCAAAACAGCCCACCATGGCCATAACAGCACAGTTCACTGGAGAGAAATATATCACAATACTGAAGACCATACATCAAATACTAAAACCTTACAACAACTCATAACACAGGTTTACAAGCAAATTAAGGGTTCCTCATTGCTGCAGCTAATTTCTGATACTCATCCAAATAGCCAATTGCCCCCTCCATAATAATTTCGGATTACCTGATTTTTTGACTTTGAAAGTTAGTTAGTTTTTTTTTTTTTTTTTTTTTTTTTTTCAAATAAAAAGTTAGTTTTATTAATCAATGAATCTGCATCAAAGAATTATGCTATATAGTCCACCGCGTACGCTGAAGTCTACGCTAGTCCATCCAATAATTCATACCTAAGTTCATTAAAATGAGACTTCCAAAGTGACTGCACGCTGGTTAATACTAAGTGACCTGTTGATGATAAAAAAAATACTAAGTGACCCACAAGATTTCCATCAAAAAAACAAAAAGTGACCCACAGGACCTTAATTTTCCAAGTCATTGGCCCAATCCATAAAATAAAGCTAAGACTAGGGATTAGAATTGTCTACATGTGCCTGATAATCGTAGTT
This sequence comes from Quercus glauca, assembly GCA_023736055.1. Classification (NCBI taxonomy): domain Eukaryota; kingdom Viridiplantae; phylum Streptophyta; class Magnoliopsida; order Fagales; family Fagaceae; genus Quercus; species Quercus glauca. The sequence continues at coordinate 16,963,502 of CM043318.1, read as the reverse complement.
ATGGTCTCTCGTCATACCTATAAATATATGTATCTATGCCATCTCATATCCTATCTCTTCCTAAAAGAACTCCCAAAATTTATCATTCCTTCTGAATTTCTAAAACCCAAAGTAAATATGGAGCGGGTATTACTCTTACTCATTTGCTTCCTGTTGGTTTCTCAACCAAATAATTGTTCCTCTTCTCTCTCTTTTATTTCATCAACGCCTCTTTGCCATTCACACCAATCCTCTGCATTGCTCCATTTCAGAAACTCTTTTTCTGTTGGCGATCCTTTTTATTATTGTGATCCTCCGAAGAATTCGTGGAAAATGGGTACAAATTGTTGTGGGTGGGATGGGGTCACCTGTGATACGATGACAGGTCATGTCATTGCTATCGACCTCAGTTGCAGTAGGCTTCAAGGTCTCATCCATCCCAATACCACCCTTTTCTCTCTTCGCCATCTCCAGAGGCTCAACCTTGCTTACAACTATTTCAATGACTCTGCAATTTCATCTAAGTTTGGTGGCTTTGCGAACATGACGTATCTCAACCTCACTGATTCCTCTTTTGCTGGTAATTTCCCATCCGAAATCTCCCACTTATCCAAACTAGTTTCACTTGATCTCTCTTGGAATTTTAACATGAGAATAGAAACACCTAGTTTGAAGAGGCTTATTCAAAACCTAACCCATCTAACTGAACTTGTTTTGGATGATGTTAACATGTCTTCTGTTTCACCTAATTCTTTCATGAATTTGTCTTCCTCTTTGACATCTCTTAGTCTTCGTTATTGTGGATTGAAAGGGAGATTCCCAGATAATATATTCCACCTTCCAAACCTCCAGCTGCTTGATGTACGTTACAACTACAATCTCACCGGTTCCCTTCCAACGTATAACTGGAGTACTCCTCTCAATTCCTTGGGTCTCTCTAGTACTAGATTCTCAATTGGCATACCTAATTTAATCAGCAATCTCAAGTCCTTAAAAGAATTGTACCTCAGAAGATGCAATTTCATAGGACCATCGTATCCAACATTTCTTTCAAACCTCACACAAATAACTTCTTTGGACCTCTCATATAATAACTTTGGTGGTCAGTGTCCATGGTCCCTCCTAAACAATGCAGGACTTACTAGGTTATATCTCTCAGGCAACAATTTCATAGGTCAACTTCCAAATCTTTCAACAAACTGGACAAAAGTTTCTTCTTCAAACAGTTCTTCCAATAGTCAGTTAGTTACTCAAATTCCTTCCAAATTGGTAAGTCTCTATTTATCTAATAACTTATTGAATGGCACAATACCATCTTGGTTGTATGACATACCATCTTTGCAGGACTTATTACTAAACAATAACCAATTTACTGGGCAGATTGGAGAATTCCAGCATAATTCTTTAAATAATCTTGTTTTGAGTAATAACAACCTCCATGGTCCCCTTCCGGTGTCAATCTCTAAATTGGTGAGCCTTTGTGCACTAAGCGTTTCGTTCAATAATTTAAGTGGCAATGTGGAGTCAAAAATATTCTCAAAACTCAAAAATCTTGGATATCTTGGTATGTCAAATAACCCTCTCTTGTCACTAAGCTCCTTTACCTTTGCCACTAATATCTTGCCCAAACTTTATTCATTAGAATTGTCTTCTTCCAACATAACTGAAATTCCACACTTTTTACGAACTGTAGAATATATAGAATACTTAGACCTTTCCAAAAACCAAATCAAAGGCAATATTCCAAAGTGGTTTTTGGAGGTGGGGAAGGATTCATTGTACAATTTGAATCTTTCATACAACTCCTTGACAACAATAGGACACCTTCCATGGAAGAACTTGCAATATGTTGATCTTCATTCTAACTTGCTTGAAGGACCACTTCCAGTACCTCCACTGTACACTTATTTCTTTTCAGTCTCAAGGAATAATTTAACTGGAGAGATTCCTCTCTTGATTTGCAATCTCAGTTCCCTCAAATACCTTGATTTGTCTTATAATCACTTGAGTAACATGATTCCTCCATGTTTGGGAAACTTAAGTAATCATCTCATAGATTTGGATTTGCAAAGTAACAATCTTCATGGTACTATCCCTTTAACATTTGCAAAGGGCTGTTACCTGAAAAGTCTTAAACTCAATGGCAACCAATTGGAAGGGTCATTACCGCAATCATTGGTCCATTGTAGAAAGTTGGAAGTTCTAGATTTTGGTAACAACAAGATTAATAGCACCTTTCCTAGTTGGTTGGAAACTCTTCCAGAGTTGCGGGTTCTTATCTTGCGATCAAACAACTTTCATGGTGCCTTAGGCAACCCCAAGACCAAATTCCCATTCCCAAATTTGCGAATCATAGACCTCTCTCACAATGAGTTCCATGGGCATTTGCCGACAAACCTTTTCAAGTATTTAAAAGCCATGATGAATGCAAGTGCGAACAAAGGTGAATTGAAATATATGGGTGATAATTATTATCAAGATTCTGTGATAGTGGTGATGAAAGGGTTTTTCATTGAATTGGTAAAAATCCAAAGTCTATTCACAACCATTGATTTCTCCAACAATAATTTCAAAGGAGAAATTCCAAAGTCAATTGGAGAGCTTCGGTCACTAAAGGGACTTAATTTTTCACGCAATAATCTTATAGGTCATGTGCCTCCCTTGTTGGGGAATTTAACCAATCTTGAATGGTTAGATCTTTCATCAAACAAGCTTGAAGGTGAAATTCCTGTACAATTGGTAGATCTCACATCACTGGCATTTTTAAACCTATCAGAAAACTATCTTTTTGGACAGATACCCCAAGGTAAACAATTCAATACATTTACGAATGATTCTTACAAAGAGAACCGTGGGTTATGTGGATTTCCAATGACAAATGCTTGTGGCTATGATGAGGGACAACCACCACCACCGTCATCAATCATTCAGGAAGATGATTTCAAATTTGAAAATGGGTTTCATTGGAAAGTTGTATTGTTGGGGTACGGTGTTGGATTCATGTTCGGATTGGGTTTGGGTTATCTTGTGTTCTCAAGTGGAAAGCCAATATGGCTAGTGAATATTTTTTATGGAGAACAAGATGATAAGGTACGAAGATCCAAGAAGAATGCTTGTGGACGAACTCCTTGAAGAAGAATTTGGTGAATGCAAATACTGATTCTAGGTACATTCTTATATGCTAATAATATATTTGAAAATAATTTATATGATTTTCATTTTTAATTTGCTTTATTCTAGGCAGGAATGGCTGTACTTGTGTTAATGTGAGGCTTATTACTAGTATTACAGGGTGCATAAGCTTCTATGTTTCATTTCAAAAAATAAAAATAAAAAAAAAAATTCTATGTTTAAAGTATAGCTATACATGAAAGTAATTTGATGTGCTTATATTGTTTCTATTGCCACTAGAGATGGCATTATGCTGGTCTGTTCTTAATCCTGAATCTTCCTATATTCTGTCTCTCTCTTTTAAGATGTTCTTTGTTAAGGTCCTTTCACCTAAGGGCTTTGGCAACAGTCTAAGGTTTAGGATTTGCTGATTGTTAAAAAAGATGCTTAAATGAAACTTGGGGAAAATGTAAGAAACAAACTTTAAAAGAAATGGTATCTCTTTACATTTTGGCTAAAATGCAAAACTCACCCTCTAAGTTTCATCATTTTTCATTTCAGTCCTCTAAGTTTGCATTTTGTCATTTCAGTCCTTTAAGTTTCAATCCTTCTCAATTTAGTCTTCCATTAATATTCTGTCCATCACTACCGTTAATTTGTCCAAAAACGACTTCGTTTTGCCCTTTATTGAATATTTAATTATTCATTTCTTAATTACAAAACGTTAATGAAAAAAAAAAAAAAAAAAAAAAAACCCAGTCCATCCCCCATCTGAAGAACACGAACCATCTGAAGAATAAGGAGAAACCCCACTACCCACTCCTGCCTAACTGCCTAACCCATCAATAATTGAGATCCAAAGAGAGAAAGTGAGATCCAGAGGGAGAAATAGAGATTGACAGACTGAGAGGTCAAGAGATCGAGAGGGAGAGAAGCTACTCGGCAGCTTGCCTCAGGCCAATCCTCGGCGCTCCGGTCCTGGAGATGTACTTGACTCTGGCCAAAATACCTCCTGTCCCTCTCGGTCTATGCGGCGCCTGTGTTCTCAGCCACTGGAGTCACGGACCATGAGGCTAGAGAACCTTGGGTACTTGAGCATCACTGAGTTGAGTAACTGGGTTTAGTCTGGGTTTATGGGTTCTTTAACTCGATTTTACAGTGGATTCCTTGGTTTATTTCAGGTTGGAGGAAGAGTCTTTTTGCTGGGGTTTAATGCGCGTCAATCTCTCACTTTCTTCCTCAAGATCTGCTGGTATTAGAGCTTTACTGGGTTCCTCTAATTTGCTTTCTGTTTTTTTTTTTTTAATTTTTTTTAAATTAACGTTTTTCTCTAAATTTAAGAAAAAATAAAATAAGGTGATAAACGGTAGTGATGGACGGAATATTGACGGAAGACTAAATTGAGAAGTATTGAAACTTAGAGGACTCAAATGACAAAATGCAAACTTAGAGGACTGAAATGAAAAATTGTGAAACTTAAAGGGTGTGTTTTGCAATTTAGCCTTACATTTTTATATGTTGAGGAGTCTATCAATAAGACTCTAAAGTACATATTGGTTATGTGGAAAACTTAGAAAATTAATGTACTGATAATACATTCCTAGTGATTTTTGCTGTTTTTGGTTTCCACAAATTGTTATAGTCACCTTTACCTAGCCAACTAGTTGTTTCTGGAACTTTTTGGTTATAATTTTTCAGTTGAAAATGTCAAAAAATTTTGAAAAAATGAAATACTTTTCTCATTCCAAATTCAGCTAAACTGACATTAAAGAACAGCTCTTAGTAACTCGTTTTATTGGTGCTCTAACGTAAACTACTATACTTGGCATCACAGGCTGGTGGCCCTTTCAATCCAGTGTTAACAAGATGGAGGGACAACATTCATTCATATTTAACGAAGCACTGGCCAGCATTCCATGACCAAATGATAATATAACACAAACAATTCACCTTTTTTCCTTTAGAGGTATTGATGAAAGATAAACAGTTAGTCTTCTAGGTACTTACTATCTCTCTGCCTTTTCTCATTTCCCCCCTTATTTTATGGAGTTGAAAAATGTTGAAAAAATTATTTGGTTGTATCGGTTTCTTAATCATCTGAAGGCACACGCGACATTGGGAAGGTTCGCTGTGAATTCATATAGAAATGCGTCCCTTACCTCAAGGGGACAGGGCAGCCAAACCCAACTATAGCTCCTGATTTTCTCATTGAGACGAGAATGAGATGTCAACACTGTAATAGGACCATCATTCAACCTTCTTCACCCATGGAATCATTGGAAATGAGTGAGTCTGCAGTGGGGACGTCATATTTGCAGGAATTGTCATCTTCAATATCATCTGGGGCAGGTTTTGACGCTCACGACTGTCAGAGCTTGTTAAAGGGGAGAGGAATCCTTTTTGCCGATCAGAAATTGATAGCTAATGAGAAGATCGCAAGATTGGCAAAGGTTTTTGCTTCAGATGGTGGATTAATCTTTCGAATGGACTTTGCTTAGGCAATGATGAAGATGTCAGGTCTTAATCTTCTGACTGGATCTCAAAGTCAGGTCCGAAGAAACTGCTCCTTGGCTTTGGTCAATTCCTAAGTGATAGTCTGACCATAATGAACTCTTGAGATCTTTTTTCTTTCATGTAAGTTTCTCTTATGTTCTATATTTGATTGTAGATGCTGTGACTTCTACATTTCTTGCCTGTGCTAATTTTTGAGTCTATATATAAAGGCAATGGCATAGAGTAGACATTAGTCTCAATGATGAACCTTACAGAAAAAAACTGCATATTAATTTGTTTTGGTTGTTGATTTCCTTTGACATATAGAATTTTAATGTTTTGATTCTTACCAAAAGTTAACAAATATTTGGGGAGCTCATAATGTATGCTGCAACTTCCAAATTAATATTAAGGATAGAATTCTTTAGACATACATTGAGTTTGTGGTGCCTTTGTGGTAGAACCTTATTCCCTCTCCCTTGTGCTTGTGTGTTTGTTTCTCATTAAAAAGAAGCAAACCTTATGAAAATAGTAGTGTTACATAGGGTGAATAAATAAATAAATAAACTTGGTCCTAGTTAATATGAGCTCATCATTTGGGGCCTTCTAGTTGTGTGGTCTCTAAGCTGGGCCTTATCAATGTCGATATGACTAGTGTAGTAGCCTTAGCTTTTAAATCCAACGAACCTTTTCTTCTTGCATGGCCGAAAAAAAAACAATCGGAAAACCTTAATAACTCAGAACTCAGAACACTCGAACCTTAATAACTCATTGGGGTTTTGCTTGTGTTTCATTCCTGTGCACGGTTTAATTTTTTAGTTTTTACAAAGGAGTTGTTTGCTTTTTTTTTTTCCCCCATTCTTGGGGGTGGGGGGGATAGAATACCAAAAAGTAAGTGATTGATCTTTCATGGGAACCTAAGTTTTTCACCAGGAACACATAATGGGTGTGAGAGCGAATCTCAGAATCAGAGTGAAACCAGTGCACTTTGGAGACCCAATTCAGAGCTTGTTGATGGGCTTTACCTCTCCAGAAAGTTCAAACAAATTTAAGAGAAAGCATCTCAAAAATACTGCTGGAAAAGCTTGGTATGTCTGTATTTCAATGAGAGTTTCTATTTTAACTTTTCATTATATTTTCTTCTGTCTGATTGGTTGGCTGAGAAAGAGAAAGAGAGGAAAGCTTTGAATATCTTAAACTTTGATGCTTTTGGTTTCAAGTTAATCACTAACTCTTCTCATTTCTTTTGGTGTATATGGGTGGAGGAATTTAGTTTTTATTTAGGGTCTCAACTTACAAGATTTGTTCATTTAGGAGTGTTGTTAAATTTGCTAACAATGATTACATTTTTTTTTTTTTTGGGTAAAATGTACTAGGTTTGACTTGCCTGCACAAACCATAACCCCTAAGATTGAGAAATATTTGTGTTTACAGAAGGTGTGGTGAACTCTATTTTTTGTCTATGTAATTTGTTTCTGCAACACTACTTTTCAATTATGCTCAAATTATTCTCGTGGTAACATTCAATTGTTTAATTTTTTTTATAGATGAAATAAAAAATAAAAATGCTGTTTTAATTGTTTTGAATTTGCTTAGTTTTTAACTTTCAACCTTATGTGGTTTAGAGGATGTACAATTATGTAACTTGGGTCACAGTCATGCAGCTATGGAACTAGGGAAATTATTGAAATGCCTGTCTTTGTAAATTAATGTTATAGCTTAAAGTGTAATTAGATCTTATTCTTGTACTTAAGAGATTGTTCGGCTTTAGATAATTCACAAATTGGAAAAATAGAAATGACGTGGAAGGTAGGGTACTTCCTATTAATGCATTAATATGTTCTATAATGTATGTGTAGACATTAGCCTTTGGCTGTTTCCATGTTTAGCATTCAAAAATTCATTCCTGTGTATGGAATGTAAAAGTTTTACTTACCAAAAACTAGTTTCTGTAAAGTTTGACTCTAGATGGGTAAAATAACAACTTGAAACTGAAAGCTGGTTAATTTTCCACAAGTTGAACTAGAATTGATAATAGTTATACAAAAGTATGGAACTAGTAGTTGTTTTTCTACCAATGATGCTGACAGGACTGCTGATCTTCTTCATGCCTCCTGTAACTTGTATGTAACATCCTTGGTGAGAGGGATTTACCCTGCACCATACAAAGATGATTTTCTAGGGATATTAATGATATCTTTTAGTCATATATTGCCAGTTAGTTTTCTTGTAAAATGGCATTGGCATAGTAAAGTATAAAACTTGGTCTGGTCTTGAAGTAATTATGATGGTAGTGTCTTGGAATCTTTGATTTGTTGCACTATCTGGGATGTTTATAGTTTCAATTTCAAAAAGTTGATCTGCAACTCAATTTCACTCAAAAAATTTTGTTATTTACTTGAATGAACATGATTCTATTTGTTTACATGAAATTCACATCAAGAACCCATCAAAATACATCTTAATTTAAGATGTGCTTTTAAATTATTATGTGCTCTTACTTTGACCAAAGTGAGCATTCTATTATCATAACATATTCCAGATTTAGGACTATACCTAATTCATCTCAGTATTTCTCTTGAGTTGAACAAGTCTTACTTAAACACTCTCCCATTTATTTTTGAATTATGCTAGAACTCATTTAGATTTTAAGTCAATTTTTTTCTTGCCTATAAAAGAAAAAAGAAAAAGGAATTAAAGTCATATATATATATATATATATATAATGGGAAGTTATTCAATACTCCTTGAGCAATGCTCTCTCCTCTCACATGAATGATGGAGCCTGAATTTAATTAGTGGGACCTATTATGATGTGTCAGGAAAATAAATTGCTCCCTATGTACTAAATAATTACAATTAAATAATCATATATAAGAACTTAATGTGAAGCTTCCTTTTTTATGTGGGGATAAGTTATTGTGAAGCTTGCAATATACTGGTTATGGGTTTATCAAGATAATAGGATGCTTTTTATTTGACTTTGAAAGTTCATTTGCTTGCTAGGATTTTAGATTCTATAACTTAGGCAGGTTATTATTGATTTCTGAATTCTTTCCTGTGTTCACAATTACAGTTGAGAAGTGCCATTGATCTGAAAAGGCACTACAAGAAAGGTGATTCAAAATCCAAAACATTGCTCAAATATTTCCTGGCAAGTCTATTTGTAATTTCTAGACTAATAGTATAGTATGTGATATCTTGGAGCTCTAACTAGGACTGTGTGTATATTCTCCTTTGGGTGGTATACATTTTGTTATTTGGCTTGGCTAATTCATACCTCATTTTGTCTTTTGACAATTAGATTGGGGATGGTGATAGTGTCAACATCATACTTCTTCACAGTTAGACTAATGAGGAAAGAGAGAAAGGGAACAATTGCAGCTGAGTTGTTATCTGATCATACCCTTGCTGACTACAGGTGAGATATGCAACACTATCTTGTGTTTGGTTTGTAAACCATATGACCTTATCAAAACATGATGTGTGAATTTGAAGGGTAAAAAGAATGCGGTGTTGTCATTCGTAAAAATGTGTTTGTTTGCCTATATAGAATGGTTGATAAAGATGAATTCAGCCAAGGGAGTAATCTAAAATTTTATAAGAGCATGCTTATCTCAATTGTCATCTTCAAAAGGACTCATAAAAAAACTTCAGCAGACATAATTTGTGAAGAAGACAGCTATGATTTGAAGCATGGTCATCATATATAACAGTGTAAAAACATGAGAGAGTATAGTATTTATGCTTTGTATTTCTAGAAATTATTTCCAGCAAAAACTTCCATCTTGACTCAGCCCCTTATACGCAAAAGCTAATTTTGAGTCCTCTATTATGCGCCTTACACGTTTCCATCGCTACATTTAACAAAATTGGAATAATTTTGAATATAGTTAAGGAAGCTATTACTTTGTCCTTGGTTATGTGAAGCTTTAATTTCAATATGTAATGTATATTTGCCTTGTTTTCCTTTATTAATCTTCCTCTATTTTAATCTCTATGTACAGTAAGAAGAAAAAAAAAAGTTCAATCCCAATGTGTCCCATATGGGTTCATTTCATCTACATATGCGAAGGAATTGAAGAAAAACAGGGATTGCAGTGGCAGAGAAATGCTTCTTAGAGTACTGAAACAGCTACATACAGTTGGGTTTCAGCTGATGCTTATTGCATCTTCTGCTTCTCGTTCTTCAACATTTTCTTCTTCATCCATGAACTTGCCCGAAATTCTATAGGGTTTGTCCATTTGGAGGCAGGAATTGAGAGGGAACAAGAAAGACTGAACAGATAAGTAGAAAATGGGAAACTACTTTCCATATGTAATTGCAACCTAGAGTTTTTATTTTTATTTTTAAATGGAATAGAATTTCAACTTATGTTGTCAACTCTATTGTAATCGTTCTCATCATTACGCTAAGACACCAAACAGTTTTTGGTGTAAATAAATTCAAATTTCACATCTATAATTCGACGATAAAATATTTTCTAGTTGAGTTAATTGTAACCAAAAAAAAAAAAAACTTAAATGGTCTATTAATTAATTAATTTTTTTTTTTACTTGGGGGATAAAAAATACTTAACATTAAGGAATCCAAAAGCAGAAGTATAAAGGCAGGAAATGGTACCCACCAGGGCCACCACTGAGCCAAGAGTCTTGTAGCGTATATGGTATATAGTTGTATTTCTTATAGAGCTAGCTAAGGTTCAAATTCCTTATTTCGCATTGTAACTACCAAATTAACAAGAAGTAAAAAAAAAAAATTCAAACTCTTGAGATATAAGACAAAAATGGAAAAGATTTGGATCCTTCCCTCATGATTACAAATAAGAGGCAATTTAGCAATATTATGGGCCACAAAATTAATTTTCCTGAAAGTGTGATTAACTAAACAATATTATGGAAATCCAATGAATTAATTATTTAATATAGATTTTTTTTAATCATTTGATAGTTGGGGAATGATTTGAACCAATGATGTTTTTACTAAAAACAACGAAATGTGTCAATTGAGTTGTAAGGTTGTTGGTTTTTTTTTAATAATTATATTGGTTAGAATTCTAAATACAACTACCTAAATTCCTCTAATGTATGAGCGTTTGGAGTAATAATTATATTGGTGCTCTTTGCTCTCACATTTATGGTGGAATCCACCATGAATGTGAGAGAATGGAGTATCATTTAATATACTCTCAGAATATTTAAAAAATTTCCAAGTGATTGTGCGGTGAATGCCCATATTCAAACATTTAAGATTTAACATTTACATTAAATGGGGTTATTACCAATCCATATACATTAAACGTGTTTATCAGGTTATTCGGCTTGTTGTCCGAAGTGCACAAACGGTTTAAGAGCATGAGAAAAGAAGTAGAAGAAACTAAATGTGAACTGGACTAATTTTTGTGGAATAAGCATGTTCTTTATTCCATTAATCCATCCTTACTAAATTCTCAAATAAGAGAATAGATGGAATATATTTTGAACATCCTTTTTATTCTTCTCTTTTCCCTCATTATTGTGGAATAACCACTGCCATTTTCACTTTTTCTTTATACTACCAAACATAAAGCCCTATGAAATTAATTCACAACTATCATAGACCCCAAAGCCAAAGACTTCAATGTACATAATCACCATTGCGGTTGTGAAAAGCCTATAAGCCATTGTGAGTATATCATCCAAATCTATGATTAGTCCATTAGGGAAACAATTATACTAGAAATGCTAAATTATTTTTAAAACAACTGTAAAAATTAAAATTAAATTGAAAAGAGTAATGTTACACATAAAAACTATTTTACAACATTTTTATAAATTGTTGACGTGGCTAATTCCTACTGATTATCGTCTACAGCTACCATTAACATAATTTTTTTTTTTTACTTAATGACTTACCATATCAGCAGTATGTAAAAAAATAATGTAAAATAATTTGTATATTTAGCATTTTTCAATTGAAAAATCCAAATAGTGGGATCTAGTGAGCAAATTAGCACTCCCCTAGTTGAACCAAAGTGTTGATTTGGAGACTCTAAGTGCCAATTGATCGGCACTGAAGCTCCAAACTAGAGAAATTTCTGTGTTTTGGATAGGATTTTCTATTTTTTTTTTCTCTTAATTAATTTTTGTGGGAGATAAATATGAGATTATACTACCAATTGCACAACCTTTAAGCGCTAAAAATAAGGAAAAAACCTCTCTCAAGTGTGAAGTATTCGAATTTAAAGGGCTCTAGATTTTTATTGGCTGTAGGCTAAAAACCTCTTAAGCTTAGGTTACCAACCCCCACCCATAGCCACAAAATTCACTTTCTTTTTCTCCATATTTTCATCACCCTTTCACAGCGTACACACATCACTTTTAAGTCTGTATAGGAATCATTCGTAGGCACCAACCCAAGTAGTTTTAGGATTTATTAAATCTATCAACACCATCATTTTTGGAGTTTTAACTAGTGTGAAATTATGTTAATTTGAACAAATTATCTAATTGATATATTGATTAAACTCATTAAATATAGGCTAAATTACACATTATACTCAAATAATAATAGAGGGACCTAGACAACATAATATTTACACATTATGTCTGCAACTCCGTAATCAGTATTGAACAAGTGGCAAAGCTGGCTGAATTTTTGAAATTCCTACTAATAGTGCTATTAAGTGTTTGTTTGGATTTGGCGTCTGCGTTTTCCAAGTCTACTTTTTTTTTTTTTTTTTTTTTTTTTTTTTAAGTCTAGTGCCTGTTGCATTGTTCATGGAACATGAACAGTGCAATCAGGCATATAAACAGTAACCAAAGCTTAAACAGTAACTTTTTTATTGTTTTCAATTTTTAGTTTTTAGCAAAATAAACAGTATCTAAACGCACACAAAATCTAAAATTACCTTAAAAAAATGGCCCTCCTCAAGATTTTGGGAAAAAAAATCTTTATTTTAGTTCCTCATCTGCAAAATTACTCCTCTTTAAATCCATTGGGCCTCCCTCAAATTTTAAAATTAGTTCAAAAAGATATTTTACCAAAATTTATAAATAAATAAAAAAATCCAGGCCATTCATTGCCCATTGCCTGTCCAAATTTATACAAACAACAACAAAAATTTCAACAAATCCCAAATCAGCAATATTATCCACCAAAAAGAAAAATCCTTTGTAAATCAAGTCTCTTATAAATTCATATATCAGTCATGTAGAGCTATAGGCAGTTGCACTACACAAACGCACGTTTTTAGACAAAACCGAAAATTTCCAAAGTTTGGATAGGTGATTGCGTTTTCTAAAAACGCAAAAATTATGGCGTTTTAGAAACAAAGTATTGTTGAGCTTTTTTAGAGAAAACATACGGTTAGGAGGTGGCGTAAAAGTGTTGATTTACGCCACCAATCAGTATTTGCCACGTCATACATTTAAAGAAAAACCAATACACCCTATCACACACAAATACTCCACACACATGTATCAGAGAGCAAACCTGCACCAACGCCTAACCCATTCCACCACCTGCTCTCATCTGACCACAGGAGCTCCACCCCGCCGCGGCGTCGTTCTGGAGCTGGCGCCACCGCACCAAAGTTCAAGGTTTGTTCTAATCCTTTTTTATTCAATCAAATATTCATTCTTTAACACTATCATCTCTCCCTCACAGACCCAACACAACCAACCCAGCCACCATCATCAAGCCACAAAACAACCCAGCCACCATCAATGAAGCCTACTGATCAAAACCACAGAAGATCGACACCACTGATCAAACAATCCCAAAACCCACACAAAATTCTCAAAACCCACTAATCAAATAAAGAGTAAAAAAGAATCAAAACCCACTTATCAAGACTGTATGGCGCCAACTCCAGAACGACGCCATACGGTCGAGCTCTTTTACGACGACAGAAGCGGGTCGGGTCTAAGGCCATTGTCGCCGAGTATGTTAGATTTTCTGTTGAGGTCCGAGTTCGATCGTATTTTGGAGCAACTGTTGCAGATTGAATTGAACGGCGTCGTCGCGAGGTATGAGAACCTGCCGGCTTCGAAGTCTGCGATCGAGTCGATGCCCACGATCGAAATCGACGAGACCCAGGTAGAGTCTTACTGCGCGGTTTGCAAAGAGCAATTCAAATTCGGATTCGGAGCTCGAGAAATGCCGTGTAAGCATATATATCACTCTGATTGTATACTCCCTTGGCTTTTGATTCGGAATTCTTGCCCAATTTGTTGCCACGAGCTTCCCACTGATATCAAAACCGTAGCGGCTGCGCCGGTGGAGTCTACGACTGCGGTGACGGCGGTTCAAAATGAGTCTGAGAATATTGGGTTGACGATTTGGAGGCTTCCCGGATGTGGGTTTGTGGTGGGGAGGTTTTCTGGGTCGAGAGGGAGAATTGGGGAGCGAGAGCTTCCAGTGGTGTATACGGAAATGGATGGTGGGTTTAACAATGGCGCTGCGGCGGGATGGAGCTCCAGTGGTCAGATGAGAGCAGGAGGTGGAATGGGTTAGGCGTTGGTGCGGGATTTTTTAGAAAATACCTACAAAATCCAAACAATATTATTAGTTAGGCAACGTTTCAAACATATTGCATTTCTAACAATTCGACTTCAGAGGAGTCGATTTTACTGTTCATACATTTTTTATACCTAGAAATCGACTTCAGTGGAGTCGTCTTCAATACAAAGAAAACGACTCCAGTCAGGTGATCGGATCGGATCAGTGGAGGAGAACACGCTCGGGTACGACTCCGTTTTGGATTTGATTTCTTCTGGGGTTCTTCTGGTTGTGAGGTTTTTTTTCAGGGAATTATGGCAATCTTCGTGAATGGATTTCTTTGAATCTGTATACAGAGAAATCGACTTCAGTGAAGTCAGTTTCTGCACATGGAAATAGACTTCACTGAAGTCGATTTCTTTGTACAGAAATCGACTCCAGCGAAGTCGGTTTCTGTGTATAAGAAATGGGTATGAACAGTAAAATCGACTCCTCTGTAGTCGAATTGTTAGAAATGCAATATGTTTGAAACGTTGCCTAACTAATGATATTGTTTGAAGAATTTGGTTATAAACCAAATAATCCCCGTTGGTGCTGTTTCTCTAGGTTTTCTCTCTGATACGTCTGTACGAAGCAAAGTATTTGTGTGTGATTGTGTGTATTGGCTTTTCTTTAAATGTGTGACGTGGCAAACACTGATTAGTGGCGTAAAAGAACACTTTTACGCCACCTCCTGACCGTATGTTTTCTATTTCTAAAAGCACAATTTTAAAACTCATCACAATGCAGATTTGAAGGGTATAAAAACCTAAAATATCCTCATAACTTTTCTAAATGACGAAAATATCAGTTGCTTAATGACAACTTCTACCTGCTACATCTCGTCGTTCTCAAATTCTCAATGCAAGTTGTAGAACACCATCACAGCAAAAGCTCTAAATGGTAGTTAAGAAACACTAGGCAAGAGCTTCTAAACCTGGTTTACCCAAATGGCACACAACTGGAAATAGAAAGAAGATGCATTGGCAGAGCCTTAATTGCACTATTTGCAAGCTCAATCACCCCAGTTGCAAAAAGCCATTGTTGCAGGATCTTTCTTTCTTTATCTCTCAATAATTTTTCATTAAGTTTTTTGTGGTTTGGATTTCAACTTTTCAAAAAATAAATAAATAAATAATTGGTTGTTTAGAATGGCAGAGTCTAAGTTGGGAAAGTTTTTGAGATTGGTGAATAGGTACAGTGGTGAGGAAATTATAATATTATATGTCCATAATACTTTTAAAATAAATCATAGGTGGTAAGTTGTTATTGTTTCTAATTTAAACTTATTATTGATATTATTTTTTTGTCCACCAATAACAACTTGCTACTTAAAATTTGTTATGAAAATATTGAGGACATAGTATTTCTCATATTAAAAAAAAAAAAAAAAAAAAAAAAAAAAAAAAAAAAACTCACTATAATTTGTCTAAAATTAATGCTTTGAGTGTACCTTCAGTCCTTGATATTAGAATTGTGTCCTTTTTGGTAATTTATCTTAAAAACAATAATTTTTCACAAATGGTCAATTGACAAAATGCTTTTTTTTTCATAAGTTTTACCAAACTTTTTCTTTTTTTTTTTTATGGTTTTAAAAATTGTGTTTTTAAAACATACATTTTAAAAACGCTAATTTTTAAAAATGCATTTTTTAAAACAACTTATTCAAACAGACCGTTTCTAAAAAAAGCCCAAATCTATTTAGGAAAAAAAATTATCCCTTATGTTACTGCCGCCATCTTTAACATGCATTTATCCATTTGCCTCCACAACTCACCGGTTTGCCACTCGCAATCGTAGCCTGAGCCGAAGCCAGACTCCAATGTAGGCTTCTAAGTTCCAACCTTACTCACTATGCAGGTGTATCTTTTCTTTTTTTCTATTTTTGGCTAAATTGCAAGTGTATCTCTTTTTCTTTGTTTATGTATGTTAGTCTAAAAGAAATAGTCTAGTTTATGTTTTTCCCTATTGAATCTTCTACAACTTTCTATTGGTTTTGTTGTGGTTTACTGCTTGTATCTATTATAATATTATAGTTTTGATAAATGATAGTACTATCTACTGTTTTGACAGCCATGTATAGCTTTTGTGTTTAATTTTGTATATCATATGTGTTTTGTGGTTTACATTTTTCACAATTGTTATATTATTTTAATTTATATTTAATTTTGATAGTGTTTTAAGTAATCAAATTAAGTTATTATTATCATTAAATTTAAATTTAAAAAAAAAGTTATTACTGTTATTTATGATATATTATAATCAATATGATTATATTTGATATAGTATTATGTGTACTTTTTTATTGAAGCATTGATACAAATACAAATTCACTTTAATTGTTTTGTTTAGTTATAACTTATTTTAGTAATATGAAAGGTGGGGTATAAATTTTTTAAAAAAATATTTTAAATACATGTAAAAGTGGTGTAATAACTTTTGACCAAATTATTTCATTTTCTACCTGTGAGATACCTAAAAATATAGTATGGTAATTATGAAATTAGGACCTCCACCTTTTTCAGTCATCAAATTTTTTTTTTATTCTTTTTTTTTTTTTTTTTTTTATGTTAAGCTTGACCCCCTAGAAAAAATTTCTGACTCTAGCACTAATTACCCCACACTTATCCTCGGACCCAATAAAAGGATTCAAATTCAATCAAGCACTAAATGATGATTGTCTTAAATCCTCAAAGTCAGTTTGTCCCTCTTACAGATTTTTGGCCTTCAATGAGCTAATGGTAAGCAAGTGATTAACAATCCAGTGAGTTTAGCAAGACTTCCCTACATTGAGCAGGTCTGTTGAGAGCACCAAAAAATATATTTAAAATAGGGAATAACCTTTCTTTCTTTTTTATACCAAACAAAGAGATTACAATACAGAGTTAGGAGTCTGTCTTGCTATCATATTAGCAAGTTTCCTACATTCAGATAATATAGAGTCCGAAGTTCTCAAAAAAACAAGCAGCATAGAGTATTGCTTAACAATATTATGAATATCATCTAGTAAACTATCAATCCACCAAGGCCAGTAGCTCTTTGATCTCCAGAAAAGTTGTATTTCCTTAATGTCAGTGAGGATCACCACTCTTTGAAGACCCAAATGAGCTGTGTAAAGGAGTGCTTCACAGATTGCAGCTAGCTTTGCCTTCTTAGGATCTTGGAATGCCGTGAGAAATGCATTTTTGACAATTTGACATCCTTCCTTTGATTTACCAATCAGGGCAGCACCTCGTCTTCCTCTAATTACTTTGCTGGAGATTTCAACTAGATACAACAATTGCCAAGCTTCTTGGTAGGGCCAAACAGGAGTAAGGTGCTGGGTGTCTTCCTTTGATGTTTGATCTTGACCTGTAAGATTTTCAGAATAAGTAGCATTGTACCTGAGAGTTAAAGCATTGTACCTGAGATGGGAGGTTTTCATTGAGGAGGATGGAATAATCTTTTTTCACTTGGAATTTGCCATTGGTGGAAAAAGGCCAAATGATTTTGTCTTGGGACTCAAATGGTCTTGATTTGGGTATTGGGATGTTAAGGATGGACTCAGCTTCTATATCATTGTAAAGAGAAGTGATGAGTGGTAAATCCCTAGTGTTGGTGGCAGGTTTTATCAGGTTTGCAACGCAAAGGTTAGGATCTAAGGTTGAAGGGTTTTTTGGTTTAAAGCAAGCTGGATGTTGGAGTGGGATACTATGTCCTGTACCTACTTTCCATGTACAGTGGAAAATCTTGGGATTGGGTTTATGCATAATGTTTTTCCAGGACCAGGAGCTGCTTGGTTTAGGTTTGTGTGTGAGAATGTGTTCCCTGTGACAATATTTTGAGGTAAGAGTCTTGGCAAGGATGGACTGGGGTTGTTGAATGATTCTCCAAAATAGTTTTGCTATTAAGGCTTGGTTCATCAGTTTAAATTTCCTTATACCTAGTCCACCTTCATTTCTAGGTCTACAGATGGAGTTTTCTTACAGAGGGTTGGTGGTCCCAGCAAAAGGAATTGATGATGGAGTCAAGTTTAGTGCAGATTTTGTCAGGAATTTTAAGGCAAGAGAATGAGTAGACAGGTAAGGATTGGAGGACAGAATTGATAAGTGTGACTCTTCCAGCTTGTGAGAGAAGTTTAGTTTTCCATCCCTGAAGTTTGTTGCTGATTTTTTCTACTAATTCCTCAAAGTTCACTGCTTTTCTACCTCTCATACAGAAGAGTTCAGACTTATGAGCATTGAACTTTTGTCCAAATAGTCATAGTACCAATTAAGAGTTTGTTGAAGGGTGGAGATGGTTTTGGAGTCATCCTTGAAAAAGAGGAGAGAATCATCTGAAATGAAGGGCATGAGTCCTAAACTAAATTAGAGAAATATAGAATGTCAAAATTGCAGTAAAACTCACCCTTACATTCACACACAAATCCTTACACCTTCATACACGTCATGATTTGTGCAGCAGATAGTGATGCAGGACAACCTAGGCTTCCCACCTAGATTAGTCCTACCAATGAACCTTAGGCTTCCCACCTAAGGAGTTTGGAATCACCACCAAACAAATACGCAAATAATCTCAATAATAATAATAATAATCTGTAACGTACAAAAGGAACCATCTGGAGCTTTATATACAGCTTCCAGGATAAAGATAAACTCTCCTAAACAAATCCTAAACAATCTCAAATACTAATATGATAATCCTAAATAGTCTCAAATACTAATCCAATACTAAAGATAAATCCAAATAAAAATAACATAAATGATAAATATAATCTCCACAGATGTGCCATCATGTGGTGTCCGCACCAACTCCCCTAGGGTGGGAGAAACTCGACCCCGTCGAGTAAAGCTCAAAGGATCAAGTGACATCAAAATAAGCTCCATCAAGCCACAAGCTCACTGGGTCAGCATGGCGCCTCCGTCGACGCTCATATGTGCGGGTGATAGGAGGTAGAGATGAAGTGGTAGCCAGTGAATCCAA
The DNA here is from genome assembly GCA_023736055.1 of Quercus glauca. Taxonomy (NCBI): domain Eukaryota; kingdom Viridiplantae; phylum Streptophyta; class Magnoliopsida; order Fagales; family Fagaceae; genus Quercus; species Quercus glauca. The sequence continues at coordinate 16,944,436 of CM043318.1, read as the reverse complement.
GTAAGCCTCCAAAAGAGCGGGATCAAGCTGCTGCAACTCCTCTCTGGTGATCCATGTACAGTCAGAATCAGGCCGTCCTCGCCAGCGAACCAAGAAGCGCTGAACTGTTCCATCCCTAGTGAAAAGAGATTGCTCATCCAAAATAACATCAATAATATCTTTATGTGCCTTTTGGAAACAGATGGTGTAGGACTAGGGACATGGTTAGTCAAAGAAGGAGATGGTGAAGCATCAAAAGGGTCACAGCGAATAACTGCTGGACCTTTAAAAGCAACTAAATCAGCAATATTAAAAGTAGATCTAATACCATAGTCTGACGGTATATCAATCACATAAGCATTAGGTCTAAGTTTCTTTAATACCTTGAATGGGCCAGCACTGCGGGCCTGCAGTTTCTTAACGGTTCCTGAAGGATACCGTTCAGGCCTGATACGAATCATAACATAATCTCCTACATCAAAGTCTAAATGACGTCGATGTAAATCAGCCTGAGTCTTATACTTAAGATTACTAACATGAATTCGTTTGTTGATCTCTTTATGTAGCTCATGCATGTGACTAGCAAACTCTACTGCAGACACAGAAACCCTATCATGTGAGGACATTGGGAGAAGGTCTAAAGGTCTCCTAGGTGTATAACCATGAACAACTTCAAATGGGCTCATACCTATGGACCTATTGACTGAGTTGTTGTATGCAAATTGGGCTACAGGGAGTATAGATTCCCAAGTCTTACCATTCTCACCTATGAGACACCTCAAAAGATTTCCTAGACTCCTATTGACAACCTCAGTTTGACCATCAGTTTGAGGATGATATGCTGTGGAGAATTTCAACTTTGTTCCCATCATGTGCCAAAGGGTCTTCCAAAAGTAGCTCATGAACTTAACATCCCTATCTGACACAATTGTTTTTGGTAACCCATACAACTTAACAATCTCATCAAAGAAAATCTTGGCTACCTTGGATGCATCAGAAGTCTTAGAGCATGGCAGAAAATGAGCCATTTTAGAGAACCGGTCTACCACTACAAGGATTGAATCAAACTTCCTAAGGGTGCGGGGAAGACCTAGTATAAAGTCCATGCTAATATCTTCCCAAGGACGGTGTGGAACTGGTAGAGGAGTGTAAAGGCCAGTATTTTGCTTGCAATGCTTAGCTAACTGACATTGACGACATTGACCAATTATCTTAGCAACATCCCTCTTAAGACTTGGCCAATAGAACTGCCTCTCTACCTCTTCGATTGTCTTATCACGTCCAAAATGTCCTGAAAGTCCTCCCGCGTGCACTTCCCAAACCAAAAAGTCTCTAACTGATGTGCGGGGGATACAAAGCTTATCGGCTTTAAACAAGTAGCCATCTCGGAGGATAAAATCATCAACAACCTGAAGATGTTCAGTCCTAAGTGTAGTGTACACTTCTCCAAAATCTGGGCAAAATTCATACTCCTCTTGCAACTTCTCAAACCCTATGATTTTTGTGCTCATCACAGAAAGTAAGGTGACTCGACGACTCAAAGCATCAGCTACCTTATTCTCAAAACCAGATTTATGTCTCAAAACAAAAGAGAATCTTTGCAAATACTCAACCCAAGGGACATGTCGAGCATTTAATTTCTTTTGGGAATTGATGTGGCGGAGAGCATCATGATCAGAGTAAATGACAAACTCATGGGGTGTCAAATAATGACTCCAATATCTTAAAGCTTGTACTACAGCATAGAGTTCTTTGTCATATGTTGAATACTTCTTCTTAGCCTCATTTAATTTCTCACTAAAGTAAGCTATACGGTGACAATCTTGACTAAGAACTCCTCCTATGCCTACACCAGACGCATCACATTCCACTTCAAAGACCTTATCAAAGTCTGGTAGGCGCATCACCGGTGCTTCTGTCATTTTCTTCTTGATTTCTTGAAATGCTTTACCAGCAGCATTTGACCATTGGAATTCGCCTTGCTTCATACAATCAGTGATTGGTGCCATGATTGTACTAAATCCACGTATGAAGCGACGATAGAAAGTTGCAAGCCCATGAAAACTGCAAACCTCATGAATGTTCTTGGGTTCGGGCCAATCCACTATGGCCTTGACCTTTTCTGGGTCAGCAGAAACCCCTTTGGAGGAGACCACAAAACCTAAGAAAATGACACTATCACTGAAGAAAGAGCATTTCTTGAGGTTGGCATACAAGTTTTCTTTCCTCAAAGTGGAACAAACTTGTTTAAGATGGTCCAAATGTTGCTCTTTTGATTTACTATAAATGAGGATGTCATCAAAGTACACTACCACAAATTTTCCCATGAAAGGCCTTAGTACTTGTGTCATCATTCTCATAAAAGTACTAGGAGCATTTGATAAACCAAAGGGCATCACAAGCCACTCATATAGACCGTCCTTTGTCTTAAAAGCAGTCTTCCATTCATCACCTGGGCGGATCCTAATTTGATGGTATCCACTTTTCAAATCAATCTTCGAAAAGATTGTGGCTCCTGACATCATATCAAACATATCATCTAACCTAGGGATAGGAAAACGATACTTCACAGTAATCTTATTGATTGCGCGACTATCCACGCACATTCTCCAGGATCCATCTTTCTTTGGGGTCAAGAGTGCAGGGACTGCACATGGGCTTAAGCTTTCACGCACAAATCCTTTGTGCAAGAGCTCATCCACTTGTCTAACCATCTCATCGTGTTGAGGAGAGTTCATTCTATAGTGGGGCAAATTTGGGAGTGCTGCTCCCGGGACAAGATCTATGGCGTGTTGAATATCACGCATAGGAGGCAACTGATTAGGAAGCTCCTTAGGGAAGACATCTTGGAACTCTTGAAGCACTGAATGTACTTCTTTTCTAGGTTCTTCAAATTTATCTAGTGCAGCTTCCTTCACAACCAAAGCAAAGATGATGGAGTCTTGATTGATAGCTCTTTCAAGTTCTTTTGGACTAATGAGGTTCATACTTTGTCTTTTAGGCTCTTCTTTAGCCTTACTTGCACTAACAAACTTAGTTTTGACTGGGTTAAGCTTAATCCTTTGTCCATTGTGCATAAAGGAACAAGAATTCGAGCGACCATAAAGAGTGACATCTAAATCATAGAGCCATGGTCGTCCCAAAATTATGTGTCCTACATCCATTGGAATCACATCACAAGAAATCTGAGCCTTGTATGAGAGGATATGAATAGGAACAAGACACCTATCCTTGATGGTGATAGATGAATCATCTACCCAAGAAACCTTATAGGGCTTAGGATGGGCAACTAACTTCAAACCTAGGAGGGAGACAAGTTTAGAAGAGACTGCATTAATGCAACTTCCACTATCAATGATAACCTTGCAATTTGTGGTTCCACACTTGACAAAGGTTTGGAAGATAGTATTTCTTTTCCAATCATCACTTTCTTTGGACTGTGCTAGAGTACATCTAACAACACTCATTACAGGAGTATCAAGATTACCCTCATTGAGATTATCAAAAGATGGTAGAGCTCTAATGCAAGCTAATTGGGTGGAATCATCCTCTCCTATTTCTACAATGTCTTCAATGTTAGGCTCATAGACTACTTCTTCTACTTCTTCCTCTCCATCCAATTCTTCAATCAACAAAGTCTTATTAGGACATTGGGCAGCCATATGACCAAACCCTTGACACTTAAAGCACTGGATTCTAGAATTGGGCCTAAATGTCTCTCTAACCACACTCTTCCCTTTGTCTTCTGGGCGCAAGGGCCTATTGTTGGGATTGGGTCTAGGTTGAGGGCCTTGTTGGTACCTACCCTGAGAGTTCTCTTCTATGTGTAAGGGTCTATTGTTGGGGTAAGGCCTATTTTGGGTACCTTGGAGGTATCTACCTTGCTGAGGCAACATTCGATTGTCAAATCTCCTTCCACCTTGGGGCCTAGGGATCAGCTCTAAATCTTGCACTAAGGTATAGGCATCATCAAGAGTTGAGATCTGTCGGGCCACCAATTCTCTTTGAAGATCATAATTGAGACCTTTCCTAAATCTACTCAAGGTAATTGGCTCATCTTCATTTGCATTGCTACGTATCCTGTACTCTTCAAATTGCTCTACGTACTCAGTAGCAGACCTATTGTCTTGTCTCAAATCATGCCATTGATCCAACAAATTGCCTAGATGAGAGACTGGGAAGTACTTTTCATTGAGTTTGGCTTTCATTTCTTCCCAAAGAGTTATGGGTGGTTGGCGGGTTTTACGGAGGTGGTTGACAACACTATCCCAATGGAGTTTTGCTCTTCCTACAAGTTTCATTTTGGCAAACCTAACTTTTCTATCCTCAGACAGTTCATACCACTCAAAAAAATGCTCCATCTCTCGCACCCAATCATTGTAGACTTGAGGGTTCCTAACACCATCAAAGGTAGGGGCCTCTACTTTGATTTGCTTAGCTGAGTTGTCTTCAGTGTCTCTATGATCTTGCCTAGGGTGAGGGACATGTCTGTTATTATTTCTTCCATTATGTGTATTATCCTCGTCATACCTAGCCTCTAATTGGCCTAGACGGGCAGTAATCTCTGCAAGGGCTTGTCTTAATTCATCTTGAGGAGGAGGGTCCATGTTTAGGTGGGATTCAGAACTAGACTCTGATTTGGAATTAGACTGTTCTTCAGAACTAGTTACTAGACGACCACTACACAAATGCATGCAAAGAGATCAACAAACTAAGGGTCCGTTTGGATACAACTTATTTTGCTGAACTGAACTGAACTGAACTGAAAACACTGTAGCAAAATAATTTTTAAATGTGTAAATAGTGCTGTGGGACCCATTTTTAATATTTTTTTAAATAAAGTGTTCATGAACAGTGCGCGCACAGTGCGTGAACAGTGCGCGCACTGTTCATGAACAGTGCGCGCTGTCCCTAAAAGCAGGACAACTGCGCAAGTGCAGAGAAAAAAAAAAAAAAAAAAAAAAAAAGAAAAAGGAGAAAACGCAAACGTGGGACGTGGGACGTGAATCCAAACTCAACCTAATTCTAGCAAGTGAATAGTAAGGATAAAACTCAAGTTAAATTATATGTGAAGAAAAGTCATGAATTCCACAGGTTGTTGCATTCAAGCAGTACTAGCTTCAACAAGAATTAAATTAAAAGGACCTAATTGTTGCAATGTGAATAGGCTAGTTCAACTACTAATACTGAGAATTAATTACTTAAAAGAAATATTTTTTTTTTTTTTTGGCTAAAATAAAAGGCTGAAATAAAATAAACCAGCAGCTAAAATATTAAAGTCATGTGAAAGTTTAAGCAGAACAAAGGGCAAATGCAATAGCATGTTACTGGATATAAAGCTGAGGCACACATTAGACATACTGATATTAAGTTTGAAATTGCATCTCAATTCATTTAAGTTAGGAAAGTCCACACCTTGGTTGGGCTGACTTAACTACCTGGGCCTCACTGGACAGTGGGTCACGTTACTAGTAATGGGGAGCTTGGGCCTCACGTGTTGGGTAGTGAAAGTTGAAATCTTGGCTGGTGCTCACGTGTGGTGTACTGCAACCTTCCTGAAGGTTCTGTTTTGGCCTGATTTAACTTTCTTTTTTTTTTTTCTTTTTTTTTTTTTTTTTTTTGAAATACAATAAAGAAAGATCTAAACTATAAAACAAAAAAAACTTATCTGCCAAAGTTCAAAACTTAACACCGAACTAGAGAAAACAAAGGAAAACTAAAGAGACGGAACGGCGGAGCAAGTGTGAGTTGACGGCGAAGAGTTGGCTGGGCTCGACGGCGATGACTGTCAGCGGCACTTTGAAGGTGGAGATCGGAACTGTTGATTCAGATCTCGGAACCCGTGAAGCGGTAGGGTGGCAGTGATGGTGACGGCATGTCGGCGGCGGCTGTTGGAGATGATTTCAACGGCGGTTGTGCGATGGCGTCATTCCGTTGGTGGGATCGGCGGCTGGTTGGTGGCTTTTAACTCTCTTCTATCTCTGTCTCTGATCTGGTGGCTGTGAATCTGAACTCCTTTTTTTTTTTTTTTTTTTTTTTTTTTTATGTTGGTTTGGCAGAGATGTGGGGAAGGGATTTTTGAAGGTGGTGTGGTGGCTGGATTTCTGGTGGTGGAAAAAAATACGGTGAATGTTTTTTTTTTTTTTTTTTTGTGGAGTTTATGTGCTCTGTGTCTGATCTGGTGGTTGAGTTGTTTCTGATGGTGAGTGTGGCTGTGGTTGTCAGTCGTGATTTTGGTTGCTGAAAGGGGAGATCGGGTTAGGCTCTGATACCAAGTTGATGCAGGACAACCTAGGCTTCCCACCTAGATTAGTCCTACCAATGAACCTTAGGCTTCCCACCTAAGGAGTTTGGAATCACCACCAAACAAATACGCAAATAATCTCAATAATAATAATAATAATCTGTAACGTACAAAAGGAACCATCTGGAGCTTTATATACAGCTTCCAGGATAAAGATAAACTCTCCTAAACAAATCCTAAACAATCTCAAATACTAATATGATAATCCTAAATAGTCTCAAATACTAATCCAATACTAAAGATAAATCCAAATAAAAATAACATAAATGATAAATATAATCTCCACAGATGTGCCATCATGTGGTGTCCGCACCAGATAGCTTAGTATTTTTTTGTGCATTCTTAAAGGTACTAAACAGTCTAAACATAAAATGATTTCTTCTCCTCCATTACATGGATCACGATCATCCCCGTCCTAATGCTAACAATTCCATTCACTTCGATTTCAGCACTTATTGTAGTGTTTTCCCTCTGTTGTAGGCTTGTTGAGTGTATGCTAACAATTCCATTCACTTCGATTTCAGCACTTGTTGCAGTGTTTTCCCTCTGTTGTAGGCTTGTTAAGTGTATTGAGGCACTCCACTAGCCTTCTTTGCCGATTATGCAAACAACGGTGGTGGATTCGACTCCCTGAACTAAGTCAAAGTTCACAGAGAGAACCAATCAAGCACAAGCAAGTGGCAATTCGAAAAAAGGACCTGACAATCTTGTCATGCAATCTTTGTTTAAGGAACCTTTGCCTTTCCACAAATGACACCAAGAGTTGATACACAACACAACCACTCTATTGCTTGCCAATCAAGTAGTATTTTTCTTTGGGGCAACTTGAATATAGATGAGATTCTTCAGAGATTAAATCTCATTTTTCCTTATATGTCTCAATTGAAAGCTCGGTTAATGTGTTAAAAAACACAAGAGCTATTTAGACCCTCCCAATTAAAGATTACGGCTCGGTTAATTTTACTTTAACTTATACTAAGTGCGGAATAGAGTAAATGCGAGCGAACAAACAATAAAACTATTCTAAGCCATATTCAACAAATCACAGCAGTAAAATGAAAGCTAAAAGAGTAAGGAAGAAGAATGCAAATACAAGATAACACGCCAATATGTTATCGAAGAGGAAACCAAAGTACTCGGCGTAAAACCTCTCCGCTGCCCTCCAAATGGTAAATCGATCCACTAGACAATAAGTTAGGATACACGAATAGCAAAAGACCCAGTCTAATCTACCCAATGCACCTAAGCCCTCCAAGCTCCTACTCCAACAAGGCTTCTCGAAACCGTGTATTGTCTAGCTCTCCGAATCCCGCACTGCGCCCGATTGCATCCACCAAAGCTTGGCTTCTTCCAATGCTTCCCAATAGCACCAGAACCTCGCTTAACACTCAGAATGGATGTGATAAGTGTTTAGACTATCAAACTCTCAAAGATATGGAAATGAAGATGTAGGAATTGAGAAAAACCACAATGGATTGTGTAGAGAATTGTGGGTATAACAATCTCTCACTCTCAAATGTTGTAGCTAGAGTTTTCTCTTTGAAAAGTACTCGTCAACATCTATGGGTAATGTGGGTATATATAGCATGGTTAGGGACAGTGTGTATCAGATATGACAAATTGGCAAAATAGAATGTTTCGCGAATATCTCACAGGAAGGCCTTACCCGCGAGACACTTGCGAAATCCAGCTGCCACCATCTGTCATGACTCTTCGCATTTTAATCATGTGCTAAGCGTATGCTTCACTTCGTGGGAAGACTTCTCGCGAGCTACCCGCGAAAACTTCTTTGCTTTTCACTTTGCCTTGAGTCTTCATACTCTCTCTCACACACAACCCTTACAATAAAATCCCATATGAAATACAAGGTACACAAGATTAAACATAATTACAATCAAATTTGGCACGGAATTAAAGTCAACACAAAATAGTTGTAAATCACAACTTTACATCAATTGAATGGACTTTGTGATTATCAAACTTAGTCAGCCATGTCTCACGGGCCAACGTAGCTTAGATATCAAGGTTCGATGCCTTGGTCATACTCACAGTATTTCACCATGGCGAACTATGAGCAGGTACGTGAAAGAGTTAATTCTTTTTCAATTAAAAACCTAAAGTAGTGAAATTTTAAATAAATAAATAAGGTAAATCTCCATATGATGCATTTGTACAACTTCTTAAATAGTGCCTTACATTTGATAGGGTTTCTGTCACTACATGACACAAATTACACCTCTACCAAAAAATTAAGGAATTAAGGTGTCAAAATCACAAAAGGAAGATTGCAAAATCCATGCTAAACAATTACATCCATGATTATATAAATACATACGATTAAGATTTGAAGAATGTACAAAATGCTTTTTAGTTTACACAAGAAAAATTTTGAAGGAAAATAATGACGAATTCTCATCGACCCTATTTGATAGTATCACCAATCACAGGTTTAGAAGCATTTGCTGGTGAATTCCCTACATCACCCACAATGCTTGTACTGGCTGTTGATGAGTTGAAATAGCTAGTATCAGTTGCACCCTCACTGGTTACATTGGTTATATCATCATATTTCCAATCCATCAAATATCCTGGCCTTGAAGTTACAGTGCTCACTTCAATATCTCCAGAGAGTATTGCCACCACATGCGACATTGATGGCCGTAACGTTGGGGATGCCTGAGTGCACAAAAGAGATACTCCTATAAGTCGTTTTACTTCTTCCTCATTGGATTCGAATAATTTAGAGTCCACAAGATCAACTTCACCGTTGTTTTCATGCAACTGCCAAGCCTGAGAAAGATATATATTTTATCGGAGTAGCTTTACAATATTGTGTACAAGTGGTGGAAGTGAGTGATCCATTTGTTTCAATGAGATAACTTTCTAGTGTTTCAGAATATAGTACAGAATTGGTGGAAGTAAGAATCCAATTGATTCAATGAGTCTAGCTGTCCTAGTGTTCATAATATAGTATAAAGGTATTGTCAGTGAGTATTCAAACTGTCTGAATGAATAAGACAACCCTGTTTTAGTTTACTGGGGATCTAAATAAAATCTACTTGTTTTCCCTGAAGTCATCCCACAGGTTCATCTTGTGAATCTAACAGTCACTCCATTTTAAATACTCATTTTGAATGTTCTGTGACATATGGATGAGTGACACCGACAGGTCAAGATTGAAATATATTTCTATATAAGAGTGTGTAAACTTCAAAATCAAGAACATCACAAATTATGAATAATCAAGAACATGTGTGTTATCATAAATTTCATAAAATAACTTGGAAAGAGATCATTACATGGTATTTGGTCACACAAAAAGTAGACTCTTACTCGCATAGATTTAGGTATGGAGACTCATTTGATTTCCCATTATGCTACAAAGTGGACTCATTTTGCAAATACTCTAAATAAGCAAATAAAATTATTTTGCTTCCTTTAGACGTCCTAACTTTCCTCTTTATTTATTGGTAAGTTATAATCCAAGTTTTGCTGGTACTTCAACTTTTGGCAGAACCAAAAAAAAATATATAGTTGTGGATGGATCGTGACTGTCATGAACCCAAAACACATATCCAGACAAAAATAAATGCTACTGAAACTTTTTGAAGGAAAAAAATCCATCCAATTAAAGAAAGATGACTGTCATGGTGCAGGAAAATATTGTTCATACCCATTCAAGAAGATATATCTTTTCTTCTTCCAAGCTTGAGTTAGAATTTGGCCTGCCACTAACAAGCTCTAAAGCCACAACACCAAAGGCAAACACATCAGCCTTCTCTGTAAGGTGCCCATGCATGGCGTACTCCGGTGCAAGATACCCACTGCATCAGTAAAAATCACATGCACAAATTAGTGCTAATCTAATTAAATCAATAAATAAAAAAAAGGATTATGTGATTCAAAAAGACAAGGTGACAAGCTAAGCCTCTAGGATCTTACATAGTCCCTGCAACGTGCATGCTTATTTGGGTCTTTTTATCATCATAAAGCTTGGCCAAGCCAAAGTCTAATATTTTGGGGATGAGATCAGAGTCAAGCAGAATATTACTAGCCTTCACATCTCTGTGCACAATTCGAAGCTGTGACTCCTCTTGAAGATAAGCTAAACCTCTTGCCACACCCAAGCATATATCGAAGCGTGTTGACCAATCAAGATTCAAGGATCTTTTTCCTGTCTCATGCAAGCATATAAATTAAATCTACATTTTATATATAAATACTTACACACACAATTAGCAACAGCAAAGATCCGTTCACATACCAAATAATGCTTGATCAAGACTTTTATTTTCTAAATACTCATACACAAGGAGTTGTTTATCTCCCTCAATGCAACATCCATACAACTTCACAAGTTACAGTGTTGCACAGCAGATATAGTAGCAATCTCAGTTAGGAATTGGTTCTTTCCTTGGTGTGATGTTACAGACAGTTGCTTCACAGCAATTACTCTCCCATCATTAAGTGTTCCCTATTCAATACAAAATACCAAACAAAATGTTAAAGAATCTGTTTAAAAAATATCACCCATCTACGTATAATTTTAATCTATTATAGTAAATAGAAAAGAAGAGCTTGGATAATTAGGATGGATGGCTTAATAGAGATGTAATTTAGACTTCATATCTGATTGATGTCTAAAGTAAAGTCAAACAATGTAAAACAAAACCACACAATACCGAATTATACATAAAATTTATAAGAATAAATTTCTAAAAATTGTAGTTGCTTAATGGTCACCATCACCATGAAATTGCCAAATACATGTGCCTATACAACTGTGTTTTACAAAGCTTAATGACACAAATTTGACACCTAATAATATAAAATAAGGAAATACGGCATTATTTTGGACTTACCAAAGTGCACCCTTTTGGACTCAGGTAAGTAAATGGCATTAAGGAAAAAGGGATAGAAGGGGTTGGTTAATTGAAAGTTCTGAAAAACCAGAAGGTTTTAAATGTAAGCTTTTAAAGTTTAGGGTTTAAATGAATTAACCACAAACTATAAGGTTCAAAATAAAATTTGTCCCTTTTTTTCATCAATTCATCACCCTCTATAAGTAGTTTTCTGCAAATAAGTGCTTTTTAATAACAGATTCACATCTTGAAATTGCAATAAAGTGCTATAAAATGGGACTTATTTCATCGTACGATACTTTTTTTTATAAGTTTACCAATTGTAAAGGGTAGCCCTAAAAAAAGGGAACAGAACCATAATTTTGAATATGTAAACCAGACCAAATAAAGGAGAAAAAATGTGTAACAGATTTTATGGTGTGGAAGAAGTTTGAATTTGGGAAAATGGCCTGAATCAGAAAACAACTAGGAAATAGATTGGTTCATTTGATTAAGAACTTTGAATAACTTTCAACTCCAAGATTTGGCTAGGCCATTAATCAAGTTCTGGTGAGGGATGGTTCTAACATTTACATGTGGGATGACAATTGGCACCCAGATGGCCCTTTCAGCGCAATAGATGCTAAACTCTCTAGTGTGATTCTAAACACGGCTTAGAATTGGAGCAATGCAAGGTCTGATGATCTTGTTACTATTCTAAGTAAATTGCCATGGATTGCTATTGGTGAATGTGATAAGGCTGTATGGATTCCCTCTGAATCAGGTATTTTCTCTATCTCAAGTTCTTGGGACCAAATTAGGCTAAGGAGGCCTACTGTCAATTGGTAGAAAATTGTTTGATTTCATGATTTGCCAAAGCCATCCCAAGGCAGCTTTCATTACTTGGTTAGATTTGAGGGATAGATTATCTACTAATGAAAGAATAGTTAGTTGGGGAATAAGTTGTGACATTTTGTGTACTATGTAGAGCATGCATTGAAAATAGAGACCATATCTTCTTCAAATGCCCTATTTCTCAAAGAATTTGGAGGATAATTAAAAGATGTTGCTGTCAAGAAGGCCTTGATGATGAATTGGGTAATCCCATTACCTGGGCAGTACAAACTTGGAAATGAAAAAACTTAAGGGAAGATTGTTGCAGATTAGGCTTCAGTGCTGGTATATACCATGTTTGGGCTCAAAGAAATTCTGTTAAGCACCAGGGAACTGTGATAACAGAGGAACAAATTTTAGGGGTCATAAAGAATCAAGTAATTGAAAGCGAGGGTGTATATCCCAGCTCTGGTATCAACAAAAAAATCTGCACCAGATGGGGTACCTCAAATGTTGTGTTTAAGCACAACTTTCTAACTGTTGCAGATTCTTCTCCTTGCTAATTTGCTAAGTGGAAATGTGGTTTTTTAGTTTTGCATTATTTTGTAATTTGGTTTGTTAGTTGCTGGGATTTTGTCCCTGATCTGTGTATTTGGGTAGTCAATCTTGGTTGTGTAGTTTAGATATTGTTGTTTAGTTGTAGTTGGGAGCTGTTTGCTCTGTTGTAGCCCTTAACTGTCATGGCTGGTTTCAGCTTGTTGCTTAATAAAATTCACTTGATTATCGGGGAAAAAACACTTTCAACTCTAAGTAAATTTGAAAGATAACAATAAAAGAAGATGAATGTGAATTAGAACTAGTAAAAGAAATAGAAAGGGGCATATGGATGTGGGATTATGAATCTTCATTTATTTTTGGATCAATTTAATTCTACAGCAATTGCAACTGCAGCTTCTCGCCAATCATAGGAACAAGATATCATGGTAAAGACAACCAAGTAATTTCACAACAATTGGAAAAAGAAAATAAAAGGATAATATAAAAGGAAAGAAAAAAGTAAAAGAAAAAGGGTGATATTTAACTCTGATTTGTCAATAGCTATTTCTTGGAAAATATCAATAGATGCATAGAAGCTCTAAACTTATATCAGACAGTCAACTTTAAGGCAATGGCTTGGTTTCAGCCACTAGAGTTCTTGATTAGAATAAGGAATTACCTTATAAACTGGTCCAAATCCTCCCTCTCCAAGCTTATTATCAGGATTAAAATCTTCTGTAGCTGTCTTTAGTTCAGCATAGCTGAAAGTGAATGTTTTAGCATCTATTCCAAGGAGCTCTGCAATGTCAACATAAACAAAGGTGTTGTATCACTGAATCCAATAACTAGTAATCGATTTGCTTGAGTGGTTTAAAGCAGAAAACACAGCAACGTTTTTGCAAACTAAATGAGGAACTATCCTTTTCTTAAGCATCAATGATCAATGTGTTTTAGTCCAGAATGCTGTTGGACTGAAGCAGGAGATTGGGTAGGTAGCTTAATAAATGGGAATTTGTCTATAGCTTTTGTCTATAGCCTGGGGCTTCATTGGCCACATAAATTATGTTTCTCCCTACTCGTTTTTGGTCATATATGTCTGTTTGTGTGTGCATGCGTATTATTCCAGGACATGTATAGAAAGAGGTTTTAGTAAAAATGCTGATGCATACAAGAAATGATACACTGCATTTTATACTCAACCTATTGTGGAGTATGCGGAGGCCACCTCACTAATAGCAAGTACCATAGCATCACATAAGGAATGAGTTCCATTTTTCTAACTTGTAGAGAAAACTGAATAAAGTTTGACAACTATCATCATGCATGTGCAATATGATTTTTGGCTTACCTTCATCATCATTCGTTGGCGGTTTTCTTTCTCGAACAATATAGAAAACAATGAAAACAGCCAGAAAGCTCAACCCCAACACCCACAACGAGACCCACAATCAGACCAGTCCTATTCTTGTTGCTGCTTGGAGGACTGTTACTAACAGTGGGTGTAAATTCTATACCAAAGTAAGATAGTCAATAATATGTTACTAAATTGTGAGGAAACCAATACCTAATCTTTCTAAATTGCATCTATAGTTTCTGCACTTTTTTACCTGGGGTAGCACTGATGGCTGAAATAGAAGGCCCATAAGTACCTTGAGCAGGTACACAGCAAGTCCCCTTTCCTGCCCAAAAGAGATGGATTTCAAGGTAGTTTTGTGATACCTGAACATTATTATATTCCTTCTGAACAGCTACAAAAGAGGCTTCCTTTCGTATGTTAAAATCCTTTAAAACAAGATTCCCCTGGAGTAAACAAATTAAAAACTTAGCCAAAAAAGGAATGAGGATAAGAGGAAAGAGGTCATTTTATAGGAAAATTGGAGAGGGAATGCATCAAAGGTTTCATTCAAAATCCTTATCATGATTATAGACATATTTTAGACATCAGAACTATTTTGAGTTTTGGAAATAAATTGCAAAAAAAGTGAAGAAATCACGGAGGTAATGGTTGTACCGTACTTGACAAAAATTCTGAGAAAAATAAGAGCAAATTAGATAGTTAAAGAAAACATGAGGAGGGGCCAAAATCAATGGAGTCGATACCGTACCGTACCGGCCGGTATTTTCCTTACTGGAGCTTTAAACGGTACCGAAACACTTGTGTTTCGTTCTGGTTCAAACACCGGTTATACCGGGTTGTTCCGGTATACCGGACGAAATATCACATTTCGGCCGGAAAAATCATACCGGACCGGAACATGACTTTCAGATCAAAAAGAAAGAAAAATTTTCAGATCCAATATCTCTCTCCCCTCTTTCAGTAACATATTAACTTACGGTCTCTCACTGCTGCCGCCGCCAAAATATCACCACCACGTTGCCGGAGTCCCATTTCGCTGATCTCCTTCTCCTCCCACTTCTTCATCTTCTTCGTCAAATAACCCAGAACCTCTTTCTTGGCGTTTGTTTTGTTTTAGTTTGGCTTTTCAGTTTCTTTTGTTTTGTCACTTTGTTTATGTGCTTGACAGCTTTACCCGCTCTGCTGTTTCGCTATGAGTCCCTGGGGGCAATGGGCAGAAGAACTGTGAGAAAGAGTTGTTTATGGTTAGTTAGGCGAAAAATAGATATCTCGAGTTTTAGAAACTCGGGATCCATTCACGTAGATCTCGAGTTTCCAAAACTCGAGTTCCATGCAAAAAAAAATTTAGTTTTATCGCCCCTATAGTGGCGTTTTTAAGTCTTATAGTGACGTTTTAAAGCCCTATAGCGGCGTTTTTCTGCAAAATTTTTTTTATAAGTGCCCATAGGTTCAGGGAGCCCTATAGTGGCGTTTTTAAGCTCTACAGTGACGTTTTAAAGCCCTATAGCGGCGTTTCCTACAAAATTTTTTTGTAAGTGTCATACGAGAGCCCTATAGTGGCGTTTTTAAGCCCTATAGCGGCGTTTTTCAGAACTCGAGTGTTTAAAACTCGATTTCCACATGAATTTTTTTCCAAATCATACCCATCCGTTTACAAATCGAGACTTAAAAACTCGAGTTTTATGTTGGAACTCGAGTTTTAAACACTCGAGATGCTAATTTTCAATTTTCTTCTCAAAAATGACAACTAACTAAATTTTTTTATATTTATTGTTAAATGGAAAAAAAATTCTGAGTCCCTGTGTAAAGATAGTTTTCTACCTTTTTCGTGTATAGCAGCGTAAAAAAAACTAATAAACAAAAAACTATCTTTATTCAATAAAAAATCTTAATAAAAATAAGATTTGTTTTTTATAGGTTGTTTTTCAAAAATATTTTTTTTTTTGGAAAACAATCTCTCTTTCACGGTATGCTCTCTTACTTTTTTTCACATCATTTTTTTTTTCTTTCCTCACCCTCACTGACACTAACTTTGGTCTTTGCTCTCCATAGATCTCTCTCTCTCTCTCTCTCTCCATGTTTCTCTTCCCCTTTATAACACAATTCTCTTATTAGATTTTTTTTCCCCCTCATTATTTAGTAATTATTTCATTCATCTCTACCAACTTGCAAAGGAAAACATATTTGCAGTGATAATTATTTCATTCTTCTACCAAAATCCCAATTCTTTACTTTGAATTTCAAACTTGATTTTATTTTATTTTTTGGCGTAAATGCACTTTTAGTCCCTATATTTTGGCCCTTTTTCCATTTTGGTCCTTACATTTCTATTTCACCATTTTTAGTCCCAAAACCAATTAACGTTTGTTATTTTAGTCCTTTCCGTCAGTCAACAGACAGAAATAACGGAAGTGACTAACGGAAAGATTAAAATATTATTAAAAATTTACTGTAGCAGTCATCAAATAAAAAAAAAAAATCAAGATTTATGTTCATCTTTAGTAAGAACACTTAAGAACACAGACCCTCTACTTTAATATTATAATAGGAAACTGAATATATAAACCAAAAAATTCAATCTTTGTGAGAGACGGAGAAGGAAAGATAGATTGAGAGAAATAGAGAGGTAGAGGACCATAGATTGGTGGGTGGATCTGAAGGAGGCTAGATGGGCGAGTGGGTCTGACAACGGCGAGATAGGTGGGTGGTCTGAAGGAGGCGACGGCGACGGCGACGGCGGCGAGATCGTGTTAGCTTCTCGGCTTTGAGAATCGGTGTTAGCTTCTCGACTTTGGTTGGGTTTGTAGATCAGAGATCGTGTTAGCTACTCGGCGGTGTAGATCTGTGGCAAAGGCGATGACGGTCCAGTGAGGCTGAGGCCTGAACCTGTGGCACGATCAAACCAGCGAAGGTTGGGCACGATCAGAGATCGTGTTGCTTGGGTCTGAGGATGGAGGCGACGGCGACGGCGGCGAGATCTTGTTAGCTTCTCAGCTTTGAGGATCGGTGTTAGCTTCTCGGCTTTGGTTGGGTTTGTAGATCAGAGATCGTGTTAGCTTCTCGGCGGTGTAAATCTGTGGCACAATCAGACCGGCGAAGGTTGGGCACGATCAGAGATCGTGTTGCTTGGGTTTGAGGATGGGGGCTTTGGAATTTATGAGTTTTTTTTATTTATGGTGTTTTTATGCTGAATTTTCTGGGTTTATGAATTTGGTTTTTGGGTTTATGAATTTTATTTGCTGGAGGTTTCGTTGTTGATTGAAAGATGAGAAAATCTGGGTTTGAGTTGTGATTTTGTATATTTGGGTTTTGTGGTTTGAGAAAATCTGAGAAGATATGCTGCTAGGTTTGTGTTTGTGTTTGTGTTTGTGTTTGGTTGACAAGAAAGGGTAAGAAAATGCAAGTAAATCTGGGCATGTGGTCATGTGTTTAAAATCTGGGCCTGTGTTCTTAAGTGTTCTTACTAAAGATGAACATAAATCTTGATTTTTTTTTTTTTTTTTAATCTGATGATTGCTACAGTAAATTTTTAATGATATTTTAATCTCTCCGTTAGTCACTTCCGTTATTTCTGTCTGTTGACTGACGGAAATGACTAAAATAACATGCGTTAATTGGTTTAGGGACTAAAAATGGTGAAATAGAAATGTATGGACCAAAATGGAAAAAGAGGCAAAATGTAGGGATTAAAAGTGCATTTACGCCTTTTTTTTTCTCTAAGAAATTTTTGGTTTGATGGATTCTAGGTAGTTTTTTTTTGCACATAAAAGTGCTAAAAATATATATAAAAAAATAAAAAAGTAGAAGAAAGAAAGAATGAAGTAAAAGGCGAAAAATTTTAAACATAGTGCCTATACTGCTCTAAATTGCTTTTACATAGGATAATCTTTACGGTTAATTAATAATATTGTTATATAATGAATGATAATTGTTTAGGGGAATTGTATTTGATGGTAGATACATAATTTAGATACTATGCAGTGATAATATATCATGTAGATACATTATATAAATACATAATTTTGAGTAATATTAAAAACTTATGGTTGACTATAGTAAACAATTAGTGTACCAGCAAAAAGAATAGACAATTAAAAGTTATTGTTATTTGTATTTATTAAAGATGTATTCCCTTGTCAATTTTATGTATATAGACAAATGGTTGATATATATATATATATATATATATATATATATATATGTATGTATGTATGTATGTATGTATGTATGTATGTATGTATGTATGTATGTATGAACGTTACTGTCCATATATATAAGCAAGATGAGTGGTAAAGATCATGAAAATTTGACAACTAATATTAATTGTATCTATTGTCAAAATTTTAGTATGAAAACCAAATTCATTCTTGGTTTTTATTTTTATTTTATTATTTTATTTTTTTTTTTTTTTTTTTTTTATGATGATGCATAGAAAATCAGTAAGCTGAATGCTTCGAGCTTCAATGGGCTAATGGTTGCTTGGAAGGCCTGAAAAGAAAGAAACACAAGATCAAAGGTGACCAAGGTAAACCGGCCAAGAACTCTCGGATACTTAAGTTAGTTTTTCCTTTAGAACTCAAGAATTCTAACTTTAGGAGTAGTGGAAACTTACCTCAATTTGATGTGAATGAGTCCTTATATAGAGAGCTTTGGAGCGGTTACTTGTTTAGTTACTTCCCCAATATTTGTGGAAGTTAGAAGGTTCAGGCTTAACTTCCACAATTGCTATAGAAGTTAGAATGTTTAATCTTATCTTTTAATCTGCCATTGGAAGTTAAGTACTTATTAAGAAGTTATGGCAATAAATAAGGATCTTGTTCGCATTACAAAATAGTACCCCATGGTCCAAATCTCAAACTTACGTAGGTAAATCCATTTCTAGAAATTTCCTAAGTGTTGGGAGATCGTCCAGGTCACTTCGTGAGCTGGACGACCCTTTTGGTCTTGGATGACCTTTCTGGTCCTGGACAACCCTTCTGGTCTTGGACGTCCTTGATGGTCTTGGACGACCTTTTTGGTCTTGGATGACCTTGATGGTCTTGGACGACCTTTATGGTCTTAGACGACCCTTCTGGTCTTGGACGACCTTTTTGGTCCTGGACGACCCTTCTGGTCTTGGATGACTTTGATGGTCTTGGACGACCCTTTTGGTCTTAGACAACTTTGATGGTCGTAGACGACCCTTCTGGTCTTGGATGACCTTTCTGGTCTTGGACGACCCTTCTGGTCTTGGACGACCCTTCTAGTCTTAGACGACCTTGATGGTCCTGGATGACCCTTCTGGTCCTGGATGACCCTTCTGGTCTTGGATGACCTTGACGGTCTTGGACGACCCTTTTGGTCTTGGACGACCCTTCGAGTCTTAGACTACCTTTCTGGTCTTGGACGACCCTTCTGGTCTTGGACGACCCTTCGGGTCTTGGATGACCTTTTTGGTCTTGGATGACCCTTCGGGTCTTGGACGACCCTTTGGGTCTTAGACAACTTTTCAGGTCTTGGACGACCTTTTTGGTCTTGGACGACCCTTCGAGTCTTAGACAACCCTTTTGGTCTTGGACGACTCTATGGACAAATAAGAGATAGTCTGATTTTTAGTTCATCATTAGTTGGCCCCTTTGTCCACGAGTCGTCTTGGTCACTGTAGCAAAATTCTTATCCACTATTCATTTTTGGCATGTGTCGATGTTTCATTGGTCAATTGGCATGCCATGTGGTGTCATTGTTGTGGTCAGTTTTCGATGCCTCAGATTGTGCTACATGTCATGATCTCATTGGTCAACCTATTATGTCGATTTGTTTACCAAGGAGATTGCCACATGTCAACTTTTGGTTGGTCCACGACAACCCGTTGACTTAGAGCCTATAAATAGGTACAATCTCTCTCTTGCCCTCTCATTTTTCTGATATTTTCCTTTGCCATCTCATCCAGGAGCCTTGTCTAGTCATCCTCGTCCTTAGGCTTTCATCAGGTACTTCTTCTTCTTTTTCGTCCTTAGGTTTGCCTTAGAAAATTCTGTATTTTTCCTATCATGTCTTCGTCTAGTGGTAGTACTGTGAGAAAGACGAGTATCAGGACAAGTCCAATGGTAGTAGCAATAGCACCGAGAGTAGTAGTAATAGCTTTAGTTCCCAAGATGAGCATTATTCGTCTGGGGTTCCTGTAGTTCCTTTGAAGGTCTTCTAGGAAGAGATGAGGCAGAGGGCAACTTCCAGTTCTAGAGCTAGCTCGTCAAAGAAGGCTGAATCGTCCAAGACTCCTTCTCAAGACAAGAAGGAGAATGTCATCTATAGTTGATTAGGGATCATAGTTCTTCTGATAGGTTACGGAAGACAAAATTTTTCTTCGTCTTTGGAAATTGGGCTGGGGACCCAATTGATGTAAATAGAACTCCCTTCCCTCCTTTTACCAGTGCTCTAGGCTGTCTTCGTCCTGAGGGTATGTTTTC
Source organism: Quercus glauca (assembly GCA_023736055.1). Classification (NCBI taxonomy): domain Eukaryota; kingdom Viridiplantae; phylum Streptophyta; class Magnoliopsida; order Fagales; family Fagaceae; genus Quercus; species Quercus glauca. Next base: position 16,924,138 of record CM043318.1, on the reverse strand, counting down.
TTTGAAGTTTACTTCGTCTTTTAATTTGCTCTTTCCCTCGTCTAACAATTCTTCTCGTACATGCAGATGTTACTTGTCCACTCTTAGACGACTATAGAAAGAGCCTACAGTTATCCTGATAGGTCCTTCCATAATTTGGCAACACTGCGTCGTCTTAAGCCCATTAAGGAGAATCTCATTCACGAGGAGACTACTCATTAAAGTAAGAGTCGTCTTTCAAAATTTTTTTTTTTTAGTCGTCTAATTCTTCATGCTTTCTCCAGTATAAGGCTAGCCACCATAAAGGAGAACAAGGGTAAGAATGTTGCCAGTGGGACTAAGGAGGAGGAGGAAGTCCAAGTCCTCTAGGACTAACTAGTTCCTTTGGTCGTCCAGAACCCCACCGTCCAACCTCATGCTGGGAAGAGGAAGGGTATCTCCAGAGATGTGGACCTTGTAAGCCTTCCTAGTCGTCGACATCGGAAGAAGGTCAGAACTGACAAGGCCTCTTCTAAGACCCCTTCATACAAGGCCCCCAAATCCAAAGATGCGACAGCATACCTAGACGAATTGGCTGTGAACTTGGTCTCTTCTGAAGTTCCTCCTTCAGCCGTCCAGACTGAAGCTCTTCATCCTTTTGTTGGTAGACCTCCTCGCAAGACTCATCCTTCAACTCTTGTTGAGGCTCCTCCTATCTTGGTGTTGGACAAAGGCCATGCATTTTCTTTGTTGATTTTTTTATTTTTTATTTTTTAAGAGAGAATTTCTAACTCTTCCTCGTCCATTCCTATGTCAAGCGATGAGTTAAGTGACGATATTAAGGTTCTGGCCAAAAAGAACAAGGAGTTAGAGGACGAGCTTCATCTGAAAAAGGGAGAGAGGATCAGGCTTGGCGAGAAGCTTACTTGTCTTCAGGCGGTAGAGAAGGAGCTGGGGAATCAAGTTGAGGAGCTTAAGGAGACTCATGTTAGTCACCTTGAAGGAAAAGGCCAAGAGTTATCCTCGTCCTTAGAGAAAGCAATGGACAAAGAAATCGAAGCCTTCAAAACGTCTGACGAGTTCACTAGGCGTCTGGACGAGCAATATGCTGCTGGCTACAAAGACTTTCACTCCGATGCTAAGGAAGCCTATCCTGAGATGGACTTTAATGTCTTCAAGGTTCCAACTGCTGCTGAGAGTTCTTTACTTCAAACGAGCTTGGAGGATGTAAATATCATAGATGATACCTCTACTGAGCCTTCCAAGGACAATCCAAAGTCTGGGGATGCTCCTAGTGGTTTATCAAAGTAACCTTCAATCTAACTTTGTTTTAATCAAACTAAAAAGCTGATCTGTTAGTCAAGCTAGATGAGACTACAAGATTAGTTGAGATTCTTGTTGTGGAGAACACCTCATTAGAAGAGAAGGTTAAGAATCTTAAGGTTAAGCTTAGTCAAGCTAAAACTCAAATAGAGAGGATGTCTAGTGCAGAGCTTGATGAGGTCTTAAGTGCTCAAAAGCCTAGTTCTGATAAGACTGGCTTAGGATATGCTGTCTCCTCCGGCCCCTCCTCTTCCATGGCTTCTGGATCAAAGACTGTCTTTGTGCCACAATCTGAGAAAGGTAATAAAGGTATGAAGTCCAAAACTGATTTGACTAATTCTAAATCCTTTGTTAGACCTCATGTTTGTCACCATGGTGGTGTTTCTGGACACATTCGTCATAATTGCTTTAAGTTGTATCCTCATAAGCAATTGTCCAAACGGTCACAGGTTTCCTCTCAAGGACTTACACCTTTGTTTGGAGAGTTATTAAAAACTTTGAGTTTTTTAACTCAATTTTAGGAGAATTTTAATTCTTCTATGTCCTTTAGTAGACATACTAAGACACGTGCCTTTTCATCTTCATGGTCAAAGACTCGTGCTGTGTGGGTGAGAAAGGAGTTTAAGACATAATTGTCTTTTCTATTTGTCCTCTGCTTTAATTCTTTCTATCTAAAGTAGGACTCTCTTTGCTTGATTTCTTATCTACTTTTGGAATCATGCTTTCATGCATCTGCACCTTTCTATCATGCCTTCATACGTATGCATCTTTCTATCATGCTTTCATGTTGTTTTTCTGTTTTTGTTTGGTTGTTTAGTTTTTTATTTCGTTTTGTTTTTCAAAATAAAAGGAGAAAAATCAAAATCAGAAAAATACAAAAATAGTGTGTGTTTGTGTACATTGGTACTTGTGTACCTTGGATGGCCGTTGAAACAAAATTTTCTAAATTTTGTATCTTTTGTAACTTAGATGAGCATCTCTATGCACAACTAAGCAAGTGAGTTTTGTGGCTCTTGTTTGTGATGAGTAAGGTTAAGTGATCTCTTATACTTAACACTCATATCATTCTTTTTGGCAGGTATGACTAGAAAATTCTAAAAGAAATGCATAAATAACCATCTCACCACTGTTGCCCGCCAATCATAATAAGACATCTGTATGCTTCAGCATAGCAAAAGTGTGATGTCAATGACATTTGTGTGCTACAGCATAGCAAAATTGGAATGTCAAATATCATTGGGTATTTCTTTTCTATCTCTCATATGCACATGCATGATATGCTCAATAAAATAAAATATGCAAAGAAAAATAAAAAGCAAAAAGATAAAAAATGCTTTTAAATATGATTGCAAGCGTGTATTCTAGGAGATGTGGGAGTTATAGGATGTACCTCGAAGGTGATAATCCCCATTAAACAGTTATGATTGTGTGTGAGTTAAAGTGATTTTCTCATATCTCAAACAGACCCTAATAGTACCACATATTTTCAGCAATAAGCGGTATCCAAACAGACCCTAATAGAACCACACATTTTGAAGTTTGTTTGTTTTTTCAATTCGATAGTTATAATAGAAGAGGGAAGATTGGAATCTGTAATGTCTCCATTGATAGCTATATCTAATTAGAATACACTATCTTTTCAAACAAAGCAACCTAACACTAACTACATTTTAATTAAGGTTTGATTAGATTTCCTTGAGCAAATTTTAATTAATATGTATATTCTATTCTAAAAGGTCTCTAATTGACTTTTTATTTATTAATACTTATTGAACGAAGGTTAAATTACAAATTACACCTCTAACTTTGACTTAATTTTTAATTCAGTTCTTTAAGTTTTACTCTATATCATTTTAGTCCTTTAACTTTCATTTGTTTTCATTGTATTCCTTCCATCAAATCCACATTGGACAATATTAAACTAATAGCAAGATTAGACAATATTGACGGAATGACTAAACTAAAAACATATTTAAGTTAAGGATTGAAAAAAAAAATGAAACTTGAATGACTAATTTGAAAATAAGTTAAAGTTGGAGGATGTAATTTGGAGTTTAAACTTAAATAAATATGTTTATATAAAAATAGATTTTCTTGATCATTACATGGGATGTGGATGGGTAGAAAACTAGATATGTAATTGTAGTCCATTTTATTTCTATTTTATTTGTGAAAAAGTAATGGATGACGTAAAACTGACCCGAATATCATGATTGCTACACATTTGATAATTGCCATGCACTTAGTCTGCAATTACGCAGTCTACATCAAACAATTATTATATAGTCCAAAATTTTAAGATTATAACTTTTCAAGTTTTTGAAATTTTCAAACAATAACCAAAAGACTTTGGAAGTTTTGAACAATGACCAAAGACTTGGTGAGATGTTAACAAGATTAAAGACTTCTAATGGTGTCATTCATTTTCATGATTAAACGTATCTGGCATATCAATGACTTAAAACGAGCTGCAATTATTTTCTTCCACAAAAAATTTTAAGAGATAAAGCTACAAATTAAACTTTTCTTACTTGTTATTTTGGAAAACTCTGTCATCCCCATAAGTCCACTCCCCCTAGTAAATTATCAAAATATTACAAATGTATGTATACGTATTTAGAAAAAGCTAGTCCATGTTACGAAAGAGCAATCCAAAAATTCATGTCTTATATTGTTTAAGTTGCACCAATCATATTTTTGTTACCCATTTATCATTGTTTTGCAATACACTTTATTACTCTAAAAAATTTAGTACAATTTGTAGTATCTTTAAAGTTTTAGTAATAAGGGTATCAAAGATTAAGAAATAGAAATAACATTAGGTATATAAGAAAAAGAAAAAAAGAAAAAAAAAAAACAGTGCTACTTATTAAAAATAGGAAAGATGAAGTTGGCTACGCCATTGTATGCATGAAATACAATACCAAATTGGACCCTCTAGACGTTATCAGTTATCACCTTATGTTCAACTTTTATTAATTGGAGTATTCTCATGTTGTAGCTTGTAGGTCATGACTCATGACTATACCACTACCAAATTGGACCCTCTAGACGTTATCACTTTATGTTCAACTTTTATTTAGTTTTTTTTTTTTTTTTTGCTGGGATTATTAAGAAATTTTCTGCTATTACAATGATCTTAGATACAATATTCCTAAGGGTGTTTTTCATAAGTGCTTCCACTCTAGTAATGTAAACTTCCCTTTAAACCAATGGGTTGAGTACTGGCTTTTTTATTTGTGAAATTGGCATGTGCCTAAATTATAATGATTTAATTAATAATTATGCCAAGAGGATGCCTTTGTCTTATTTTCTGTGTCCTTGACAATATGCTAAATGTGTAGCATAAATGTCACAATAATAAGTTAATTATTTCCATTAACTGATGGTCCAAAATAGGCAAAGACATTTCCTTAAAATGAAAAGAAAAAAAAGAAAAAGAAAAAGAAAAAGAATATATATATATATATATATATATACACACACATAATCTACATTAATAAAAATTTATCCACTACAGGTATCGGACTGAGTGAATTGAAATCTAAAGTATTTTTTTTATGGGATTATTATTATTTTTAAAAAATAATAGATAGGATTATTATGATACTTGATTAATTATAAAGAGTTTTTTTATATGAGTTCGACTTTTATAATGATGAGGTGTAAAACCTATGTTTTACACCATTTAATAAGAAATTACCACATCAGCATTTTGCTTAAAATTTAATATATCCTACCACACCTAATAACATCTCAATAAACTCCTAATTTGGTTGGATTTATTTATGGGTATTAGAACTGATTGGATGTGGTTGTGCTTATTCTTAAATATGTAATAAGATGATGTGGCATATTAAGATTGGAGGGATAAAACATGGGTTTTACACCACGTCCTTACAAAATTTAATCTCTTTTTATATATACCTAATTCGGATAACCTGATTTTCTGACTTTCTAATGGTGTTTCGCTTAAATTAAAAAATTTATAAAAAAAAAAGAAAAAAGAAAAAAGAAAAAAAGGGACTTATAATGATGTTACACATTTTCAAGGTTAAAGGAATCAGGCACATGAATGGCATAAAACTTATTCAGATAACATGATTGATACATGTTAATTGGTTTCGACAAAATTTATCTATAAATCTACAATTTGCACCAAACAATTCTTCAATAGTGCAAAATTCCAAGACTATAGCAAACAAAGAAAAAAAAATTCCGAGACTTGAATTTTCAAAGTCTTTGGATGTTCCAAACAATGATAAAAAACTTGTTGAAACTTGAAACACTAACATGATTAAAGTCTTCTAATGGTGTTTCCCTCAACTACAAAAAGGACTTGTAAATTGTAATAGTGTCACACGTTTTCAAGGTTGAAGGAATCTGACATATGAATGACATAAAACTTATTTTGATAACATGATTATTACATGTTAATCAGTTTCCACACATTTTGTCTATAACTCGGCAATTTCATCAAACAATTCTTATATAGTCCAAAATTCGAAAACTATAGCGAACAAAGAAAAAAAAATCCTGAGACTTGAATTTTCCAAGTCTTTGGAAGTTCCAAACAATGATCAAAGACTTGTTAAAATGCTAATATGATTAAAGTCTTCTCATGGTGTTTCTTCCAAAAAAAAAAAAAAAAAAGACTCCTGAAAGTGTCACACATATTCAAAATTGAAGGAATTTGGCATATTATTGACTTAAAAAATGAATGATATCATTTTCTCTCATATAAACTTTTAGAGAAAAAGCTACTAATTAAACTTATCTTAGCTGTTACCCCTAAGCTAACTCCCTCCAATTAGTTGTAATTAAAATATTACATATGGATGTATACATATTTAGCAAAGGGCCGTCCATTATGTAACAAATAATAATACCTTAAGGGTAATTATGAAAGTAAATTATTTGCACTCTCACCAAATAACAAGAAATATGAGTTTTTACATAATGGAAAAAAAAAAAAAAAAAGATTTTGAGCATATGCCTAATGCATCAAGCATTGAACAATTTTGATACGGTCTAAAAAAGATTATATGCTGGTTATAGAATTGGCATTTTAGGCTAATCTATATTTATTACTACAAGCTGAAGCGTAGTATTTAATGTTACTACACTCCAATTGAGCCACCTCATCCTCCACCTCATACTTTTTTAAAAAAATAATTTTTTCCTTTATGATTTCTCTCTATTTTTTATTTAAAAAAATTAAATATAGATCATGGGCAAACATGTTAATGCACTCTATTAAGATGACTATTCATCTCCTTCTCAAAAAAAGAAAAAAGAAAAAAAAAAAGATGACTATTCATCTGCTACTAATTTACTACATATACTAAATCATCTCAATTGTTATCCATACAACATGAGTTATTATCTTCAGTTACGACAATTCACATCCTTCCATCCAAAATTGGAATTTGAAAGCAAAACGGTTTCTTTGTAACATAAATGCAGAGTTAGAGTCCTCTATTCAAATCACTCTTCCACTTCCAATGCCTAATCCAAATCTTATATATTCTGCCTGTAAGCTCTCTCTCTCCATCTCCACTTTAGTTTTTTTCCCCCAAATTTCTGTACTTAGCCAATGCTCGGTGAATATGCAAGACAAAGGTGTGTAAACTATCAAGAATTCAATTCCACTATTGATTATCGCTTACAATCCCAGAGGAATTTATTGATTCTTTATTGAAATTTTGGGTAATCAATTTCTTTTACTTATTACTCTTGATTTTTGTTTAGGTGTGTCTCACAATGTTGAATTACCACTATATTTGTATCGCATCTTCTAATGACTTTTTGAATGGTTAGTATTTTTTGTTTAACATTAAGACTAAATGCTAATTTGATCACAATATGCATGATGTTATATTTCTAGAAGGTAGCCAACCAATCAATGTAACTCATGTTTTTAAAAAAAATATTATTATTATTATTATTATTTTGTATTTTTTCATTTAGTCACAATACAAATTGTATTTTGACCAACCATTGGCACTGGTGCCCCTATCTATGTGTTTAGCAATATTCATGAACTCTTCTCTTGGGTATGTATTTTGACTTATTTTCTTTACATATACAAATTTTGGTCTGTAAAAAATGTGTGCCTCTATTATTTTTGAGGTATCTCTCTCTCTCTCTCTCTCTCTCTCTCTCTCTCTCATTACATTTTTCTTATGTGTATCATGTTTGTATTTATCTATCTACTTTTATATATATAATCTTTTGATGCCTTTTTTTTTTCCTGCCCTTAAGGTTGGCCCTTACAACAAATAGATTTCATACTAAACAAAAACTCAATTATGTTGTCATCATTTTTGTTTGTTTGTTTGTTTTTTTTTTTTTTTTTTAATTTTTAAGGGATATTGAAGGAGAATAAAAGTGACTTTTAGAGTAGCTTGGAGTTCCAATCTTTCTAGGTAGACATAAAAGTTTGAACTATTTTATACAAAAATTATTGTGTATATATGTCAATTTTTCTTAACATAAAACTTATCTGCTTGGCATATTTTGTCTATGGAAGCCAAATAGAATCACTTGGCATTTCTTCAATAGCGGAATTGTCTCCCTCTAAAGACTCATATCTTAATGAATTTGACATCTCTACTTAGTAAGCTTCTATTCTCTCTCTTTCTTACCCTATTCTCACAATTCAATATTTTATTACAATCACCAGATAAAAAATATCTAGATTGTTATTTTGATTGTTTGATCTCTTTGTGTTAGTGGATTCTCATAATTTTGATCATATTGTATTCATAAGGTAATCGATTAGGGTTTGGAATTATTTTTTGTAATGAGATTGTAATTATGGGTTACTTGGATTAAAGTGTTTTTATAGTTGTTTAGAATGAAAAAATATCAATATATTTTGTGGAAGATATTATTGTAACATTAAATTGACTTGATTCTTTTAACATTCATTTAGTGATAATCAAACTATAAATTGTTAGATTTTTTTTAGAACTCAAAAGTTTTATACATAACTTTTTTTTTTTTGAGAAACATTTTATACGTAACTTATTGTATAGAAAATGATATTTTGATTTTTTTTTTCTTTAAGTAGTGAAATTGAAGTAAACGTGTTCAATAGACTTTGTTTGTTGTTTGAGGACTTAGAATGTGGTGGAGTTGGGACATATTCCAACTCTATAAATGTGTAATAATCATTGCTTTGATTTATACAAATTTTTATAATTTTGATAATATATATTTTTCACCTTTATATATGTTTTTTTTTTTGGGTTACATTCGTTTGTGTGATTATGGTTGGTAATAATTTCTATGCAATATATAGTCTTATTAATTGAATTTTCACTTTAACATTGTCCTATGTTAGTCATTATCCTTTGTAAGTGAGCTATGTTTGGATGATAAGGTGCTATGTGTCATTTGGATTGACATATGGCAAATTTCAACAATTAATTTCTCAATAATTGTTGAAATTTGAAAATTTTCTTTGCAATTCAAAGTAATTGTAAGTAAATAAGAACCAAATGATTATTTTTGAAAATTGCTCGTGTTAATATCTTTTCAAAAATATACCTAACTTTTCATCTAATTATTTGAAATTTGTTAAAAGAATCTTAAATTTCTAGAAATTGCATTTGACAATGCAAAAATTCACCGAGATAAAATCTTTAACTAATGAAGGATTAAAATATATTTAAGTTTCAAGACTTGCATTTCTTAATTTTAGATTGAATGTTTAAGGATTGTGTTCTTTGAAAAGATATGGATATAAGGTGGGCTTATTAAACTAAATATCTAATAATAAATATTCAAATTACAAACGTTACTATATATTAGATACAAATGTTTGACTATTCAGCCACTCAAATTGATTTCAACTTTTCATTTTCCTTTTTCTAATTTCAAGTAATTATTAAAATTGAATAGTTCATTATCTTTTTAATGGATACAATTAAAATTTCAAGAATAATCTACAACCCAAAGATGAGTTTTGTATCTCTTCGTTTATTTACAGTTACAATGTTTCCTCTTCCAAATTTTTAGTTTTTCACAACCGTATTTCTCTCTCACTCACACATCAATCATTTTTTATTTAAGCTTTACAATATATCTACCAATGTACATTCTAGATACGATCACCCCATCATTTACCAAAAAAAAAAAAAAAGTTCAATACTATTTGTTCTCTAGATTTTTCAATCAAGTTTTAGTTTTCACCATTTTGAGAAGACACCGATTGTTTTTGTCAGAGATTTTCAAAGTTAAGTCGGCAATAGGATGACCATTGAGTTGAACAAAACGCACAAATAGAAATGAACTTTTTTTTTCCTTTTCTTTTTGGTATTCTTACATTTAGTCTATGTGAAGTGATTTTGCTGTTTTCCTTCCCAAATTTTTTAATGATATTGGCTTTTGTTACTCTTAATTAACTTAGAATTGGCAACACAATTTTAGTTAATTTGAGTTTTTTTGGTAAGTTTCTACTTTGCTTATTTGATCATCTTTAAGGAAAATATCAAAAAAAGAACAAGACAAAATATAATTTACTCTAGAGCATCATTATGCTATTAATGTTTTTATGTATAGATACTTGAGGAACTTGTGATTATTTTCTGTTTTGGAATTCCAATTATTCTTTTGTCTAGCTTTCTAGATTAATTTTTAGGGGTGCAAATGATAGCCTAGAGGTAAATACATTCTTTGTGGCGTTCCCATATTTGTGGTTCAAATCCCACCATCCCCCCTCCACCACTATCTACCTATGAAAAAAAAAAAAAAAAGAAGGTTAGTGTTTGTGTTAGTTTGATTAACATTTTATGTCCCATTATTTGCTTATATCTTTCATATATGCAATGCTTAATTCATATAACATTTTTGAATTAATCTTTTGTTCCCCCCCCCCCCCCCCCCCTTTTAGTCTCTTTGTGATTTTGAAATTGCACAAATTCTGTTTCATAAAACCAGATTAAGCTTATGTTGTGGTAACAACAAAAACAATGCCTAAGGTGCCCCCACTTTTGACAAATTAAGCATTACACCACATAAACTTCTCAATAGGGTTGATTTCTATGATGAAGTCATTGGTATTTGTAATGCAAGTCTTAATGGAGAGTGAACTTTTAAATTCCATAAGTATGTACAACATATGGAACAGGGAAAAGAATTTATTTGTACAAAGTTTTGAATAATAGTTTTTGAATAGTTTTGTATAACTACTCTATAATTGTCGTAGTTTAAATTTGTCAATGTCACCTTCATTTGGAAGAGAAACCATGAAAAACAAAGAGCAAACTAACATAGTTGATAGTGATTAAAAATTCTTTGATTAATTCCTCTTGGTTGAATGTGTACACTCCTTTTAAAAAATATCTTAATATCACTAAGTTGAAGGTAGTATACTATTTAATCATTTTGCCAAATTTTTGTATTAAAGTTATAGATTCTATCTTCTAATAGATGTTTGTGTTGGATGATTTATATATCTATAATCAGTTATTCAAACTAAGAATTCCCCATCATATGTTACTCTCTAAAGATCTTATTAACTATATAGATGTTACTTTTGGATTAATGAGACAATATTAACAAAACATGACTTTTATATAATTATATCTAGATGATACTGTAATGTTATGATGGATAGGTTGGTCTTATTTTACTATATAATCTAAGTAATCATATGGTTTATGAATTTGAAGAGTTTTATATTGCAGGATTTATTCAAATGTTCATATGATGAAAAAAATTTTGTTTTTTGAATTTTATTTTATTTTATATTTTCACTTTATGATATATGATTTATTGATTATGAGAAAGAACGAAATGTTGATCTATGTTTAGGAGAAAAATGTACCTATAAGAGTTGATTCGCATGTATCTGTTTAGTAATTAACAAAGTATATATGGTTACAACTTGGTCTAATAGTTCTCACACTATAAAATAAGAGATTACTTTTTTTATTGCATTGTGTTTCATATTTTTCCGCGCATTGCGCGGGTCTGCAACTAGTTAGATATAAAAGATGGAGTAATCTAATAAGTAGCTCTTGTGATTTAGCATGAAGCAAAATAAAAGTGAATTGTTGTCAATAGTTGATCTAGATTCGACATACTAAAAAGGCTTTAGAAATGTGTCATTGACAAGGGATGAGAATACAACTGAAATACACAAAGAATTTTATTGGCATATATATAGTTTCCTTAGCAAAAAGAATGGAAAATATCTTCAAAATTGAATCTGAGTTCTGTTTTTTGGATACTCTCAAAAGAATGTAAGTTTATAGCTCTACTAAACCAAACAGTTTTGACATTTTTTTTCCATTACAAAGGAAAGAAAGAAAGAAAAAAATCATCTATTATTAATATTCTAACTAGTATGGAACTTGTGCTTACGCACATGAATGATGAATTGTAGTAGTGCTATTAATATTAGTTTGAGTTATTATATATATAGGACGTTAATTCAATCAAGACATTTGAAGTACTAAAATGATTTTTCCTTGCAATTTTAATGATATTGGTTACTCCAAGTTTTTTTTTTTTTTTTTTTTTTGAGAAAAAAATATGGGGGGATTTATGGTTATATTATACCCCCGGGCAGAGCACACACACTTAGGGATGTGATGCCCACCAACGGACTCCTGCTGAAAGCGGGAATCAAACCTGAGTGTATTAGGTAGAGTGGACGAACCATGCCCAGCTGAGCCAAGCCCCCGTTGGCACTCCAAGTTTTTATTACAATGCTATTATGTATATAATTTTGAAAATCACTATTAGACACTGCATATACAATATCAATTGACTATCATTGTCTGTGAAATTCTACTAATTACAACACAAAATAAAATAATAAATTGGTTCAATGGTATCTTTATCTCCTAAATTGAATGAGGAATAGGTAAATGTGATCGTTGAGCTCAATTACAGTTTGTTACGTTCAAGATCTTCGCATACAAAATATCTAAATAAAAACAGTATAAAAAAATATACTCATTAGTTCAAAAAAAAAATCTAAATAATTTAATTTGTATGAAAAGCTAATAAAGGCAAAATCTAATTGTGATTCTAATCAAATTTTCTCTAAGATTTGGGGTTATATATATATATCATAGTGCAATAAAAATGTGGGAAACCATATACATCCTTCATCAGTCGCACCATATACAAGCAATGATTAGGAATTTCAAAACCATAATCATTATAAATGAGAACTGAGCAATGATTAGAAATTCCCAAACCCTTTAAGATCTTGATTGGTCTTTTTTTACTTATATATTTGGCATGGGCCTAAATTAAAATAATTTAGTTAAACAGTTATGCCAGGGCCTAGGAGGATGCCTTTTTCTTATTTTGCAGTGTCTAGCATAAAAGTCATCAGTTCATCATTTCCATAAAGTGCTGATCCTCCATAATAGCCAGCGACAAAACATAAATAATAGTATCAATATGAGCTAATAGAAATGTAAAGTAGAAAGGATTATTCACAACCACAAGACCTTAATTTTCCAAGTCATTGGCCCAACCCATAAATAAAGCTAAGACGAGGGATTAGAATTGTCTACATGTGCCTGATAATTGTAGTTATGGTGTCTCGTCTATAAATACACGAATCTATTCAATCTTATTTTCTAAAAGAACACCCAAAATGTTTCATGTCATTCCTTACCTTTGATTTCTAAAACCCAGAGCAAATATGGAGCGGGTATTACTCTTACTCATTTGCTTCCCCTTGCTTTCTCAACCTAATAATTGTTCCTCTTCTCTCTCTTCTTTTTCCTCATTTAATTCATCAACGCCTCTTTGCCATTCTGACCAAAGCTCTGCTTTTGCTCCATTTCAGAAACTCTTTTTCTGTTTATGTTAGTTCTTTTTTTAGTTGTGATTCTCATCCTCCGAAGAATTTGTGGAAAATGGGTACAGATTGTTGTGGGTGGGATGGGGTCACTTGTGATATGATTACAGGTCATGTCATTGCTGTCGACCTCAGTTGCAGTCGGCTTCAAGGTCCCTTCCATCCTAATAGCACCCTTTTCTCTCTTCGCCATCTCCAGAGGCTCAACCTCGCTTACAACGAGTTCTATTTCTCCGCAATTTCATCTAAATTTGGTGGCTTTACGAACATGACGCATCTCAACCTCACTTACTCCTTTGCTAGTAATTTCCCATCCAAAATCTCCCACTTATCCAAACTGGTTTCACTTGATCTCTCTGGGAATTATGGCATGAGAATAGAAACGCCGAGTCCGAAAAGGCTTGTTCAAAACCTAACCCATCTAACTGAACTTGTTTTGGATGATGTTAATGTGCCTTCTGTTCCACCTAATTCTTTCATGAATTTGTCTTCCTCTTTGACATCTCTTATTCTTCGTGATTGTGGATTGAAAGGGAGATTCCCAGATAATATATTCCTCCTTCCAAAGTTCAAAATTCTAGAAGAGGTTGATCTTTCACATAATCCTCTCTTACCATTACACACGTATAGCTATACTTCAATCATTATTTTTTTCTTCTTGCAACATAAGTGAGTTCCCGTATTTCTTAAAATCCATGGAAAATTTAAATACACTAGTCGCTATCCCGTGCGATGCACGGGATAGTTAAATAAAAGGACAATTAACCAACATCACGTTAAGGTAAAAGAATTAGTGAGAGACTGATTTGCCCACCAAGAATTTAAAAGAAAAAAATATTGATATAATAAAATCTAAGAAATTTAGAAATAGAAAATTGGGTTAATAATATACATATTATAGACATTTTGCTAGTTAACATTTTAAAAAAATGGATCTGTCATAATTAAATAAAATACAATGGGAATAAATATTTAACTTCTATGCTTTTCTATAGTTTAGAAGTATTGTCTAATGTAGAATGTTATTGGATTGTAAGAAAGATTTTTATAAAATGTTAATACCATATATATATACTTATATTGTCAATATCTCACTGCAGGTGCATAGTTAGTAAAACCTACAAAATAATTTACAATTCTTAAATTAATAAAGCAAAATTCCCAAAAGTTATATATATACACACACTCAAAACTGATATAAATTACAAAGATAAAAACAAATCTTATTTAGTCGTATTAATAACAATATAAACAATTCAAAATATGGAACATTATCAAATTTATAACACACAATTCCATTATCTTTTACGTTGAATCCAAACAAATAATTAATCAACCAAAAATCAAAGCTTTAATTAAGAAAACAAAAAATCACATGAACACAAAATAAAAATTCTCAATAAAGCAAAAACATATAAGGTAAAGAATTAAGATCAACCTACTAAGACGCAAATACCGAAAACCTCAAAACTTAAACCTTCCAAATTTTATAGAATCCCCAAATTCTACTTCAAAACCAAACAAAACCCTTCAAATTCAAAAACTTCATATATAATATACCAAATAAAAATTTATCACACTTTGGGTTGGAAGACATAAGTTGCAGTTTTGATTTTTCTCCAAAAAATAGAGATGCTTCATTTGCCGTATACAATATAAAATAATTATTAGAAATTTCAACCCAAAAACCAAACCTACAAAAACACTATCAAAATATAGAGATTAACCCAAATACTTAGAAGAAAATAAATTCTAAACATAACAAAACAATAAGATAGAATGAAAATTTCAGACACATATGAAAGCAAATAAAAAAGACAAAACCTACGCTTTTTTTTTTTTTAGTTGAGTCTCTCTCCTTCTTATTTTTTTAATTTTAAAGTGAAGTTAAGTTTAGGGTTTTGAGATGGTAATTGCTAGGGTTTTAAGGAGAGAAGAGAGAGTCCTACCAGGAGTATAAATAATATAAACAATTCAAAACATAGAACATTATCAAATTTATAACACCTAATTCCATTATCTTTTGCGTTGAATCCAAACAAATAATTAATTGAAATTAATCCAAACAAATAATTAATCAACCAAAAATCAAAACTTTAATATAAAAACAAAAAATCACATGAACCCAAATAAAAATTCTCAATAAAGCAAGAACATATAAAAATTTACCACACCTTAAGCTGGAAGACATAAGTTGCAATTTTGATTTTTCTCCAAAAAATAGAGATGTTTTATCTGCCATATACAATATAAAATAATTATTAGAATTTCAACCCAAAAACCAAACCCATAAAAACACTATCAAAATATAAAGATTAACCCAAATACTTAGAATAAAATCAATTCTAAACATAATAAAACAATAAGATAGAATGAAAATTTCAGGCACATATGAAAGCAAATAAAAAAGACAAAACCTACTTTTTTTTTTTTTTTTTACGTGAGTCTCTCTCCTTATTTTTTTAATCTTAAAGTGAAGTTGAGTTTAGGGTTTTGAGATGGTAATTGCTAGGGTTTTAAGGAGAGAAGAGAGAGTCTTACCAGGAGTCTCTCTCTTTTTTTCTTAATCCTAAAGTTTTTTTTTTTTTTGGTGAGTCCTTTTAAAAAAAAATAAAAAATTCAAACCTAAAGTGAGTCATTTTTTTTTAAAAAATTCTAACATGAGGTATCTTAAAAAATTATAATTAATTTTTAATCTTCAATTTTATATTATATATAGATAATAATAATGATGTGATATGCCAACAAAATATATCTAATAGAATTTTACTTAAACTAAACTATTGTAACACTAATAAATATAAGAAGATATAAAACCTAGAATAAAAAGAAAATAATGGTGATGTGAAAAATTGTGGGAGCTTTAAAGGCTTCAGTTTTATATAGATATATAGATGATAATAATAATAATAATAATAATAATAATAATAATAATAATAATAATAATAAATATAGGTGATGATTTTTGTGATAAGTTGATGTAGGATAGAATTTACAATTTAATTTTTGTAATTATTTAATTTTGGTATTTTTATGCAAAAAACGTTATTTTAGGTCTAGGAGATAGAATTTACAATTTAATTTTTGTAATTATTTAATTTTGGTATTTTTATGCAAAAAACGTTATTTTAGGTCTAGGTGATTTATTTCCTTATTTTTAGGTTCATTTAATGTTTTTTTAGGTCAAATTTGGTTCTTATTATGGTTAGGTATTAATTAGGGCTTATTTTAGAATATATTTTCTTGTCCATCAAGTTTTATGGAGCCCTTAAATAGGCCTCCAAGTTTGTATACGTTTTTCAATATTATTGATAAAATAAAAAGAATCTAAAATAAAAAGAAAAAGAAAATAGTGATAATGTGGAAAATTGTGAGAGCTTCAAAGGCTTCGGTTTTATATATATATAAATTAGACCTTTCCAACAATCAAATCAATGGCAGTATTCCGACATGGTTGTTGGAGGTGAAGATGGATTCATTGAGTTACCTGAATCTTCCATACAACTCCTTGGCAAGAATTGGACACCTTCCATGGAAGAACTTGCAAATTCTTGACCTTCATTCTAACTTGCTTGAAGGAACACTTCCAGTACCTCCACTGTACACTACTTAATGTAGGATCAATAACTATAATTTGTCTAAAACTAATACTTTTGAGTGTAACTTGAGTCCTTGATATTAGAATTATGTCCTTTGTGGTAATTTACCCTTAAAACAATAATTTTTCACAAATGGTCAATTGTCAAAGGGCGTGACTCTTGTTCAGTACACTAGACCCGTTGCAATCTTGACACGTGTCATGATTGCAGCAAGTCCAATGTCATAGGACACTATACAGAAGCCACACTCATTGACAAAATGCTTTTTTTTTTTTGTAAGTTTTACCAAAAACTTGTATATGGTTTTAAAAATTATAACATACATTTCAAAAATGCTAATTTTTAAAAATGAACTTTTTAAAATAGCTTATCCAAACAAACCCTTACTAAACAAACCTCGAATCTATTTAGGAAAAATATATATATCCCTTGTGCCACTGCTGCCGTTTTTAACCTGCAATTATCCATTTTCCTCTACAATTGGCCAGTTTGCCACTCCCAATTGCCGCCTGAGCCAAATACGGACTCCAATTTAGGCTTCTAAGTTCCAGCCTTACTCACTATGCAGGTGTATCTTTTCTTTTTCTTTTTTTGGCTAAACTGCAGGTGTATCTTTTCTTTTTCTTTGTTTATGCATTTTAGTCTAAAAGAAATAGTCTAGTTTATGCTTTTGCCTTTTGAATCTTTTATAACTTTCTATTGGTTTTGTTGTGGTTTACAGCTTGCATTTAGTTATAATATTATAGTTTTGATAAATGATAGTACTATCTACTGTTTTGACAGTCGTGTATAGCTTTTGTGTTTAATTTTGTATATTATGTGTTTTGTGGTTTACATTTTTTACGATTGTTATATTATTTTAATTTATATTTAATTTTAATAGTGTTTTAAGTAATCAAATTAAGTTATTATTATCATTAAATTTAAATATAAAAAAAAGTTATTACTGTTGTTTATGATATATTATAATCAATATGATTATATTTGATATAGTATTATGTGTACTTATTTATTGAAGTATTGATACAAATACAAATTCACTTTAATTGTATTGTTTGGTTATAAATTATTTTAGTAATATAAAAGACGGTGGGGTATAAATTTTTTTAAAAAATATTTTAAATGCAGAAGTGGTGTAATAACTTTTGACTAAACTATTTCATTTTCTACCTGTGAAATACCTAAAAATACAGTATGGTAATTATGAAATTAGGACCTCCACTTTTTTCGGTCATCAATTTTTTATTTATTTTTTATTTTTTAATGTTAAGCTTGACCCCCTAGAAAAATTAATTTTCTGACTCCAGCACTAATTACCCCACACTTATCCTCGCACCCAATATTCAAATTCAATCAAGCACTAAATGATGATTGTCCTAAATCCTCAAAGTCAGCTCGTCCCTCTTATAGATTTTTGGCCTTCAATGAGCTAACGGTAAGCAAGTGATTAACAATCCAATGAGTTTAGCAAGACTTCCCAACACTGAGCAGGTCTTTTGATAGCACCAAAAAATATATTTAAAATAGGGAATAAGCTGAAATGAAGGGCATGAGTCCTAAACTGAATTAGAGAAATATAGAATGTCATAATTACAGTAAAACTCGTCCTTACATTAACACAAAAATCATTACACCTTCATACACATCATGATTAGTTCAGCAGATAGCTTATTATATTTTTTGTGCATTCTTAAAGGTACTAAACAGTCTAAACATAAAATGATTTCTTCTCCTCCATTACATGGATCACGATCATCCCCATCCTAATGCTAGCAATTCCATTCACTTTGATTTCAGCACTTGTTGCAATGTTTTCCCTCTGTTGTAGGCTTGTTTAGTGTATTGAGGCACTCTGCTAGCCTTCTTTACCGATTGTGGAGACAAGGGCGGTGGATTCGACTCCCCGAACTAATTCAAAGTCCACAGAGAGAACCAATCAAGCATAAGCAGGCAGCAATCCGAAAAAAGGACCCAACAATCTTGTCATGCAATCTTTGTTTCAGGAACCTTTGCCTTTCCACAAATGACACCAAGAGTTGATACACAACACAACCATTCTATTGCTTGCCAATCAAGTAGTATTTTTCTTTGGGGCAACTTGAATATAGACGAAATTCTTTGGAGATTAAATCTCGTTTTTCCTTATATGTCTCAATTGAATGGACTTTGTGATTATCAAACTTAGTTAGCCATGTCTCACAGGCCAATGAGGCTTAGATATCAGGGTTCGATGCCTTGGTCATACAGTATTTCACCATGGTGAACTATAAGCAGATAAGCGAAAGAGTTAATTATTTTTCAATTAAAAACCTAAAGTAGTGAAATTTTAAATAAATAAATAAGGTAAATCTCCATATGAAGCAATTGTGCAGCTTCTTAAATAGTGCCTTACATTTGAAAGTGTTTTTGTCACTACATGACACAAACTACACCTCTACCAAAAAATGTAAGGAATTAAGGTGTTAAACTCACAAAAGTAAGATTGCAAAATCCATGCTAAACAGTTACATCCACGATTATATAAATACAAATGATTAAAGATTTGAAGAATGTACAAAACGCTTTTTAGTTTACTCACAAGAAAAAATTTGAAGGAAAATAATGACGAATTCTCATCGACCTTGTTTGATAGTATCACCAATCATAGGTTTAGAAGCAGTTGCTGGTGAATTCCCTACATCACCCACAATGCTTGTACTGGCTGTTAATGAGTTGAAATAGCTAGTATCTGCTGCACCGTCACTGGTTATGTTGGTTACATCATCATATTTCCAATCTGTCAAATATCCTGGCCTTGAAGTTACAGTGCTCACTTCAATATCTCCAGAGAGCATTGCCACCACACGCGACATTGATGGCCGTAACGTTGGGGATGCTTGAGTGCACAAAAGAGATACTCCTATTAGTCGTTTTACTTCTTCCTCATTGAATTCTGATAATTTAGAGTCCACAAGATCAACTTCACGGTTGTTTTCATGCAACTGCCAAGCCTGAGAAAGACATATTTTATTAGAGTAGCTTTACAATATTGTGTACAAGCAGTGGCAATGAGTGATCCATTTGTTTCAATGAGATAACTTTCTAGTGGTTTAGAATATAGTACATAAGTGGTGGAAGTAAGAATCCAATTATTTCAATGAGTCTAGCTGTCCAAGTGTTCATGGTATTGTATAAAGGTATTGTCAGTGAGTATTCAAATTGTCTAAATGAATAAGACAACCATGTTTTAGTTTATTGGGGATCTAAATAAAATCTACTTCTTTTCCCTAAAATCGCCCACAGGCTCATCTTGTGAATCTAACAATCACTCCATTTTAAATACTCATTTTGAATGTTCTATGACATATGGATGAGTGACACTAACAGGTCAAGATTGACATATATTTCTATATATAAGAGTGTGTAAACTACTAAATCAAAAACATCACAAATTATGAATAATCAAGAACATGTATGTTATCTTGAATTTCATAAAATAACTTGGAAAGAGACCATTACATAGTATTTGGTCACACAAAAAGTAGGCTCTTACTCACATAGATTTAGGTATGGAGACTCATTTGCTTTCCCATTATGCTGCAAAGTGGACTCATTTCACAAATACTCTATAGAAGCAAATAAAATAATTTTGTTTCCTTTGGACGTCCTAACTTTCTTCTTTATTTATTGGTAAGTTTTGATCCAAGTTTTGCTGGTACTTCAACTTTTGGCAGAACCAAAAAAAAAAAAAAAATACAGTTGTGGATGGATCCTGACTGTCATGAACCCAAAACACATATTCAGACAAAAATAAATGCTACTGAAACTTTTTGAAGGAAAAAAATCCATCCAATTAAAGAAAGATGACTGTCATGGTGCACAAAAATATTTTTCATACCCATTCAAGAAGATATATCTTTTCTTCTTCCAAGCTTGAGTCAGAATTTGGCCTGCCACTAACAAGCTCTAAAGCCACAACACCAAAGGCAAACACATCAGCCTTCTCTGTAAGGTGCCCACGCATGGCGTACTCCGGTGCAAGATACCCACTGCATCAGTAAAAATCACATACACAAATTAGTACTAATCTAACTAAATCAATAAATAAAATAAAGGATTATGTAATTCAGAAAGACAAGGTGACAAGCTAAGCCTCTAGGATCTTACATAGTCCCTGCAATGCGCGTGCTTATGTGGGTCTTTTTATCATCATAAAGCTTGGCCAAGCCAAAGTCTGATATTTTGGGGATGAGATCAGAGTCAAGTAGAATATTACTAGCCTTCACATCTCTGTGCACAATCCGAAGCCGTGACTCCTCATGAAGATAAGCTAAACCTCTTGCTACACCCAAGCATATATCAAAGCGTGTTGACCAATCGAGATTCAAGGTTCTTTTTCCTGTCTCATGCAAGCATATAAATTAAATCTACATAGTACAAATAAATACTTACACACACAGTTAGCAACAGCAAAGATGCATTCACATACCAAATAATGCTTGATCAAGACTTTTATTTTCTAAATACTCGTACACAAGGAGTCGTTTATCTCCCTCAATGCAACATCCATACAACTTCACAAGGTTACGGTGTTGCACAGCAGATATAGTAGCAATCTCAGTTAGGAATTGGTTCTTTCCTTGGTGTGATGTTACAGACAGTTGCTTCACAGCTATTACTCTCCCATCATTAAGTGTTCCCTATTTAATACAAAGTACCAAACAAAATATTAAAGAATCTGTTTTAAAAAATCACTTATCTACGTATAATTTTAATCTATTATGGTAAATAGAAAAGGAGAATTTGGATAATTAGGATGGATGGCTTAACAGAGATGTAATTTAGACTTCTTATCTGATTGATGTCTAAAGTCAAACAATGTAAAAAAAAAACACACACACACACACAATACCCATTTATGCATAAAATTTATAAGGATAAATTTCAAAACATTGTAGTTGCTTAATGGTCATCATCACCATGAAATTGCATGTCCACTTAAATCATTTTCAATTTTATGCCTCATACCAATTAAGGAAAAGTATCAGGCAGGAAAGACAGGCTGCCCAATATAAATGTTCTAAAAAGCACTAGATTGCCTTCTATGGTCCAAAACTTCAATTTCTAAAATAAAAAACCTGCTTTCTGAGTGCATTTCCTTCCAATGATACAAGCAATACATCTGGCAAGCTATAAACTACCAACAACGTAATCTTATGGATCCCATTTCATAGATCAGGTAATGAACCCTACTAATGTCTAGAAAGGAAGGAATAAAAAAAAAAAAAATTATGCTCCAAGTAAATATAATCTTGTTTTAGTATTAGGAGATTCTGACCAAATAATTGAAGTCATTAGCAAACAACTGTGATTACTCAAACTACTACACCCTCCAAAAAATGTAATTACTCATCTATTGGTTCCAATGATTGTCAAATCTAACAAACGTCAGCCAGAGATGATTTTTTCTTGACCGGTCCATTTTTAACAATCTTAAAAAACTACTCAAGCTTTAAACCATCCATAGGGATATTAATTTCCATAATCATCAATTCAAGATTATAACATAGTTTGTTTAGAGAGAGACTACATAGAATATATGATTTCAGTACTAAATGTTTTTTCTGCAAATTACATTTTAAACTTTATAGTTTGGGTTGATTCCAATTGAACCCTAAACTTTAAAAAAGTTTCAATTCACCTCCTCCATCTATTTTTTCCAAAATCATTCACCAAATACATGTGCCTATACAACTGCGTTTTACAAAGCCTAATAACACAAATTTGACACCTAATAAAAAATAAAAAATAAATAAAAAAAAGGAAATATGACATTATTTTGGACTTAGCGAAATGCACCCTTTTGGACTTGTGTAGTTAAGGAAATACAGATAGAAGGGGTTGGTTAATTGAAAGTTCTGAAAAACTAGAAGGTTTTAAATGTAAGCTTTTAAAGTTTAGGGTTTAATTGAATCAACCACAAAACTATAAGGTTTAAAATGTAATTTGTCCCTTTTTTTCATCAATTCATCACCCTCTATAAGTAGTTTTCTGTAATAAGTTCTTTTTAATAACAGATTCACTTCTTGAAATTGCAATAAAGTGCCATAAAATGGGCCTTATTTCATTGTACGATACTTTCTTTTATAAGTTTACCAATTGTAAAGGGTAGCCCTAAAAAAAGGGATTAGAACCATAATTTTGAATACATAAACCAGGCCAAATAAAGGGGAAAAAATGTGTAATAGATTTTATGGTGTGGAAGAACTTTGAATTTGGGAAAATGGCCTGAATCAGAAAAAAATAAAAAAATATATTGGTTCATTTGATTAAAATCTTTGAATAACTTTCAACTCTGAGATTTGTCTAGGCCGTTAATCAAGTTCCTGGTGGGGGATGGTTCTAACATTTACATGTGGCATGATAACTAGCACCCAGATGGCCCTCTCTATCATATATTTGGGCATAGAATAGTGTATGATGCTTCCAGCTTGATAGATGCTAAACTCTCTAGCGTGATGCTAAACTCTCTAGTGTGATTCTAAACAAGGCTTAGAATTGGAGCTATGCAAGGTCTGATGATCTTGTTACTATTAAATTGCCATTGATTGCTATTGGTGAAGGTGATAAGGCTGTATGGATTCCCTCTGAATCAGGTATATTCTATGTCTCAAGTTCTTGGGACCAAATTAGGCTGAGGCCTATTGTCAACTGGTGGAAAATTGTTTTATTTGCCAAAGCCATCCCAAGGCAGCTTTCTTTACTTGGTTGGCTTTGAGGGATAGATTATCTACTAATGAAAGAATAGTTAGTTGGGGAATAAGTTGTGAAATTTTTTGTGTACTATGTTGAGCATGCATTGAAAATAGAGACCATATGTTCTTCAAATGCCCTTTTTCACAAAGAACTTGGAGGATAATTAAAAGATGGTGCTGTCAAGAAGGCTTGATGATGAATTGGGTAATCTCATCACCTAGGCAGTACAAAATTGGAAAGGAAAATACTTAAGGGCAGATTGTTGCAGGTTAGGCTTCAGTACTGTTATATACAATGTTTGGGCTCAAAGAAATGCTGTTAAGCACCAGGAACTGTGATAACAGAGGAACAAATTTCAGGGGTCATAAAGGATCAGGTGGAGTATAAAATTGAAAGCAAGGGTGTATATCCCAGCTCTAGTATCAACAAAAAAATCTGCCCCAGATGGGGTATTGCAGATGCTGTGTTTAATCCTAAAGTTTGCTCTATGTGGCAGTACAACTTTCCAACTGTTGCAGATTCTTCTTCTTGCTGATTTGCTAAGTGGAAATGTGGTTGTCTAGTTTTGCATTATTTTGTAATTTAGTTTGTTAGTTGCTGGGATTTTGTCCCTGATCTTGTGTATTTGGGTAGTCAATCTTGGTTGAGTAGTTTAGATATTGTTGTCTAGTTGTAGTTGGGAGCTGTGTTTGCTCTGTTGTAGCCCTTAACTGTTGTGGCTGGTTTCAGCTTGTTACTTAATAGAATTCACTTGATTATCAGGAAAAAAAAAATTTAACTTCTAAGTAAAGTTGAAAGATAACAAAAACAGAAGATGCATGTGAATTAGAACTAGTAAAAGAAATAGAAACGGGCATATGGATATGGGATTATGAATCTTCATTTATTTTTGGATCAATTTAATTCTGCAGCTTCTAGCCAATCATAGGAACAAGATATCATGGTAAGGGCAGCCAAGTACACAACAAATGGAAAAAAGAAAATAAAAGGATAACATAAAGGAAAAAGGGTGGCTCTGATTTGTCAATGGCTATTTCTTGGAAATATCAATAGATGTATAGAAGCTCTAAACTAATATCAGACGGTCAACTTTATGGCAATGGCTTGGTTTCAGCCACAAAAGTTCTTGATAAGAATTAGGAATTACCTTATAAACTGGTCCAAATCCTCCCTCTCCAAGCTTATTATCAGGATTAAAATCTTCTGTAGCTGTCTTTAGTTCAGTATAGCTGAAAGTGAATGTTTTAGCATCTATTCCAAGGAGCTCTGCAGTGTCAACATAAACACCAGTTGTAACATTGAATCCATTAACTAGTAATCAATTTGCTTGAGTGGTTTAAAGCAGAAAATTCAGCAACGTTTTTGCAAACTAAATGAGGAACTATCCTCTTCTTAAGCACCAATGATCAATGCGTTTTAGTCCAGAACGTTGTTGGACTGAAGCAGGAGATTGCGTAGGAAGCTTAATAAATGGGAATTTTTCCATAGCCTTGGACTTCATTGGCCACATAAATTATGTTTCTCCCTACTCCTTTTTGGTCTTATGTCTGTTTGTGTGCATGCGTATTATTCCAAGACATGTATAGAAAGAGGTTTTAGTAAAAATGCCTATGTATACAAGAAATGATACACTGCATTTTGTACTCAACCTAATATGGAGTATGCGGAGGCCACCTCACTAACAGTGAGTACCATAGCATCACATAAAGGAAAGAGTTCCATTTTTTCTAACAAGTAGAGAAAACAGAATGAAGTTTGACAACTATCATGTATGTGCAGCATGACTTTACCTTCATCATCATTGGTTGGCGGTTTTCTTCTTCGAACAATATAGAAAACAACGAAAACAGCCAGAAAGCTCACAACCCCAACACCAACAACAAGACCCACAATCAGACCAGTCCTATTCTTGTAACTGCTTGGAGGACTGTTACTAACAGTGGGTGTAAATTCTATACCAAAGTAAGATAGTCAATAATATGGTACTAAAATGCGGGGAAACCAATACCTAATCTTTCTAAATTGCATCTATAGTTTCTGCACTTTTTTACCTGGGGTAGCACTGATGGCTGAAATAGAAGGCCCATAAGTACCTTGAGCAGGTACACAGCAAGTCCCTTTTCCTGCCCAAAAGAGATGGATTTCAAGGTAGTTTTGTGATACCTGAACATTATTATATTCCTTCTGAACAGCTACGTAAGAGGCACCACCGGCTTCCTTTCGTATGTCAAAATCCTTTAAAACAAGATTCCCCTGGAGTAAACAAATTCAAAAATTAGCACCAAAAAAAAAAAAAAAAAAAAAAAAAAAAAAAAAGGGGAATGAGAATAAGAGGAAAGAGGTCATTTTATAGGAAAACTGGAGAGGGAATACATCAAAGGTTATTCAAAATCCTTATCATGATTATAGACATATTTTAGATATTAAAACTATTGTGAGTTTTGGAAATAAATTGCAAAAAAAGTGAAGAAATCACAGAGGTAATGGTTGTACCATACTTGACAAAAATTCTGACGAAAATAAGAGCAAAATAGGTAGTTAAAGAAAACATGTGGAGGGGCCAAAATACAGAACTGCTAGTGGCAAATTTAGAATTGATTAGATAATTTCAATTGTAAATATGCGTCATATTCAACAAAAATCTATATTGATGAATAAGACAGTCAATATATTTGTATCTTATACTCTTTTTCTGTGAAGAAATATACACTTAGATTGGCATCATAATCCCTAGTCACGATCATGGTGCGAAATTATTAAACTACACAATTAACGTTATTAGCTTATTTACTAGGGTGAATAAACTTTTTAGGCAATGCAAACTTCATTTTAAAAGAAAACGCTGAAGTTCTAAAACAATTTGATAATATGATGCAGACCTGGATATAAATATCAAAGACCCGCCTCCCAAGACTTTGCCACGTGTTAGAGTTTACAAAAGCTATTTCTGCAAATTGAAGGCTCACAGTGTAGTTTCCATTCTCGAGCCCTAGGCCATAGTATCGTAATGATGAAGCAGAGAGTCGAGCTGTTTGGAACAGCTCTGAGTCTAAAGTATTTGTGAATTGTGATAATGAAGAACTTGTATACTGAGCATTATTGGACCCACTAAAATATCCAACATTACTAACTGCCCACCTTTCTGTGTCAACCACATAATATGTGGCTGGACCAAATGTCTCATTATCCCTCTCATACACAATCCCATTAGAAGAGGTAATCTGAGGTCCACCACACTTAATTGCAAACTCAGAATCTGTAAATAATATATTAAAAAAAAAAAAAAAAAAAAACAGTCATTGATGTGTAAACTCGGAAAAGGTAATTAAATTCGTGCGTTCATAAGAATGCTATGCATTTCAATAGTGGACATGCTTGAATTTAGAATTCTGACCAGTAGTCTGTTATTAGGAAGAAAAAAAAAATTAGAATGTAAGTTGAAAAATAGTTTAATTATCTGTAAGTTGAACGTGTGACTTAGTGCTAAGTACAAACGATTTACATATTCAAACCTGAGCTTTTAAATACTCTTTTAATGATCACCAATATAGGGTTCTTGGCAAAGGTTCACTGACCTTGCAATTTTTCTTTCAAGTACATCATGTTGCCATTTAAAATTATTAAATACTGAATTAACACTGGAATGTAGCTGTGATGCATTTCCAATTTAGCCCTTAAAAAGATAGATCTAATATTCATGTGTACTAAAAAATTGGAATGCATATTGATTTTACTGTGTCCATATCAATATTTTGTAAGCATTTGAAGTTGTGTTAGTTCGTATTCTGCTTAGAAGCACCAATCCTAGAGTATAATCTTCTCGCGGTTTGGCCTCAATACCTACTAATACTTTCCAATCTTGCAATCAAGTGTGATTTTTTAAATTGTACTTACATCTTCCAATGCCTTGATTGCAAGGAAAACCCCATTGAAGACAGCTCAATCCTGAAGGCAAAACACTAAAGCAGAACAGAAATGCAGTTAGGCCAGGAATATGTAGCTTAATGACATAAAACATTTGTTATTAAAGCAGACATATCTGATTGATACAAATATTCTTATTAGGATTAGGTTTTCACTCATGTAATTAGAAATGATCTCTTGGCAATATGCTCATAAGCATTCTCTTAATAATACTAAACCATGATTGCCCCATGATGAAAGAGGTTTCTTTAAATGATTTACAACTTGTGGTTTCCCAATGTAAGGCATTGCTTGCAATCAGAAGAAGTAATAAATATATATGAAATTGATCATGAAGAGAGACATAAAATATTTATGCAGAAGTGGTGCTTTTCTTTTGGGGTTGGGGGAGGGGCAATTTAATCGAATGGGCTTTGATAGTCACCATTACTCCCCTAGGTATCAAATCAGCTAATTACTCTTCATTTTTATCAATGTTTTGTTCCAGCAGAACATATAGATTAGATGTCATTTGACCATGTAAATAAGATGATATAACCAGGCTTGACCCATTCTAATTATTTTTTTAGTGCAAATTTTGGTAATTGATGACTCCTGAGTTGTTGGAGCTGGAAACCCCATTTCACATGTGCAGGATCTCCACATGTGAGGCTTAAGAGAATATTTTCTACTTCTTCCTTTTTCTCTTCAACTTCCAGCAATTTTCTTTTTCACTTCCAAATATTTCCCAGCCTTCTCCACAACAAAAACTAGCCCTACCTATCCCAAAACTCAACAAATCTCAAATTCGTTTGGTATCAAAGCTTTTGTCCTGCATCAGACCCTATTGACTCACTCCTTTTAAAGAACATGTCTAAGTAATATACATGCTATCAGCTTCTAACAGCTTCATCACCATAATTGACAACATAATAACATTTTAAACTTGATTAGAAACTGGTTTCATTATAGTAAAACTCAAGCGTTAAAATAAGAAAATATAGCATCAAGAAATTTACCTGCTGTTTGAACCTTCTATTGTGAAATTGTTGGCAACTAAATTACTGCATATTATACAGCATAAGATCTGAATGTTAGTTTTTATTCAAGAGTAGCAAGTTATAGAATATCAGAAACATAAATATAATTTAAGATATTTTCAAATACAACAGTATACATACAATTGTAAATTTTGTTCGCTAACCCAAGAAGGAAAGCTTCCCTGTAAATTATTGTAAGACAAATCACTGCAATCATAACATAAGAAGGATGTTAGATACATGACCATTCAACTGGTAAACAATCCCATGTTCAGTACTAAATTATGCATTAGTCAATTGACATTGATGCTCTGTAACAAAATTTTGAAGCCACATTATCCAAAATTTAGAACCTCTATTTTTCTATGTTTGCTGATAATGCCACGCTTGTTTATGCTATTAGCTACACATGGAAATCCATGTATACTCTTTTATGAGACTATAAGAATAGTCCAGTACAATTAATGTTGGGATTTGTGGAGCCTAATTGTGTTTGATTCGGATGACGACCCAACCCGAAATAATGTTGCATGGTTTTTAATGGGAGATTTTTTGAGGCTTAATCCATGGAGAGGAGGCTTAGGCCGATAGGCCCAAGCCATAGCACTCATGGACAAGCCTCCTGGGGGTCCAGGTAGCCCATTGTGAATCTTGTACGCAAAATATAGAAACTGTTGTTTTGGTAATTAGGGTTTCATGGGTTGTAATTTCTTGAGAGAGAAAAAAAACTGTACTACCGCACTTTGTATTTTTTCTTGATAATAGTAAAATCCCTGCAACTCTATGGACGGAGGCAAATTGCCGAACAACGTAAATATTGTCTTGTGCGTGTGATTATTTTTTCTTTGGCGTGTGTTTTCTCTATTTTGTTTCTCACAAGTTGGAAATTTCGTGTTAATTCCCTACAACTAATCCATTGGTGATACAACATTTATTATTTTCTGTAATTGCTTGCTTATAGATATATAGAAAATACCCTCCCCACCCACCCACCCACCCACACCCCCTCCAAAAGAAGAAAAGAAAGGAAACACTTCCATCATTTTAGAGTAATCGTTAAATTATTACATGGAGATCAAATCTTTGATTAACCTGAGTGTGTTATAACCTCCCAATGTAAAAGCATCTGCTCCATAAGATTGTTATAGCTCACTACATATAAATGTTGGCTTAGCTCATACAAGATTTTTGGATGTGGTACTCAACGTTTTTCTACCAAAATACCACCGTAAATAGCTTAGTATTAATACAAGATCGGAGTCATACTACCCTCTTGACATCAGACTAATATTACTCCTTGTACATATGCATCGGAGATTCAAAAAATCATTATACAAATAAGGGATTTCAATCAAAAAGCTAATTGTTAGACACCTCCATTTTAAATGTATCATAATGTTGTTAAATGCAAATAATGTCTTTATGTACTTACATGTTGAGAAGAGACCCACTTTTTTGTGTAGGCACAGTGCCGTTTAACTTATTATTTCCAAGAAACCTGATAATGAAGGCAAGAAATTAAGAAATTAAGAATAATATTGGGATGTATAATATGAAATTAAGAAAATGAGGTATATTACAAGAAAGAGAGCGAACTCAAATTGAAAAGTGCGTTTGGAATCTGTCCTGTTATATTGTTGAAGCTCAAATCCCTAAAAAAGTTAAACAATATTATTATTATGTATTGACAACAAAGCTGTTATCACATGGTTGTGATTCATAAAACTAGCTATCTACAAGAAGTAATTAACAATTATAGTCCTTACGCACTATCCCAAAAAGAAAGAAGGAAAAAAAGAAGGATAGAGAAAAGATAAGAAGAGTGGAAAAGAAACAGGAGGAACTTGAAATACAATGAATTTCCCCTTATCCAATTACAAATAGGGTGAGTTCATTTTGCAAGCCAAGAGAAACCTGATAACAATATCACTTAATTTGATTAGTATTTACCACATAAATTTTAATTCAGGAACCCACATAAATTTCTTTCTTCAGGTTGGGGTTGCCCAACCTAATAAATAGCATAGATGTTCCCAGTTCCATTGCTTTGAACAACAATCAAATTCAACCTAAATTCCAGCACTACGTGTATCTAAAATTCTAGATAGTCACCCACCAATGGGAATTACTTACAGCTGTGACAACTTTAAGTATTCTCCTATATTTGATGGAATTGAATCAGAAATGTTATTATTCCTCAGCACTCTGCAACAGATGCAACTAAACTGTTATATTATATACTGGAAGAGCAACAAAGAAGAAAAAAAAATATGGATATTCATAATTAGGAATCTAAAACATAGACGCTTGGGCGTTTTCTTACAAGGTACTTAGAGATTTCATATTCCTTATAAAAGCCAATGAAGAGCTCCCATTAGACAAATCACTTATTCTCCTACAATAATATCTCACATGAGATTGTTAACTTTACAAGATCTGCAAAATACAAATAAAAGTCACTAAGAGATGTTGACACTCACAACTCTGTCAGAGAAGTCAAATTGGAAAACGCTGAGGGTATTGGACCTTCTAAAGAGTTTCCTTCAAGCTTCCTACCAAAATCATTTTGGAGTAGTTAATCATAAATTGTGCACAAATGCATCTCTTCTATAGAATGTACAAGTACACACTAATTTGTCAATAATAACTTTGACTTTGTAATGAAAATTGAGCCTTATCTAGTATGATTTAGAGAAAAGCAGATAGGATAAGGCTAACAATAGTCTTACAAGGTAGTAAGCTTTGACCAATTCCCAATGAAGTCAGGTATCTTGCCTGTTAGTCCAGTGTCTGAAGCCCACCTGAGACCATAAGAAATCTCTTCTCACACAATCTAATCACAATTTTTTGTTTTAATATTCATTGTTATGTAAATTTTAGAAAGTTTGCAGGTGAGAAAAGAAGTAGTAAGCTAGTTCTTACACTGTCGCAAGGCTTTTTAAATTAGCAAATGTCGAAGGAATTGCACCACTAACTCCAGAACTATCAAAGTAGCTGTCGAGGTAAAGAATTTTCATGAATAAAATTATATTAATATCCTATCCTCAGCTCAAATAAAAATTTAGTAGTAACAGTTAATGAATTTAACAACCAAGGGAAAGGTTTCAAGCCATTTGTGGTAGCCAATAGAAAAATTTTCAAAATTTCTCATGGTAAGTATCTACAAAATATATCATTTTCACCATATCATTTCTGGCAGCTAATAGTACTTGACTTTATCATGTAAAATATATATTTAAAAAATATGATTACATTGTTTTCTATCCTGGGATAAAACAGATAATCTTGCATTTGCAAAACCTTGCAATATGGCATATGGGATTTGTTGTCACAAAGTTCTTATAATCTCGATCAGCAGACAGGATATTACTAGAAGCTTTACTAGAACCATTTCCAAAGTCTGCCTCACCTAGCTATAAAATAAAATCAAATTGATTTTCAGAATGTTCACTGAAACTGGAAAGCTTTATGGTACTAGAACTTACAGCTGTTCTAATTTCACTAAATTGCCAAGCTCAGATGGGAGAGAACCAGTGAAGTTGTTTGTCGAAAAAGACCTACAAAATTAACAAGTAAAACAATATATGAATTATAATTTATAAACAAGGACTTGATTGTCTTAGGGTGCAGATCATCAGGATCAAGTACGTGAGATATAGAATTCCAGCCCAAAAGAAAAAAAAAAAAGATGTGAAATGCAGAAAGCATCAAAATAGGTGTACAATTGCATCAAGGTGACTACTAAATTCATATTTTTGTGATTCTTCATTATTTTTAATGGGAAGTCACTCATGCATCCTATTATTGAGGGAGGAGGAAATTCCATTTGAGATAGACCTTATCACAAAACCCTTCTTCAAATAAATTACAATAAAAGAATGGTTGAAACAACACCACCAAGATGCCAAATAGATGACTTACAAATTTCGAATGAGGGTAACTTACAATGATAGTAAATCTGTAAGATTTCCAAGTTCCTTTGGAAGTGTCCCTGATAATGCATTGATGCCAAAACTCCTAATTTATTAAACATCAAAGGAAAGAGAAAGGTCAGTTGACATTAGACGTACAATATCCTTTGAGTTTCAAACCAAAACTGAGACAGGCTTACAAGTATTGCATGCGATATAGTTTGCCGATGGATGCAGACAAGTTACCAGTCAAGTAATTTTGGCCCAAATTCCTGTAAGAAATATTTGAAACATAGCACATTTAACAGAATATAATAAAAATGAACCATCTTGGAAATCTAGTACACCACATCTACTACAAAATTCAATTGGTTTACATGACGCATTACACTTTCAAGGTCTAAGTTCAATCCTAGCTTACATGAAAAAGAAGGTAATCCATATTCATGCAAAACACAAGTAAACAAACACATCAAGAAGATATCGTACAGATTGAAGAGGAAAGTCAAAGTCCATAGTTCATCTGGAATTACGCCAACTACATTCAGGGCATAAGCCTTCCTGTAAAAGGGAAAAAAAACATCAACCATGAAAAAAAAGATTCAAATATTGAAGATACCCAAGATATTTTGAAGTGTAGTTTCTGTAACTTACAAAATTTTGCAGAACTTTCAAGGATTTTTTATTAAAAAAAAAAAAAAATTGAAAAAAGGGGGGATTACTATATGAAATAATTGTGCTTCAGCTTTTATATGAATTTAATTTATGGATCGCTAAAACTGTAAGCTTAGTAAAGGTGGCAGATTGAATGACTGCTTAAGAATATTAGTAATTAATATCAGAAAAGCTCTCTGCAAGCGCAATGTTTACATATAATGGTGTGAGTTTCCAATTAATGGCCATATACCCTAGTGGCATTCTGCTCCCTTCTTATGGGTCTAGATCCAAGGGTCAAACTCAAATCCCCTTAACTTGCACTTTGCAAAAATCATACATATTGAGGCCCCATCTGATTATCAAGGATTTAGATTTTATTCTTTTGTTTGTGCTAAATGCATCTCAAATTGTGCTTGTATACTCCAATGGCATAAAATTCATTGTTCATTGTACAAAACCAAACTTGTACTAGTGAAATGTGGTACAAGGAGAAAATGAGCATAGGAGAAGATAAAATTAACCATCAATATATAAATCCAAGAAACCACATGAGGAACTTTTAAGTTATAAAACACACATGCGCATGCGAGCACACACACACAAAGAACTTATCTCTTAAAAAAAAAAATTTTCAATTCCTTTCCCCATTTCAACACTGGAACATTGAGTTCAAGTAAAGTTCTCATTTCATATTACCATGTGAATTTATAAAGTTGACACATTTTATCTTTTCATTTTTGGTCATCATATAGATGTTCCATACATGAGTTTTTATTTTAAGAGGATATTATGACAAGGCCTCCTTATGATGTCTCCATGACCTCACCTTAGTCCTTAGGATTCTATGGCCAATTTCAAGCAAAACTCAATAATTTTGAAGCTCACACGTCCATCATAGGTATTGGTTTGACCAACAGATGCCACCAACTTAAATTGGTGCATGAAGATACATTTCATCAAAATTTTAAGCAGCAAAATACTTTATCTTTTATGCACAAATTTGATGGTATGATGTTTGTATGACATTACATGCTCAAAAATCTTTAAAACAAAGGAACAGAACATGGGAAGCACCATAAGGGCACACCCATGACAGATTAGATCTTCTAATTAGAAAAAGGCTGACTTGGGTGGCAAAAAAATCTCATTTGTTTGACTGCTGTAACACACACACACACACAGATATATACATGAGGGCACATGGGAAGCACACGCGCGCGCACACACACATATATACATGCTCAAAAACCTTTAAAATAAAAGAACAGCACATGGGAAGCACCATGAGGGCACACCCATGACAGATTAGCTCTTCTAATTAAAAAATGTCCACACACACATATATATAATTAGAGGGAAACACACAACCACCACCCCTCCCCCCGAGTTTTGAATGTAACTTTCAATTCCATGAGTATCATTTTATGTGAAAACCATAGACATCCATTAAAATAAAAGATGTATTGCTCATGTGATGACACTTGTCAATATTTAGAACTATATTTTCACATAAAGAAATACCATAGGGGGTTTTGTGTTAAACTCAAAAATCTCAAGAAGGTAAAATGTTACATAATTAACAATTTATAAGTAAGACAATACTGCAAGGGGTTTTAAGTGTTACACTCAAAACCTCAATGTGTAGCGTTTTAAGGGGAAACTATACGGGGTTTTGTGCATATATTTGTCCTAACATGAATGGTAGGAATTGGCATAGAAAAATGACCTGGGGTAGTATATATCTCAATAAATGACTCTGCTATCCCTTATCTATTTCTCAATGCAATATAAAGTAGGTTTATTAATAAGCTCTCATCTGAATAATACCTCCTCATTTCCTCTATAAAAATACTAAGATGGAAGACGAGTTGAGAGACCTATGTTACCAAAATACTCAGATTTGGAATTTAGTTCCGTTGTGCATCCTATGGTGTATTTGGAAGGAACGGAATCGGCGGACTTTTGAGGATTTGGATAGTTCCGGTGATCAGATACTTGCTTCTTTTAGCGGGACTCTTTTTGATTGGTCTCGGGCATGGGGACTCACAACTAGTGATTCTCTCCCTTCTTTCCTTAGCTCTCTTTCTCTTTGTAATTAATTTGTTGATTGGTTTTCTTTTTTGTTTTTTCTCTGTTTTCTCCTTCTTGTATTTTCTGGGTTTGCTCTATGTTATTCATGCATAGAGTAGCCTTTCATTTATATAACAATCTTACTTATCAAAAAAAAAAATGTTACCAAAAAAAAGAACTATTATCAGCCATGAACTCCCCCCCAGCACCAATCTAAGTTAAGTTCACTTTAGAAATATCCACCTCTATACCCAACAAACTAACAAAATTCTCGATAATTAGTTGGTGTATGTCAGATGGGGGTACTACACACACTCAGGAGAATACTCCAGAGCTTGAGGAGCTCTAAACACCCTCCTTAAATAACAAATAAACGCCTGGTCCAATAACAAAATATTAAGGACAATCATTATAAAACAACGGATATGAATAGGGATTTTTGTAATGTACATTGGCAACTCACCTCACTTGTAAAATTTTTATTTATTTATTTATTTATTATTTTTTTTTTTTTAAGATTACTGCTACTTTCCTCTGCCACTCTATAAAGGTATATAAAATTTTAGTATATGATAACATATAAAAATAAGTTTTGCTACTAGGCAACCAATTAATATATAATATCCTCTTCATCAACCAGTTAATATAATATATACAACAGTTTTGATCCTAATTTTTTAACCAATATCGAAAATAAACTTAAACCTTTTCAACAACCAGTCAGATATAATAGAGGTGATCCCCTTGCTTTTCGTTTTAGTTCAATAAAAAATTATAATATAAAAAAAAAAATGCAATTTACGTTAAACTTTTTTTTTATTGAATGTGTAGAAATTGTAATTCTAAGTAAAAATGGCATGGGAAACAAAACATGAGGATATATATATATAAAAGAAAGAAACGTACAATTGGGTAATGTGGCAAGTAGAGTTACTATTGTACGAACAGTCACATTTGATAAAGGGGTTGTGGTTTTGGTCATCAAAACTGGTGGAGTCGATGGCTGCTCCACTGCACGGTTCCCCACTTATATTCCATTGATTTGATGATGCTGAGATCCCCCATTTTTGAAATATTGTATTCAGTGCTGTCACTGCAATCATATTCACAATTAAACTTCATTGTGATCAATCTGATATACACCCTCCAAAATTGCCACGGTTTAAAAGAACCATTTTAATTAGAGAAAAAGAGCAAAATTTTATAACATTATTATACTAAAAAATAAATAGCTTATTTTTATTTTGAGCCCATCCCAAACAGAGAAAAATGTTTTGTTTGTAAAAAAGAACTTTCTAATCATTGATACCCATCACAGATTAGACCGTAAAATAAATCCCACTTAATTAACAAATATCCGAATTGTCCAAAACTAATAAATCTATCAATATTTTTTATTTATTTTAAGAATTAAAATTACAATTAACTCACTTTTAAAGGGTGTAAAAAATATATCAATCAGTGATGATTTTTCTTTTTCTTTTTCTTTTTTTTGGTCACTATATAGTGACCAAAAAAAAATCTTTCATAACTTTTTTTTTCTTTTTAAATTACTAGGGTGGTAGCCTTTGAAATTTCAATATATATATATATATATAGAGAGAGAGAGAGAGAGAGAGAGAGAGAGAGCATTGCTCATAGCTGTCTGATTATTTAGTTAAATCTGTAATTATTAATTTATGATGTACCCAAGCCCCACTAATACTATATGGTATTTACCACCACCCCAATAATGTAATGGCTGACACCACAAGTTGCCAGCACAATTGTAAAGCTAAGCTAGCCATTGAAATGATGATAATATCAAAAGTACAATATCTACCTTGCAATTATCAGCATGATTCGTTGGTTTGGGGCTCTTATTAACTTCATCCATAGCTAGATTTGCAAGCTATAGCACGATCAAATTCTAGAAGCTAGCCTTTTATATATTACTTCAAGTTTTGTACTTCAACAATTATAAACACACACAGTTTTTGGCATTCATTGTTTATCTATTGGATTATAACCCAAAATACAAAAAAAGAAGTTTCGTATTGCTGTTCATATGTAACATATGCAGAAGACAAAAAAGCTCTGATCAGCCAAGAAACATTAATATGTAATAAACTGTGTGTGTGTGTGTGTGTACGCGTGTGAGAGAGAGAGAGAGGCACACCTTCAGCAGGATCTGTAGCAGCTTGGGTTCGATTTTGAGCTTGAGCTAACTCAAAAAGTTGGCCAAAGATGCAAGCAACACAAAAAGCTAAAGCTAGAAGAGGCGATGATCCTACCATGACTGACTTCAATTTTTTCTCTATATGGGATTCATTAACAAAATAGAAGTGCAATGAGAGATATTACGGAAGGGCTAGAGAGAGAGCGAGAGAGAGAGAGAGAAGAATAGAGGAAGATAAAAAGCTTCTCATAGATATGCAAAGCCGCCACGCCATCTACTCTTGACTAAATGCATTTCTTAAGTAAACAAATTCACATGTTCAAATATATCCATTGGTAAATATACTAAATATAAAAATGCCAATAGCTAGGGACAGAAAGTTGACCACTGTTTATAAAACACTACATAATTGATACATTCATATCATGCGGTTTGGGTGTTGGTTACATCAAGCCCCACTCACGCGCCCCTAGCTATTGGTGCCAACTTGGTACTTGGTAGCTCAAGATTCACAAACCGGACCCTAGTGGTGGCAACTTGGTAACTAGTATAACTTATAAAGTCATTATGACTCAAAGTCATTGGCACCAATAGCTAGTATAACTTATAAAGTCGTTGGCAGTGGTTGGGCTGGTGGTTTGTTGATCGAGTTGTGGTGGTGGGTTGCCGATTGGTTTGCAATTTTGGGTTGTTGGGTTTTTTCTTGATGGGTTTTGGTAACAGTGGTGGGGGTTTGGGTTGTGATCACGGTGACTGGGCTATGAGTTTGGTGGGTCTCAGTGAGTCGATCTTGCGATGATGGGTTGTGATCATGGTGGCTGGGCAGTGGGTATCTGGCAATGATCATGGTCGCTGGGTAGTGGGTATTTGGAGGTGGCTATGGCTGGGTTGTGATGTGGGGGGTTTTAGGTGGCAGTGGGTTTGCTGTGTTGAGAAGAAAGAGTGAAAGTTTGTTCACTTTGTCGGTTGATCCTGATTCAGAGAAGAGAGAGAAAGAATAAAGAATGAATATTTAATTGAAGCGGTAAAAAAAATATCAACACTTAGTTGTACTGTAATTAAAATAAATAAAATATTTTTTTTAGTTGCTAAATGTTTAGGGGTTGTTAGGTATGGTATTTTGAGCAATAGTTTTTAGTGTTTAAACAATATTATACATGTTTGTATATATTTTTTTACTCACACGTATTTTCACACTGGTTATATTTTTTTATTCATGAGTGTCTTGAGAGAATTGTTAATAAATCATGAGTGTTTTAGGACAATTTTTAATAAGGTTTAACTTACATCTAATACTTTTTTAATTAAAATTTTCTTTTATTTTAATAAAAAACTGTTACATCACCCATAATTAAATAAAATATGAAAATTAAAATCCACTACCACTTACAATTATGTATTTAAAATAAAATGAGACTTCCAGTTTAAAAAGTACCAGAAGTAAGTCAAATCCTTTTATAAACCATTTTATGAAAATTTTGATATCACTTTTATAAATTAAAAAAAAAAAACCATATAAACAACTAATTACTTTTTTTTTCTTTTCTCATAAATTAAAAATATATATATATATATATATATATATATTTCTTAAATCAATACCCTTGCTTCATCTCATAACATTTCCCTTCATTTATTTGTGCAAATCTCATGACTCTGTAATCGTGGCCCTTAAGATCATTCACATTGCAATTTTTTTTTTTTCTATTTTAACATAAAAACCTTCTTAATTTTTTTACATCCCCTTTGCCTTTTTTCGTTTTTTTGTGCAAGTCATGACTCAGACATCATGACCCTTAAGTGGTTAAACCTGTTTCCAAAGGAGTGCTATTAAAAAGTATCATAACTTCTTCACAATTTGTCGTTATAAATGGTGAAGATGTAAACCTCATTGATCCATTATTTTTTCTCAATCGTTCACAGTTCGCTGACAAAATAAAAATTGTGATATATATATATATATATATATATTATGACACTGGCATTCCCGGCATCTGAATTGGATTGCATAAGGGCAGCTACTTTGAAGATTTGGAACATATATGTAACACATGATAAAATCACAAGAACTAGTAAGGCGGCCAACAGTCTTTTACTAATTTATAAAAAGAAAAGAAAAGAAAAAAACAAAAAAACTAAGGCCAACAGTCTTGTTTCCCGGTGATTCTTTTAACGAGAAAAATCTAGATTCGAACCCCTCATGACCTCATTCTAGTTCTCACTTGTTGTAAGCTATATATATATATATATATAAACAACTTAACCTTAATCTCAAAATTATTAGTTCTTATTTACAAATTTCTTCCATTCAATTTCATTGTAGTTTTTTATATAAATTAAGGTATATATAATTTTTTTTTAATAAAATAAATTCAACAAAAAAATCCTTTCACAAACGCAAGGTTAGTTCAACACTAATGAAAATTAGACATGGCAATACGGGTCAGAATTTTCTGACCCGACCCGACCCGACCCGAAAAATACCCGACCCGAACCCGATTTTTTTGACCCGAAGCAAAAACGGGTTGACCCGTGACCCGACCCGATTTTTTTGCGGGTCAACCCGACCCGACCCGAATAACCCGTGACCCGACCCGTTAAAAAAAATCGCAAATTTTTTTTTTTTAATTACGTCCTGATACTTTGTACATAAAGCACAAAGTATCAAAACTAGTAATAATTAATAAAGCAATGCTTGACAGTACACAAAGACTAAGACAAGACTACAAGAGTACTGTACAAGTCATTGAAGTCTTTAAATCACTACAAACAAAACACAATTACACAAGTGACAAGTCACTACAAACAAAACAGTGAAACACAAGTGACAAGGCAAGTCAACTAGTCAAGGGCCAAGTTCCAACTTTCAAGTTCAACTGGCCAAGGGGCAAGGGCTCAGACAGGAGGCTCTCTAACAAGTCACAAGTCAGTAGTCACAACCATTAAAAAAAAAAAATCCCGTTCACTCTCAATGCTTTAGCCTTTATGCCTTTATGCTTGCTGAATTGCTGCTAGGCTAGCTGTAGTCCACTCCGTTTCAGCCAGAAACAAAACAATGATCTTAGTGCCCTTTTTGTTAGTTAATTATATAAGTATTGTAGCTAAGTAGGCAACTTTATTGCCTTTGAACTAACGTTGGTTGAATCAGCTTTGTATATGAACTCTTAATGTCGTTTGTTTTGTACTTCTTATTTTTGGTATCAAAAAAAAAAAAAAAAAAAGATGCTTGTTAGAAATTTTGAGTTGGTTACTTAATGACAAAGGCGGTAGAAGGCTTGTAAGTTGTGTATGAAAAAAATATGTGCTTAACAGCGTAAGTTCCATGCATTAAATCAAGATGTAATTGTTTTGCTTCTGTTGGAAGTTGAATATAAATCTAGATCTTTTGCACTCTCAATGTGAGTTGCTCTTCTTTCTTAATCTTTTTAGTTTGATATTAGTCTTTTTGAAATTGAAAAAAAAAAAAAAAAAAATTTGTTTGAAAAATACGGGTCAACCCGACCCGACCCGCAACCCGATTGACCCGTAACCCGATTGACCCGTTTAAAAATGACCCGTTTTGACCCGTGACCCGTTTGACCCGCAAACCCGATTGACCCGACCCGAACCCGACCCGACCCGCCCGTTTTGCCATGTCTATTATGAAAATCTATCTAAGCTATAGTTGCATACTGTGCTTTAAAAGTTTTGGACAAACTAAAACCCACATAAGTATTAACCTTACAAGATATACGGGGTTAGAACTATAAAGTCTATAGACATGAGATGAGATACTACCAAAAAAAAAAAAAAACCCATTGTTTTTAGACTATCATTTTTGTTCTTGGGTTTTAATAATAATGACATTTCTTTTTTGGTTTTTGTGGGTAAGAAAGCCCAGTGTCGTATGTTGGGCCAGAGGCCCAATCCGGACAAGGCTCTCTGTCCGAAGAGGATAAAAAACATCAATGTTTTGTCACCTTGGTATGAGTACAGCCCATTAGGGACAAATGTTCCGTCCGAAGACAACCTTTTCGGTCCGAAGAGACCATCTCCCACGGGCCTGCCCAGGACTTGACCAAGGAGCTATGCCGAAGATCTTCCTGCGAAAGCTGAGCCCCGAGCATGCCTAACTGCGAAGCTATCATGAAATATCCTGCTATTAAAGCTGCCACCCGCCACATTTAATGCACTGCAGCAACTTTCCTGGCCGCATTTATGTGGAGAAGACACCTGAACAGTGAATCTTCACCTGCCACCACTCACTGCAGGTTAAAGCAAACGGCTGATGTGACCAGTACTCAAGTAGGTGCCTAGATGAGGGACAAGTGTGCGGTGAGGATAAGTAGAGGGGGTCTATATAAGAATAGCAGGCCTCACAAAGAGAGGGGGGGATTTTTTGTACAAGTAAAAAAAGCTTTCAAATATAAGGCCTCTTCGGACCAAAGAGATCAATCTATAAAACACCGGTTTACCTTCGTTTTTATTATGTCAGCCTATATGAATCGTTGCTAAAACATAACCCAGCCCTGCTGTTTAACCCACTCTCTACAAATTTATTGTTGGGCAATTGTTGGGCTCACAACACAGAGTTGGTACCAGACCCAACAAATCCATACCCTACAATTGGCGCCGTCTGTGGGGACAGCTCGAGCAAAGGTGTGAGCAACACCTCAAAAGATGGCTGAATCAAGACAACGACCAGCAGAATCCAGGTCATCTCAACACACCGACCCTTTTGTCCATCTGGAACGGAGACACGATCGTGAGGGAAACCCACACACCACCCGTGGCGACCAAAACCAATCACATGGAGAGAGCCACGTGTCCCATGCAGAGGAAAACCAGGCCATGCAGCTAGAGATTCAGAGGCTGAGAAAAGAGCTGCGCCGTGAAAAAAGAAAGCGCGTTTCCTCGCACTCTGATGAAAGCTCTGAGGATGAACGGGACGACGATTACAGGCGGAGGTCTCGAACACCAGTCAGTGAGCCTCCCCTCTATGAGGAAGCGTACAACCGTGAGAGAAACCCTCAGAGCTCCTTTCCAAAGGGCACGGGGAACGATGCTATGAGCAAAGCCCTGGATCAGATCTCCAGGTCTCCTTTTACACGTAATATCGAGCGAGCCAAACTTCCCAGGCGTTTCCACCAGCCCACGTTTACCATCTACAATGGCCGGACCGACCCAGTAGAACACGTAAGCCATTTCAATCAGCGGATGGCAGTACACTCTAGGGACGAGGCCCTAATGTGCAAGGTTTTTCCATCCAGCCTAGGACCAATAGCCATGAGATGGTTCGACGGTCTGAAAGCGAACACCATTAGCTACTTCCAAGGGCTGACACAGGCTTTTGGGTCCCGCTTCGTCACCTGCCGAAGAGTCCCCCAATCCGTGGCCTCGCTGTTGTCCATCAGCATGAAAGGGGATGAGACTTTGAAGTCCCATTCAGATAGATTCTGGGAAACGTACAATGAGGTGGAGGAAGACTGCGAGTTGGTGGCCATAAGCTCTTTCAAGCTGGGCCTCCCCACTGAACATCCTTTGAGAACGTCCTTGACGCGCAACCCTGTCACCAGTATACGCCAGTTGATGGACAGGATCGATAAATACAAAAGAGTCGAAGAGGACCAACAGCAGAGTAGGGGAAAGGAGAAGGTTATCCCTCATGAGGGGAGGGATTCCAGGTTGGACCGGCAGAATCACAACAGGCCGAGGAAGGACTGGGCCAGCCAAAGCACAGCGAACTCCCAGACGGTCAATGCAGTTTTTCGCGAACCAGTGCACCAAGTCCTGGATAAGATAAAAAACGAACCATTCTTCAAAAGGCCGAACAAGATGGTGGAAAACCCCGAAAGGCGCAACCACAATCTTTACTGCCAGTATCACCTGGATCATGGGCATACCACTGAGGACTGCAGGAGCCTGTGGGATCACTTGGATCAGCTGGTCAGCGAAGGCAGGTTAAAACACCTCCTACACCACTCGTATGGTCAGGGAAGTCAAACTAGCACGGGGCCCCGGAGGGATGATTTTGTGAAACCCCCCTTGGGAACAATCAATGTTATTTTTGCTGCACCAGGAAGGACGGGATCTTGCCCATCCAGGATATTGTCAGTCGCTCGGGTGAACGCGGATAGCGGTAACAGAGGGCCGAAGAAGCCTAGGACAGACATCCCAGTTTTGGGATTTTCGGAGGAAGACAAAATAGGAACCGTGCAGCCGCACGACGACGCACTGGTAGTCACCCTGAGAATAGGCGGATATGACGTGAGGAGGGTGATGGTGGATCAGGGCAGCGCAGCAGAGATAATGTACCCAGACCTATATAAGGGGCTGAACTTGTCCCCCGAAGACCTAACTCCATACAGTTCCCCTTTAGTCAGCTTCGACGGAAAAGTAATCATTCCGAAGGGACAGATCAGACTGCCTGTGCAGACCGGTACAGAGGTTGTGGAAGTGGATTTCATAGTGGTGGACGCTTACTCACCTTACACCGCTATCGTAGGCAGACCCTGGCTTCATACCCTTGGGGCTGTATCCTCCACTCTCCACCAGAAGATTAAGTATCCCTCGGGGGGAGTAGTTGAAGAAGTCCGAGGGGACCAGGCTATGTCCAGGCATTGTCTAGTGGCAGCCATCCAGCATGAGCAGCATGCCGAGTCCTCGAACTGTGATAGGGAGAGTTTATAGCAATTAAGACCTTCGGCGCTGGACGCCGAGGCCTCGGCCGAAGAGGCAGTGTGCGAAAACTTAACGAGGGTTGTTGTTGGTGACGATCCAGAGAAGTTTTTTCAAGTCGGATCCATGCTTCCCCCTCAGGAAAGGGAGGGGTTGATAGA
Organism: Quercus glauca; assembly: GCA_023736055.1. NCBI lineage: Eukaryota > Viridiplantae > Streptophyta > Magnoliopsida > Fagales > Fagaceae > Quercus > Quercus glauca. Next base: position 16,880,133 of record CM043318.1, on the reverse strand, counting down.
GTTCCTCAGAGCCAACGTTGACGTATTTGCTTGGGACCCCGCGGATGCCCCAGGAGTAAGTCCAGAATTCATCTGCCACCACCTAAACGTTAATCCCACCATCATCCCTAAAAAACAGCCACTCCGACGACCGTCGAGAGAACACGCTGACGCGGTCAGGGATGAAGTGATGAAACTCAAGCAGGCAGGAGCCATTAAAGAGATCTTCTACCCCGAATGGCTGGCTAACACGGTGGTAGTGAAAAAGAAAAGTGGGAAATGGCGGGTGTGTGTGGATTTCACCGACCTTAATAGAGCTTGTCCGAAGGATCCGTTTCCAATGCCGAAGATAGATCAATTAGTTGACGCTACTGTTGGACATCCTCGGATGAGTTTCTTAGATGCCTTTCAAGGTTACCATCAGATACCCCTAGCTTTCGCCGACCAAGAGAAAACTTCCTTTGTAACTCCTGTAGGAAATTACCACTACAAGGTAATGCCGTTCGGCTTGAAAAACGCAGGGGCTACCTATCAGAGGATGATGACGAGGATGTTTGAGCCACAGCTGGGCAAAAGCATGGAGGTTTATATTGACGACATGGTGGTCAAAAGCAAGATTGTTGCCGAACACGTTGGGGATCTCAGTAACATATTCGAAATCCTAAGGGGACACAGATTGCGTTTGAATGCCTCTAAATGCTCCTTTGGTGTTGGATCAGGCAAATTCCTGGGGTATATGGTCACACACAGGGGAATCGAAGTCAACCCCGATCAGATAAGGGCCATCAACAACTTGCGAGCTCCTCGGAATCCCAAGGAGATTCAGAAGCTGACTGGGATGACCGCTGCCCTTAATCGGTTCATTTCCAGATCAGCAGACAGGTGTAGGCCTTTCTTCTCGCTAATCAATAAGTGGAAGGATTTTGAATGGACGCAGGAATGTGCAACTGCCTTCCAGCAACTTAAAGACTACCTGGCTAAGCCCCCCATCATGTCCAGTCCCCAGCCAGACGAAGTCTTGTTTGCTTACATTGCCGTGGCCCCTAATGCTGTAAGCTTGGTGTTGATCCGAACGGACTGTGGAGTGCAAAAGCCAGTTTACTACGTGAGCAAGTCGCTACAAGAGGCTGAAATCCGCTATTTGCCATTGGAGAAAGCCATCCTGGCCGTTGTGCTGGGTACTAAGAAGCTGCCCCATTACTTTCAAGCTCACACTGTTATAGTCCTTACTCAGCTCCCACTCAGGGCCGTACTCCGAAGCGCCGACTACACTGGTAGAATTGCTAAATGGGGGACGATGCTAGGGGTTTTTGACATCAAGTACATGCCGCGCACATCAGTGAAGGGCCAGGTCCTTGCGGACCTGGTCGCCGAGTTCACAGAACCACATTTAGAGGAAGCAGCACCACCTCTAGGCGCGGTAGGAAGGCAAGTCAGTACGATCGCGTCACAAAGCACATTGCCCTGGCAAGTGTATGTAGACGGCGCATCGAATCAGAGGGGCTCAGGCGTAGGGCTAGTGTTGGTATCCCCCGAGGGAATCATCATCGAAAAAGCCTTAAGGCTAGACTTTTCAGCAACGAATAACGAGGCAGAGTATGAGGCTCTACTGATGGGGATGAAGATGGTACGAAGGATGGGAGGAATATCCGTCGAGATATCCTCAGACTCAAGGTTGGTCGTCGGCCAGGTGCTGGGAGAGTTTGAAGCAAAAGATGAGAGGATGCAGGGATATCTAAACCTGGTCAAGTCCCTACAGTCGGAGTTTGAATGTTTTACCCTACGGCACATCCCTAGGAGTGGCAACACGCACGCTGATTCCTTAGCTACGCTCGCCACCTCTTCGGCGCAAGAATTACCAAGGGTTATTCTGATTGAGGACGTGCAGAGACCCACGGAGTTAAGAAAAAAGCCACCCCAAGTCCACTGTATCGGAGCCAACCCATGCTGGATGGACCCCATCATCAAGTTTTTGAGAGATGATGTGTCGCCCGAAGATACGGGGGAAACGGACAAAATACGGAGAAAAGCTGCAAGGTTCTGGCTGTCCGAAGATCACAAACTGTACAAACGATCTTATTCTGGCCCGTATTTGATGTGCATGCGCCCCGAGGCGGCTGAATCACTGTTGGAAGAACTGCATGAAGGAATCTGTGGAAGCCATACTGGTGGAAGATCCTTAGCTCACCGAGCCATCACTCAAGGCTATTGGTGGCCAAACATGCAGAGAGAGGCACATGAGTACGTTAAAAAGTGTGACCAGTGCCAACGTTTTGCGCCGAGCATACATCAACCTGGTGGTACCCTTAATCCGCTATCCAGCCCGTGGCCTTTTGCTCAGTGGGGGTTGGATATCGTAGGTCCTTTCCCTAAGGCAGCAGGAAACAGGAAATTCTTACTGGTCGGAACGGACTATTTCACCAAGTGGGTGGAAGCTGAGCCTCTAGCAAATATCAGGGACGTAGACGTGAAGAAGTTCGTTTGGAAAAACATCGTCACCAGATTTGGAGTTCCCCATACCCTCATCTCGGATAACGGGCTTCAATTCGATAGCAAAGCTTTCAGAAGCTATTGCAATGAGCTGGGAATCACAAATAGATACTCCACCCCCGCCTATCCCCAGGGGAATGGGCAGGCCGAAGCCACCAATAAAGTCATAGTTAGTGGGCTAAAGAAGAGGCTAGACGATGCGAAGGGTAGGTGGGTAGAAGAACTGCCCCACGTGTTGTGGGCATATAGAACCACGCCTCGCAGGTCCACCGATGAAACCCCTTTTTCAATGACCTATGGAGCTGAAGCCGTTATACCTCTTGAGACTAAATTCCCAACCTACAGAACTAGCTCTTTTGACCCAATCAACAACGACAGGCAGCTAGAAAAGGGTTTGGATCTGATTGAAGAACGAAGGGAAAACGCCATGGTCCGATTGGCGCACTACCAGCAGAAGTTGAAACAGGGCTATGACATCAATGTGAGGTTGAGACCCCTTGAGCCTGGTGACCTGGTCCTAAGGAAGGTGGTAGGTAATGCAAAGAACCCGGCATGGGGAAAGCTGGGGCCGAACTGGGAGGGTCCATATCGCATCACTTCGAGGGCCGGCGTGGGAGCATACTTCCTGGAAGACCTGGATAATCATGTAGTGCCCCGGCCATGGAATGTAAATAACCTCAAAAGGTACTACTATTAAAAGAATTCTTTTTTCAGTTATGAGTACTTTGTTGTTATACTAATCTCTTTCAAGTGTTTAAACTTAAATTCAATCATGCCTGTAGTCCTCGGACCAGATGATTTGGGTTAGTTAACACTCCATAACGATCTCTTTCAAGTGTTTAAACTTAAATTCAATCATGCCTGTAGTCCTCGGACCAGATGATTTGGGTTAGTTAACACTCCATAACGATCTCTTTCAAGTGTTTAAACTTAAATTCAATCATGCCTGTAGTCCTCGGACCAGATGATTTGGGTTAGTTAACACTCCATAACGATCTCTTTCAAGTGTTTAAACTTAAATTCAATCATGCCTGTAGTCCTCGGACCAGATGATTTGGGTTAGTTAACACTCCATAACGATCTCTTTCAAGTGTTTAAACTTAAATTCAATCATGCCTGTAGTCCTCGGACCAGATGATTTGGGTTAGTTAACACTCCATAACGATCTCTTTCAAGTGTTTAAACTTAAATTCAATCATGCCTGTAGTCCTCGGACCAGATGATTTGGGTTAGTTAACACTCCATAACGATCTCTTTCAAGTGTTTAAACTTAAATTCAATCATGCCTGTAGTCCTCGGACCAGATGATTTGGGTTAGTTAACGCTCCTTTACGTTCTTTACGGATGTTGTGGGCGCACTCAGGTTATCAGTCTAATTTAGTGTTTGAGGAAATGTGTGGACTTAAGCCACATTACGTCAGTAGTTATTACCATAATTATTTGTCTTAGCAATGCATGGAAGGTTACCATACTTATGTTTCATTCTTAATCACTGAACTGTCTTTATTAGCCGCAATAGTGCAATATGATAAATACTCCACAGGCAACAAGTAACGAAAATAAACCGCTTGTTTCATTAAAAGCTAATTTCCATACACAAAGGGCAAAAAATACATATATAAGCAACTACGCTATATGGAGATCCTAGGCTTTATCTTGGGGCTCTGGGTTGGTCTTTGGCAAATCGCCCGCATCTCCGGTCTGAAGAGGGGCTTGACTCGTCTCGGCTGTCGCTGGGGGATTCTGATCTGCCAAGGGTGCTTCCGAGGCTTCAGGAGCATCGCATATATCCGGATCGTAATAGATGCTCCCTGGCTGCCTTAAAGCTGACTCTGCAGGGACTCCGGCCGCATCGAGGCACTTGCTCCAGGTGATGTCGCAGTAGTCCCTGCAGACCTTCGCAAACTCTTCGGTCAGCCTTACCTGGGTCTCCTGCACCCCCAGCATGTAGGCGGCTTTCTTCTCAGCCTCAACTGCTTCCCTGGCCAATTGCGCGTCCTCCTTGGCCAATTTAGCAGCGTCCCTGGCTTGTTCCAGCTCAAGCCGAAGCTCTTTTACCATCACCCTCTCCGTCTCCAGGTTGGTTTCGGCCGCGAGCAGCTTCTTGCGCTGATCTTCGGCTTGCTTCTCTGCATTTTTAAGGCCCGCCTCTACATTTTTTCTCGCTTTCACCTCCTCCTTCAGCTGATCGGAGATGCGGGCGCTCTCATCCTTTGCCTTGCCCAGTGCCTTCTCAACGTCCTCCTTAGACCGGATCTCAGCTTGCACGTCAACCTCCTTCCTCTGAACCCACTCTTCAGCCACGTAGATTTGTTGAGCAAGCTGCATGACGACCAAAAGACGGTTACATAAAAATATACATGCACGAGGGCTTCAAGATAGTTGCGAAAGAGCATCAGTTGTCTTACCATGCCTAAATCCCGTTTGAGGGACAAAAAGAGTTCTTTTTCGCTGAAACGCCGATAAGACTCCATATCCCTCGGAAGGAGGAGGGGCTTCTCGAGCGCTTCAGCAACGTACCCGGCCTTCCCCCCAGAATAGTTTCTGATGGAGGCGTCAAGAGGGATGGCCGCACCATCCAAAGTAAGCTTTGGGGACCACACCTGGACCCCCCGCCGCACGTCGGCAGCCACATTCTCCTCTTTGCTCTCAGTAGAAGAAGCCCGTTTATTTCTTGTATCGTGGGTCTTCTTCTGCTGCTTGCGGCCCTTCGGAGGGACCACTTCCCCCTCCTCCACATCAGTCACATCCATCGCCACCCTTTTCTTCTTCAGATCGGGCAGTACTTTGAGTCCCAGATCTTTCGGGGCTTGAGGAGGAGGTGGTGGTGGTGGAAGGTTCGCCTGGGGCTGGGATGTGCCAGTACCCTCGGCTGGAGCGTTTGATTTTCTGTTCTTCATTAACTGGCCCAAGCTCAGCATGTCTTCTTCTGCAGAGTCGTCCGGCGCGGCTAGGTTCAGGAATGGAGCAGCCGAATGCCTGTCGAGTGCCTCTTCGACCGACAGAATTTTTACTTCCCCAGAGGACTCTTCCTCGAACTTGAACTGATCAATTTGCTGGTCGAGCGAAGGAGTAGAAGAAACTCTTTCCTCTTCTGCGGCCGGTTGAAGAGGAACTTGTTGAAAGGGCTGAGCAAGCACCGGTATGGCTTGCGGGTTAGGATGCGGCACTGGGGCGAGGTCGAAGGGCGCCAAAAAATGCTTCCTTGCCACGTCAATGCGATTTATCCGATGATCCCCGAGTGTGATTGCGTTCCCTCTCGGCTGAAGTTCAGTCTTCGGGGTGTAACCGAGGATGAGAGGAACAGACCTAAGCTGTCCGTCTTCGCTCGCAAAAATCTCCGACCGAAGAAGGTAATTCAATGCCGCAGTATTCGTCAGACTCAGCCGAGGAGCCACGTGCCTTTTGTCTGAAAACATAACGAAAGAGTTGTCAGTGGGTTGCAATATGACGAAGAGGGGGACCGAACAGCTAAAAGTAAATAAAGAAGTAAAGCTCGAGGGGGAATGTCCCACCTGGCGTTCCTGGCGTGGTCGGGCAATGAACCCCATCATGCCAGGCACCCGAGACGATCAGATAATCGTCTTTCATCCCTTTGTTAGACTTGGGGAGGCCGGACAGGAGTCTGACGACATCGGATCGGGACTTTAAATAGTACCCCCGCCCCTTTTTTGGTATGACACTCGTACATATGTACCACGTCGTGCCAGGTTAACCCCAAGCCTAAGTGACGGTTTAGGTCATCGACTGCACCTAAGATTCTAAAGGTATTGGGTGCACATTGGTCAGGACTAAGCCTATGGGCGGAAAGGTAACTTCTGGTGACTGGACCCATGGGAATGGTCATTCCCCCCTCCAAGAAGGCGATAATGGGGATAATGACTTCGCCCTCTTCCCTGTCCAGTAGCAGCCCCTCTGTGGAGCAATACCTTAAGCCCACCTCCTGAGGAATGCGATAAGTCGCCCTAAAATCTTCTATCTGGGAGGGGCTGTTCACTAGATACTCAAATCTACCCATGGTTGACAAAGTCAGAGGGAGGGAGACACGAAACGGCGACTGGGATAAGCTACCACGGGCCGAAGAGGCGATCTCTATGTAATACGAAAATCTCAGGGAGAGAACTTACGAAGAGTGAAATCGGCGGATGAGCTTTGGTCTCGCAGGGAGATCGTAGCGGATTCTGGAACTGGTTGAAGCGGATTACAGGAAGGGCTTTGAGAGTCAGAGCGCTTGAGTTCGCCGGGAGTTCTGAAGTTTGCAAAATGAGAAGACAGTCCCATCTGGGACCTTATATAGTGGTAGATGAAATGGTGCAACTTAGCCCGCCCAAAAATTTCGAGGAGAATCTCGTCCGTTGATTCGAAATGGACCGCTAGATTTCAAGGACAAGACGCCGCCTGGAGTAATTAATGACGCCTCGGAAACGGCGCGGCAGCAGCGGTTATAAAAAAGGCGCCCAAAACTCGCGTGCACACGCGCGGAGTCAATGTTCTGTGCCCACTTTTGTCAAAAGGTCAAAACCCCACTTTTTTCTCTTCGGATGCGAGGTAAAAAGTGAAATTTTGAGGGGCTATTGTGGGTAAGAAAGCCCAGTGTCGTATGTTGGGCCAGAGGCCCAATCCGGACAAGGCTCTCTGTCCGAAGAGGATAAAAAACATCAATGTTTTGTCACCTTGGTATGAGTACAGCCCATTAGGGACAAATGTTCCGTCCGAAGACAACCTTTTCGGTCCGAAGAGACCATCTCCCACGGGCCTGCCCAGGACTTGACCAAGGAGCTATGCCGAAGATCTTCCTGCGAAAGCTGAGCCCCGAGCATGCCTAACTGCGAAGCTATCATGAAATATCCTGCTATTAAAGCTGCCACCGCCACATTTAATGCACTGCAGCAACTTTCCTGGCCGCATTTATGTGGAGAAGACACCTGAACAGTGAATCTTCACCTGCCACCACTCACTGCAGGTTAAAGCAAACGGCTGATGTGACCAGTACTCAAGTAGGTGCCTAGATGAGGGACAAGTGTGCGGTGAGGATAAGTAGAGGGGGTCTATATAAGAATAGCAGGCCTCACAAAGAGAGGGGGGGATTTTTTGTACAAGTAAAAAAAGCTTTCAAATATAAGGCCTCTTCGGACCAAAGAGATCAATCTATAAAACACCGGTTTACCTTCGTTTTTATTATGTCAGCCTATATGAATCGTTGCTAAAACATAACCCAGCCCTGCTGTTTAACCCACTCTCTACAAATTTATTGTTGGGCAATTGTTGGGCTCACAACACAGAGTTGGTACCAGGCCCAACAAATCCATACCCTACAGTTTTCATGTCTAATTTTCAAATCCGAACTCTCCTCTCACATTATCCACACACACACACACACATATATATATATATATAACCTTACAAAATAAATTAAATGACTTCAGAAAACCATATAAGACTTCAGTAATTTTTCTTTACTCATATTTGAAAGTCTATATTCTCTTTCAATTTTGCCATGACTTTCTTTCAAAAAAAATTTTTAATTTTTTTGAGTTGCCAACTTGCCATGACTTAAAAGATATTAGTCAACAAAATATTTGAGTGGTACTTTTTTTAATTACAAATGTCACTCATTCTAACTAAATCTCATATTAAATTCTGGGATCATTAATTCCATCCTAAATGTCAAAACTAATCTCAAATTTTATATGTTAGTTCAATAAAAAAAAATTTATATATGATCATTTCCTTTTACATCAATGCAGCACCATATTTATCAGCACCTAGAATAGAATAAAACCTTTCAAAAAAAAAAAAAAATAGAATAACAGGTAGGTGCTGTCAAACACGCGCCTAAACTGAGTGTGAAACTGGCAGTAGAATGCACACGTCAGCAATCTCGAACATTAAAAATAGTAGTAGGTGATGGTCAAACCGTCAAAGTTCAATCTTCACCGTCAAGCTCTATAAATAATACAACTTTAATGGCGGATTTGAAATCAAAATCAACCTTTAAAGTTTTTTTTTTTTTTTTTTTGAGAAAATCAACCTTTAAAGTTAGTTTGGTATATTGGTTTAAAAATTAAAAATTGTTATTTAAAAATATTTATGAAAATACGTGTGAGTAAAAAAATGTATGAAAATGTGTGAAATATTATTTAAAAACTGAAAATGGTTGTTTGAAAACACAAACCAAACACCTCCTAAATTTCTTTTCCAAATAAGATTGAACATTTACATTGCTTGTGACAAAATTAAAAATTGTCTATTTTTCATAAAAAAATTAATTTTACTTAATCACTTTTTAAAAATATTTACGTCAAATTATTTATTTTATAAAAATATTATTTATTTATATATTTTAATTATTCTCCCAAATTATATATCTGTTTATAAGTAAAGAAAATATTAAAAAACAAATTTACACATGAACAATAATCGTTCATGTTTACATTTTTTTTTATAGCAGAAATACTTTATTGAAGACCAAAACAGGCAAAAACAAAACAACAAAGGGGCTGCTCACAAACTTGCTGACATGCCTCTTTTAAGATTACATTTACAAAAGCAAAAGGACTATTTCCTAAATCAAAAGATCCAAAAAAAAAAAAAAAAAAAGAATTAAACATAGACCATTTAGCTAAGGAGTGTACTACTCTGTTTGCTTTACGGTTAACCCAACTAAAACTAGCATTCACGAAGCTTCTCCCAATTGCGGTCTATATTTGCATATTTATTGTAGCTAAAATCCTATTTTACATAATTTTATATGAATTAATGTTGGTATATTTTGGGGTTGATTAGACAAATTGTAGAGGTTATACTATTTTAGATGTACAGATGGAAATACTGGTAAAAATGGCGGTTGAGAAATTTCTAAAATTGGGCTTCACCATTTTCCATTCACTTTATGGTGTGCTATAGGAAATAGCCAAATCGGCACAAGTACAATTGTTTGCGGACGGCCCTTACTGTAGAGGTCAGTGGAACATTGATCATTTGATTTCATGGTGGCAAAGAATGTCAGGATCTCTTCTTTGAAATAGATTTTTTTTTTTTTTTCAGATTAAATATTATAAATTTAATAGATCTTACATTCCATATTCACAAAATAAAATTTTGGTGAAGTTGACTCTCTTCATTTCACTTGTGTTGAGAAAAAGTAGCCTGGTTGATTAATTAATTTTAAACCAAATTTACCAACTTGATTAATATTATGCCAATTATATAAAGGTCCAATTTGGTTTAATAATAGTACAACCTTATTGCAAATATAAAGTGGAGTGAAAAATAAATTTCAGTTACACGATATAATTATGAAGTTAATCCCTTATGGAGAAATTCCTTATGGGAAAAACCTTGTGGAGGTTTATCGTTAACCACTATACAGAAGATATCACTAAGGACTTATTTGGTTCAAGGATGGAAAATTAGGAAGATAAAAAATAGTAAGAGGATGGAAAAGTGGAAGGATAGAAAATATTTTTATTTCTCTCATTTTTATTTGATTAGAGTAAAAAAGTGGAGGGATGAAAAAAGTGAGTTTATATAAATTTACTCATACATCCTTACTAAAAAGTGATGATCAATTAAAAAAAAGTGATAATAAAAATAAAAATAAAAAAGCAATCACCCAATTTATTAAAAAATAAAAATCATGTCCAACCCCTCCCCCCCCCAAAAAAAAAAAACAAAACAACTATCACACCCACAACCCAGGAAATCAAAAAAAGGCAACGTCCAGGAAAAAAAAAAAAAGGAATCGGACGAATTGCCCATGTGTAAGTGCACATGGGCATTTTTGTCCATTAAGTAACCTCATTTTTTCCCTTCAGTTTTCTCTCCATTTTTGGGAAAAAAATTTTTGGTAGGTCCAAGGAGAAAACACCGAGTCCCACCATTTATTTTCCTTCTTTCCCACCCAACCAAACTCATTCCAAAAAAGTTTTCCTTCTCATTTTCTCTTCAAAATTTTTCATCCATCCTATTTCACCTCCAAACAAACACATCCTAAATATAATTTTGAAGTTTTGCAATACAAGAATATGGACCTAGTCTTAGCATTTCTACTTATAGTAGATACTTGCTCATATGATCATATTCAGCTACAACCCAATTGGATTCTTCTATTTTTGAATCTCTTTGATGCAAATCTACTTAATTCGTGTCTAACATTACAACAGTAACTTGATTGGTGTAGGTTGTTTATGCAGTAGCTTGGAACACTTACTAATCTTCAATACAATGCTAGAGAAGATACTTAATACAAAACCTTTGACACACAACTGTTGTAAGTTGTAACAAGATCTCTACTTCTCAATGTATCATAACTTTATATACGTTTTGAAACCCTAGGGCACGAATCCTATGGCTTTGGTCATCATGAGCCGAAAATTAAAGATTTAATTTACCCCGAAACTTGATTAGTCAACTAGAATTGGGACGAAATGGGTAATTAGCCATAATTTCCCAACCATTTAGTTAGTAGTTCTAGTTTTCAAACTATATGATTTACTAGCAACTCGAGTCTATTAGACTCGATTTTAACATATAAATCGAGCATCAAACACTCGATTTCTATGCTCTAATTATTTCTGACGTGGCAATTTTTTCATGTGGCATCCACGTAGAAATCGAGTCTCTAAGACTCGATTTATAAGCCTATATATACCAAATCAACAGCACCAGCCAGCCAGCAAAAAAAATTAGAGCCAGAAAGAAAAAAAAAAAAAAAAAAAAGCAGCTGAAGAAGAAGAAAAGCAGCAGAGGAAGATGGCGATCCCCCAGGTCGCTCGCGCGACCCAGGCGGCGGGGCCCGGGTCGCGCGGCGAGCCCTGGGGGTCGCGCGACGAGGCCCGGGCCGCCAGGCTCACGCGCAGCCTGGGCCTCGCGAGCTCTTTCTCTCTCTCTCTGATCTGGTCTATCTCTCCCTCTCTGATCTGATCTAGTCTCTCTCTGATCTGTTTTTTCTCTCTCTCTCTCTGATCTGATCTAGGTGAGGCTGATCTGGTTTTTCTCTCCCTCTCTCTGATCTGATCTAGGTGAGGCTGATCTGGTTTTTCTCTCTCTCTCTCTGATTTGATCTAGGTGAGGCGTGCCTGAGAGTTAGAGTTTTTTGAAATTTTTTTGGTTTAGAAATCGAGTATTTGAGACTCGATTTCCACGTGGTTGCCACCTCAAAAAAATGCCAGATCAACTCATAAAAATCGAGTCCCAAAAACTCGATTTGTTGGCCGAAAATCGAGCTTATGAGGCTCGAGATGCTACTATGGCATATTCTTCCTAAACCGGGCCAACTAACCATAAAGTCTGATAGTTATGGCTAGTTACCCAGATTCCCCCTAGAATTGGGACAAGAATCAAACTTTAATGAAGCTCGATTGATAAAGCTACAGTTAAGGTTGCAGTCGAAGTGGCAGACTTGACAGCTTCTTGAACAATTCTTAAGTAGCTTATTGTGTTTTCAATGTACATCTTCAGTCACACTTGAGACACTAATTACTTACAACTCATATAATATTTAATCCTAACAACATAAAATGGATAAAACCTTATACAACCTAAGTCCTAACAATATCTCAATAACTTAATCTAAATTTTTATTAAAATTATAACCAAAAACCATCTTTTCCAAAGTACTTAACCTTTTTTTTAAACACTTTGCAATATTCCTTCTATCTTTTCTTTCTATTTTATTTAAACAATCATTTTTATTCTATTTCATTTATATAATTTTTTTTACTCTATACCCAAAAATTTCACATGATCAATTGCTCCTCTCCTTATGTCTCTTCAACATTTCCCTCTTCTACAAACAAGCTCTGGATCACACTCTCTTCCTTCGCAAAGTCAATCAGCACCTTGAGTCCTTACCCCCACCCCCCAACTTTCAAGCTATTTGATTTTATGATCTTCTCGAGGGATAATGATATTTAAGTTTATTAATTATTAATTAAGTGACTATTTTTTGAAAAGGTTTGAACCATTATTCTACTTAAAAAAAGAAAAAGGTTTGAACCATTAAGATTTTGCCACACAACCTCTCAAAAAAAAAAAAAATTGCCACATCATTAATCATACTTAATTAATTATTTTAAAAACCTACAATTTATTATCCGATATCATGTGTATTCAATTACTCCCTCCGTCCCAAATTGTTAGGCCTGTATTCCATTTTGGAATGTCCCAAAATTATGTCCTGTTTGAAAAATCAAATACCATTAATTTATTAATATTCCCTTTATGCCCTTATTTTATTTGTGGGAGATTTTTTTTTAATTTAACAAAAATTAAAAACCTAAATTTTGAAATCCACTATACATGTCATCTTTATTCAAATTATAAAAAAAATGTTTTAAAATAATTTTTTCATAAATTTGTTTATGGGAAATTTAGGAAATTTTTAATTTTTTTTAAAGAGATAAGACAATTAATGATGTTTCCCTAAATAATTGGGTTTTTCTAATTAGACCAAACAATTTGGGACAAAAGGAGTATATTTTAAAGGATGTTTCTTGACCATTGAAATTTGATGTTGCATGATTTATCAATTTGATGTTGTTATTTTTACATGAAAAAAGTCCTTAATTTTTATTGTTAAAACTTAAAGGTGTTGATGATATTTTAAAATGAATTATCAATTCTTTTTAAGGTTCAAAATGATATGTTTGTACCCTTGAACATGAAATGATCATTTCACCCTTGAATTGGATTAAGGACAAAGTTTAGCTATAAAATTAGTTGTAGTTTTAGGTTACAAACTTACTTAATATCTTTTTATTGGAGGTGAATTTTAACAAATCCATCATTGGATTACATCTTCTTCTTATATCCTCTATGCTTGCAAAATTTCAAGAAAATTAAAGATTAATAGCTACATTATCAATAAATTTTTTAAATTGCAAGTTTTTGTAATTTAAAATTATGCACAAAATATAAGCTTATAGATCATATAGTAAATGATATCTGATTGACACAAAATTTAACATGTGTATTAAGGGCGTAAAGAACATGCAATTCAACGGTTAAATTTTCAAAATATGTTGTAGTATTTATTTTATTGAGTGAATTTGTAGTCTTAAGATACAACCAATTTTGTAGCTAAACTTTGTCCTTGGATTAAATGCCAATTGTAAAATAGGGTTTCTAGATTAATTAATTAATTCAAAGACTAAATGAAAGCCAAATGCAAGTTATGAAAGGTCTCACCAAATGCTCACACCACTTAATACCTTCTTTCTTTCTCCTTATTTTTAATATTCTTTTATTTTATCTTGGGCATGTTTCTATGACAAAATGGCCCATTAATTGCTTATGGACACCACCATGTACAGTATGGAAAATGTTACAGCCGTTACTAATTTTACTATATAATTTTTATAAATTGACGTGGTAATATTAAATATAATTATTCAATCTCAAAACATAATAAATATACTGTTTTTTTTTTTTTTTGGTAATTGATGACACATTAATTTATAAGCATTGTATAATAATATAATTTATAGTATACTATAAATTGAGAACGAAAGTGAAAATTAAACTGATTTTTTTTTTTCTAGCAGGTTCAATGCCAAAATTCTCTTGAAGGCTCCTTGCCGGATAACATCGAAATTGTAAATTATACTCCTGTATATATCTGATGGAAGGTACACGTACGACCTTGCTATCGGTCTTGGGTCTCCACAACCCTCTTAAGCTGATTGCAGCCTCACAACATTTGGTAATTCGATCTCATTTTCCTGAGATGGAAAAAGAATAATAAAATGAAACCACTTTGACCTACAGTAATCAATGATGATGCATAAAATGAGAACTAGAAAAGGCACAACTATTACATACAACTTGAAAAAAAATTATGATTTATCAATTGGTTAATTACCACCAAACCTTAAACTGTTGGTTTTTTGAAATTTGGAGGGCCAGAGTATAAGCCGGAAAAAAAAAAAAAAAAATCAAATAAGCATCTATATAGTGTTAACAAACTATCAATTAGAACAAATACACAAAATTATTGTTTCTTAATCTTAATAAATTAAGATGCAATCATCTACTAATAATGACAAAAGAAACAAAACACTATTATTTCTTAATACATTATCTATGAAAAGGGTGAAAATGGAACTTAATGCTTTAAATCTTCAAATTATCTATGATTGAATTCAAACTAAATATCAAAACTATGTCCCTTTCAACACATAACATCAAAGAGTTTATCAAAAAATCATTTTTCATTTTGTTACGAAGGTTATTTTTTACCATTGTTTTGAAGACTGTTTAAGTTTGTAAATTAGGACGAAATATTTCAATATTAGTCTATTTTGACATACCGTTTCGAAATGACCACTAATTTAAAAAAAAAATATATATATATATATATATATATATATAATGTGATGAAACAAGTATAAATTTAATATTATGTGTTATATAGATATGGATAAAGTTTAGTTACAAAATCGGTTGTAATTCAGTCAATATCTTTTTATTGGAAGTGAATTTTGATAAATCCACCATTAGATTACATCTTCTTCTTATATCCTCCATATTTGCAAAATTTCAAGAAAATTAAAGATCAATAGTTATATCATCAATAAATTTTTAAATTGCAAGTTTTTATATTTTAAAATTATGCATAAAATATAAGTTTATAGATTATCTAGTAAATAATATCCGATTGACACAAAATTTGACATGTGTATTAAGAGCGTAAAAAACATACAATTTAACAGTTAAATTTTTAAAATATACAATAATATTTATTTTATTTTATTAAGTGATTTTGTAATCTAAGACTACAACCAATTATATTACTAAAATTTTTCCTGCATATATATCCACGCCAATACATCTAGTGGAGACTTTGTGGCTGTGCAATGGAGCTAATAAATCACGCCATTCAAAAACTAAATAAAATAATAGTTTTAACTTCACCCTTAAAAGATTATTTACCTAGGAACCTCCCGAACTTTACCAAACAACAAAAGTAGAGATAACCATTGTTCTCATAGCACTCTTAAAGCTGAAGCGAGCGATGCAGTGAAAGAAAGATGATAAAGAAAAATGAAAAGGGAAAAGCAAAGCTTGGGCATGTAGATGAAGGTTGCCGATGACAACCATTTTTGTTAATCTCGTTCTCTTTTCTTTATTTTTTGGGATGTGTTTATTTTCTTTTGAAATTGAAGCTTTAAATCCCGTCAAAAATGGAAGCTAGATGTGTTAAGGGTCTATGGAATGGAAAAGCAAAAAATGTTTTTTTTTCCTAATTTTGGTTTGTATGTACCGTGGGTTAAAAGGATTAATGGGTTTTTAATTTTTTTTGGGTTGGGCTGAGCTCTGGGCTGCTTGGGCAGGGCTGGTAATGGGGGCTAAGAATTTGGAAGATAGGGGTCCATCTATTAAAAGCACGAATCATATCTACTAAAAAAAATTTTTTGGGCCAGGGGGCCCGGGCTCCCTTGGGCCCCATACTGGGTCATCCCTGAATTAGAAGGAGAAAACTTCATTGATAGTGAGCAGTGGTTTTCTTTGTAAAAATAATCATCTCCATTTTTGAAATAGAACTTTTTCATGATTCAGATATTCCCACGACTCATTTAAAACTTTAAATGACAAGACAATTTGTACGTTATTAAATTCAAAAAATAAAATTTTGATTGTGAAATAGATTATCTCAATTTCTAGTAAAATGACTTTCCTACAAACTGAAATAATGCAAGTCAAAATGATCAAACACATACATAACCTTACCTAAGGTATCAGGGTAAATTCTATTAACATACTTGAGGTTTGAATTAATGTCGACTAAGTCCAAAACTTTTCAAAACTGACCAATTTTGTTCCTAAACCCAACTTAGGCCACATTCGGTACATGGTAATAATGATTACATAAGAATAAAAATAAGTATTACAAATAATGCAAGATGTTGTAATAAAATAATTATTACTATTCATTTGTTTGGTGATAATACATTAATTTAATTCCTTGAATTTGTTTTTAAAATTAAATTTACTAAAATATTCTTATTTATAAATTAAATTTACACTTTTGTGCATCTAGCTTAACAACTTTTGATATATAAATTGAACAATTTAATATTAATGTCTTTTTTTCAAATAAATAACTCCATAAATGTTTTTAAAAAATGAAAGAGTTTCATCCACGCACAATTGCCTCTCTTCTTCCTCTTTTATGTTTTGCATAATCTCTGCATTTTGCTGCTCAGGTTCTTTGCTTTTCTTGACCAAAATTTCCCGCTATCGGAGATCCAATTGATTGGACCATGGCTTCAAACCAAATTACTCAATAAATACATTCGCAAAGGCATCAATTAACCTAACACTACAAACACAACCTTTATTATACTTTCCAATGTCACCAACCTAATGTCCCTGAAACTTTAACAATACCAACTTCATTCAACGGAAACATCATAACACAAGCACCGTACTCCTACAAGCCTATTCCCTACATGATTTTGTGGGTGGTAGCGGCAAATCTAAAAATTACATTCATGGGTAGCATAAGGAATCGACAAAAAACTAGGACCACTAAGCTGTTGTTTGTTCGTCTAATATCGCAGAAAGTAACAGCAGAAATAGAGAGAACAAAAAAGAGCTTGCAGTAGACCAGCTGTAAAAAATAAATAAATAAATAAATTGCTGCAGGGAGCAGCAATAAGGGGTTTTTTAGGAATTTTAGTTATAAGGGTTGAAGGAATAGGGATTCAGTACTTTTGATATAGAATGCCTATTCCTCATTTTAAAGAATAGTTATTCATAAGAATTGACTATTTCCTTTAATAAAAACACAACCTAACAAGTAACAACAAAATAGCTATTCACTATAATAGCTATTACATTACAGTGGTTATTATAGTCTATCAAACATGCCCTTAGTCTCTAAACACAACTTTCAAATGTGATTCAGACACTTTCTTTTGCTAAGTGAGAAGAAAATGTACATATCCAACAACTAAAACATGCAATACATGATGTGACCGGATCGTAATCTCATGTCATGATATTCTAAGGTGCATTTCTGTCCACAAAACTCAAGCCACCTTCACTTGTCTTAGCTGCTTTGAATTCATAATAACTGCCTTAGCCTGCTTCTATAATAAGACAAGTAGAAAATGATGCTATCAAGCCTACATGTATGTAAATAATAATAGCCAAAACATACTCAATTCTCCAATAAGATGATTGATAAAAAGCTACAGGAATGCTTTCTATATGTGCTCTAAAATCAACGAGACTCCCAATCCTTCAATTTCTTGCTTCCTTTAGGTTTAGCTATAGGTGCATTCATTCCAGCCATTTTTGCATTGTATTTTGTGCGTAGAGGATCATTGTATGTCCACCTGCTCAACAAAAAAATATTTGAGAATTGAGATCAAGAATAGGCACGGATAAAGAATATTCGAGTAACAAAAATTAGCATAAATTTTTTATTTTTGACTTCTCATACACATCATCAAAATATAGAACTGATGTAGCAATGACTAACAAGAATCAGTAAAAAAGCAGATCAATATCAAAAGTAAATGCATATACAATATAGCAATTACTAATGAATGAAGAATAATCAAAAGATAAAACTTACGGGTTGTCCCAGTCAGTTGTATCCTCATTGACAAGATGAGTCCATTTTGTCCTTCCACTACGACCAAAGTGCTTGACCTGCATGACCTTGGGCAATATTGTCTTGTCCATCTTATCTTCTCCAGTTGGGGCAGAGAAATCCCGAGTGTAAATATTATCTGATCCAGCAGTTGCAGCAGTGTCATCAGCATTTGACTGGAAGAATACACCCTTGTGGTAATATTTCTGCATGAACCTCCATTTCTGCTTTTGTGGCGGAGCAGGTTTTGGATTCTTCCTCTCCCACTCCCTCCTTTCTTCCTCTGTCATGTTTCTCACCCTCTCAATCTCTTCCCTCTCCTTCAACATTGACTCACGGTCATCCCTATCCCTCTTGATCCTAGCAATCTCCCTCACCTTCCAAGCTTCATACTCCTCTGCCTCATTAACTTCATCATCAGTATCCACATCAGCAATATCTGCCTCCATTTCCAAATTCCTCTGAATCTCTTCATCTTTCCGGATCTCCTCAACCACAATCTGCTTTGTCTGCACCTTCCTCTCCTCCAATCTCTTCTTCTTTGATTCCTCAAGGGCCCGTTCCTCAGCCTCAAGACGTTCCCGCTCAGCAATGGTATCCCTCTCCGACTTGGGAACAAACACAGGCTTAACCATTGCAATACCCATATGCTCTTCCTCTGAGTCAGTCTCATATTCAGACTCCTCTTCCTCCTCTTCCTCCTCCTCCTCCTCTACCTCCTCCTCCTCTTCTCCCAAAATTGCAGCCTCTTCCTGCTCCCTCTGAAGCAACTTCTCCCTAATCCTCCTCCTCCTTTCCTCCAAAGCATCCGCATCATCCTCCTCCATATCCAATTTTTCCTGCATTCTAGCTTCCTCTTCAATCGTCGAGACAATCTCAGCCTGTCTAATGCGGCGATGATCAGCTCTCACTTCCTCGCGATCGTCTATCCTACTCTGAGCCAAACGCCGCAGCCTAGCATCATCCTTCCTAACAATATTCGAGTCATCCTGACGACTCCTCGGGAACGCTTGTTCCAGAGCAACATCTCCATCTTCATGGGCAGCAGCATTAGCAGCCTCATCATCATCAGCCCATTCAGGTGCTCTACCGGGCCAATACCTTTTAACTTTTGTTTGCCCAATTTTCCCCCTAAGCTTATCCCTAATGGCAATTATAGTATCGCTAACACCCGCTGTCACCGACATTTTTGTTACCTGTTTCGAAAATCCTAAGTTTATCAGAGCTTCAACCCTCAAAACATTATTGACATTTACTAGGTCTGCTGTTGCAATAATCCCTTAAAAGTGAAGAATTTTAGTACATGTTTTGGCCAACAATTGTACACAAAATAAATAACCCAAATAACAACTTGATAATCGGACACGGCGGGGAGAGGGGAAAAAGAAAAGTATAAATAAAAAAAAAAATCCTAACCTGAAACGCTGCGTTTTTTGAGAGTATCGCTTGCACCAACAATCAGTTTCCTCACTCTCTCTCTCTAGATCTGCTCTGGCTCTTCTTCTTCTTCTTCTTCTTCTAAATATATGCCTTACATATTTTACCGTTTTCCCCTTTTGCCCCACAGGTTTTTTTTTTTTTTTTGGGTGACGTATGCCGAATGAGAAATGAGTAAATACCATTAATTTTAAAACTATGTTGTAAAATACACATTTTTTTCAAAAAAATATTTAGCAAAATATCTTTCTTGGAATTTGATTTTGTTAAAACTCAAAATTCTTATGTATTTTTAAGTAAAACTCGACATTATTAATATCGAAGAAACTTTAAATGACAAAATATGCATAAAATTCGACATTACTTATGTTAAGTTTCTCTTGTAACTCAATTTTATTAAAATTGAGTTTGAAACAAAAAAATTTTATTATATACTTTGGAAAAAGGGGTATTTTGCTACATAATTTTATTAAGGGTATTTACTCATTTTGCCCTTTATATTGATTAATAAAATAATAAATATACAACATAATTTTTAATTCTTTTATAGGTAGACAGTAGACATGTATATATATTTATTAGTGGTTAGGTTTTAATATTCTTTTAAAGTAATTTTTAATAATAATTTTAAAACAATTATTTTTGTTATAAAACAAATTTTATAAGCATTGAATATTTATATATATATATATATATATATATAATATTAATTAATTAATTAATTAATATGCATGTTTCTATTTACTTACAGAAAATTTTAAAAACATGGAATTGCTTAACCAGTTAACGTTCCACTTAGCTAAGTGTAATAATTAAATAATTGGATATATCGGCTAAACAATAGGTGAGACTTTCATTCATTTTCAAATTTAGAGAGGGAATGAGTTTAATTAACTAAATAGATAAACTAGACTCAGATTCTTTTCTTTTGCGATATATATATATATATATATATATATATATTCTTTCTAGGCATCCAAACGGGGGAAAAAAATTTCAAGGAGTATTGAGGTAGATTGATCTTTAGAGATTGAACTTGGTTCTTCCATTGAAGAATTTAGGAAAGAGGGCTTGCTTTTGACTTTTCAGTGAGTGAATGTAGTTTGGCCAAAGTAGGATTTAAGTACTGAACGTACACACAAGAGTTGGATTTATTATTTTTTTTGAAAGTCACAAGGGTTGGATTTATGGGGCAACGATATGGGTTCTTTTAATCCATGAGGAAGATTGAGATTTATTTTTGATGAGTTTTTTTACACCTTTGGAGTGATTTTGATACATGTGAAAAGTTGATAATGTTAACTATGAAATTGTTTTAATTGTGGGTTTGTTAGTTGCATGTCAAGTGTTTGAGATTTTACCTCAATGAGTTATGAGGTTGGATTAAATTGACTTGTAGTTGTTTATTTGATTTGAAGTTGGACTTTGTGATACATATAACGAGTTTTAGAACTTTGAAAGTGATTTGATGTTGTGATAATTGATTTCTATAAGATGTAATATTCTAGTGCTTGCCAATCAAGTAGTAATTTTCTTTAGGGTAACTTGAATATAGAAAAGATTCTTTGGGGATTAAATCTCTTCTTTTCTTATATGTCTCAATTGAATGGATTCTGTGACTATCTAACTTACTCAGCAATGTCTTACATGCCAACATAGCTTAGATATCAGGGTTAGATGCCTTACTTGGTCAAACTCACTCAGTTCACGATGGTGTACGGTGAGTAGATAAGTGAAAGAGTTAATTTATTTTCAATTATGAACTTCAACTAGTGAAATTTTAAATAAATAAATAAGGTAAATTTTCATGTGAAACATTTCTATAACTTCTTGAATAGTGCGTCACATTTGATAGTGTTTTTGTCACAAGACACTTAAGGAATTACGGTGTCAAACTCACCAAAGGAAGATTGCAAAATCCATGCTAAACAATTACATCCATGATTATATAAATACAAAAAAATCTTTTTAATTTACACACAAGAAAAAATTTGAAGACAAAAAATGACGAATTCTCATCAAACCCTATTTGATAATATCACCAAACATTGGTTTAGAAGTATTTGCTGGTGAATTCCCTACATCACCCACAATGCTTTTACTGGCTAATGATGAGTTGAAATAGCTAGTATCAGTTGCACCCTCACTGGTTACGTTGGTTATATCATCATATTTCCAATCTGTCAAATATCCTGGCCTTGAAGTTACAGTGTTCACTTCAATATCTCTTGAGAGCATTGCCACCACACGCGACATTGATGGTCGCAATGTTAGGGATGCTTGAGTGCACAAAAGAGATACTCCTATCAGTCTTTTTACTTCTTCCTCATTGAATTCTGATAATTTAGAGTCTGCAAGATCAACTTCACGGTTGTTTTCATGCAACTGCCAACCCTGAGAAACGATATATATGTTATCAGAGTAGCTTTACAATGTTGTGTACAAGTGGTGGTAGTGAGTGATACTTTTGTTTCAATAAGACAACTTTCTTCATGTACAGAATATAGTAAAGAAGTGTTGGAAGTGAGTAATCCAATTGTTTCAATGAGTCTAACTATCTGTGTTCATAATATAGTATAAAGGTATTGGTAGTGAGTATTCAAATAGTCTGAATTACAGGGGATCTAGATAAAACTCGGATGACCCTAAATTCATCCACAAGCTCATTTTGTGAATATAATCAATCACTCCATTTTTAAAAACTCATTTAAATGTTCTAGACATAAGGATTAGTGATAAATTAAGATTGACATATACTTCAACATCAAAGAAAGTGTAAACTTCAAAACCATGGTCACCTCAAAATTATGAATAAATATGAACAAAAACATAACCAAAAAAAAAAAAAAAAACTTATTTCTTTTCTTGAATTTCATAAAAATAACTTTGAAAGAGGCTATTAAATAATGTTCACACAAAAGTAGGCTCTTACAAGCATAGCTTTGGGTATGGAGACTCATTTCATTTCCTATTGTACGTTTTTAGACCTCTTAAAACACAACTAGATTAACCTAGTTAATTAGCCAAGTGATTACTTAGTCAAATTATCAGATCTAGGTTAACACAAATATATCATATCAATGTAAAGTGCGGAAAATAAAGAGCACAAAGATATGATGACCTAGAAAACCCTGGGGAGGATTTAACCTAGCTATCCTCAAGGTAAACTGAATCCACTATGAAAAAATTGAAGTTTACACAATAGCGACTTATTAGACCATTAACATCCTATTGCTACCTCGAGTTGAAAACTTACTACCACGACCCCATGATAGCTCCGAGTCCACGGACTACTTCTTTCTTGGATTCGATTCCCAGCAAGTATAAGCACTCCCGCTTGTGTATCTTTAAACTCTTGAATCTGTAACTGAATGATCACCAAGTTCTTAATATAATCTTGAACCTTAGAAACCCTAAGTATATGTGAAGGCAAATACCTCTAGATCTCACAGAAGATTCTCACACACAGCATAAAGAGCAACCATAAAATATGACTAGGGTTTTCTCTTTTATACTTAAGGCAAAACATAAAACCCTACACGTCAAACGGGCTTGGGCTGAGTTGAAAATTCTACAGAAAAAACAATCTGTACGAGCTTCGATTAGTCGAGTCTAATTCTCGATCGATTGAGCCAGGCAGATATGCACAGTAAGTTCTGCAGTAACTCGATTCCAACTTTACATAAAAACATATACTTTGAGCAAGTCTAAACAAGACTAAAACGTTTTGATCATGATTTACCAACATTACAAAATGAAGTTCTAATACATTAGTTCCTAATTTCCTAGAACCTAACACCTATTATGATGCAAAGTTGACTTATTTTCAAATAATCTAAATTAGCAATTAAAATTATTGCTTCCTTTAATTTGGACGTCCAAACTTTGCTCTTCATAAGATCCAAGTTTTATTTTTTTATTTAGAAAGAAAAAAAAAATTTATATATTTATTGATCCAAATTTTAATGATACTTCAACTTTTGGCAGAAGCAAAAACAAAAGAATTAGTTGTGGATGGACCGTGACTATCATGAACCCAAAACACGTATCCAAACAAGCTATTGATAAGTTTTGAAGAACAAAAACCCATCTAATTAAAGAAAGATAACAATCTCATATATGGAGCGTGAAAATATTATTCATACCCATTCAAGAAGATATATTTTTTCTTCTTCTAAGCTTGAGTCAGAATTTGGCCTCCCATTAACAAGCTCTAGAGCAACAACACCAAAGGCAAACACATCAGCCTTCTCTGTAAGGTGCCCATGCATGGCGTACTCCGGTGCAAGATACCCACTACATCAACAATGATCACATGCATAGTTTAGTCTTAACATTACTAAATAATATAAAATAAAATAAAGAATTGTGTAATTCATAGGGATAAGGTGACAAGATATGCCCATGCCTCTAGGATCTTACATGGTCCCTGCAACACGGGTGCTTATGTGGGTCTTTTTATCATCATAAAGCTTGGCCAATCCGAAGTCTGATATCTTGGGGATGAGATCAGCGTCAAGCAGGATATTACTAGCCTTCACATCTCTGTGTACAATTCGAAGCCATGACTCCTCATGAAGATAAGCTAAACCTTTTGCTACACCCAAGCATATATCAAAGTGTGTTGACCAATTGAGATTCAAAGTTCTTTTTCCTGTCTCATTCAAGCATATAAATTAAATCAACATTGTATAAACAAATACATAAAAACACACACACACAGAGCAAAAGAGCAACAGCAAAGATACATTTACATACAATGCTTGATCAAGACTTTTATTCTCTAGATACTCATACACAAGGAGTCGTTTATCTCCCTCAATGCAACATCCATACAACTTCACAGGGTTACGGTGTTGCACAGCCGATATAGTAGCAATCTCAGTTATGAATTGGTTCTTTCCTTGGTGTGATGTAACCGAGAGTTGCTTCACAGCAATTACTCTCCCATCATTAAGTGTTCCCTATATAATTCAATGTACCAAACAAAATATCAATGAAAATCGTTTAACATAATTACTCATCTACACATGATTTTAATTTATTAGAGTAAATAGAAAAGGAGATATGTAAAAGAAAACCACACGATCATTTATATATTAAATTGATGAGGATTGTGAGAGTGCCTTTTTTCTTCAGCACTATGGCCCAAGAATTCTGGGCCGTGTGAGATGTTCTTGGTGGACTGGGATTGATTCTCCATAGCTAAAGGGCTGTTTTAAGAATCAATTGGTGCACAAAACATACTTTCCATAATACAAATAGCTAACAAAAAAAAGAGAAAGCAAGCATATTTGCATTGAATGACATTTATGCAGTAAAGAAAAATGCAAATGACAAAATGGAAGTATAACATAAGAATAAGCTGGGGATCCTTTAATTATGTGAGGTATATTTCATTGATTTCATTAAGTTATGATTACAATGCTCACTAAGACGTGGTGCGAGGTTCAACTGAGCTCATAAGTTACAGACTTTAATAGCTATTCAAGCTTCAAAGACTTGCAAAATTTGAACTTGTTGAATCCGAGCATATTCAATAGTGGCTGTCCTGGGTTACCGGGGATGGTTCCTCTGTTTTCGCCTCAAATTACAGAGTATTTTCTGCAACTCTCTAGGACTTTAGGAAAACAATGGTGAATGCTTAAGATGGTCTAATCGTTTTGAAAATGAGTGAATGCCTGAATGCCTCTATAGCATGGATCCCTTCCTCCTTTTATAGCACAACTTCGGCCTCCCTGGTGAACTAACGATTTCCCCGTTTTGCCCTTTGGAGCCTGTACCGTGCCTGGTTGCTTCAGGATCATGTCGTTTCCCTTTTCTTCATAGTTCCTTGCTTTTTGTTCCGACCAGATGAAAGTCCCTCAGCTCCTTTCCATTTCCAGATTTCCCGTTGGCTGGCCTAAGACCCTTTTTGGCTTTTCTTCTCAGCGCCCCAGCCTTTCCCAGTTGTACTTTTCCTTGTCTTTGTCTCCAAACGGTTGAAACCAAGTTCCTGCGTTTTTTTGCTCTGTACCTCCACTGCGTGTCTGGGTCACAAGGTCCGCGTGCCTCTTGTCTCTTGTCTTTCTTTAATTTTTCTATTATGATCCTCCTTCGCGCGCCCAAGGATCCTCTACCTCTGGGAGGCTTTTTGGGATTCCGGCCCAGTTTTTTTCCTTCTTGGTTTGGTCTGGTTCGTTGGTTGGGCCTTTTCTCTGGATCCCGGCCCTCTAGGCTTTTTTTTTTCTTTCTTTCTTTTCTTTATTGTGAGAGCCCACCCTTTATTTATTTTCTCCCTTTTTTTGTGTGAAATGGGCCCAATATCTTTTCTATCTTTTTGGGCCTATTTGTGGGCTGTTTAATTCTTTTTTAAACCTCAACAAGGATAAAACTCAAAACATTGTAGTTGCTTAATGATTACTTTCACCAAGAATTATATATCTAGTCTAATCACTTTCAATTTTATATCTCATAACGTTCAAAGGAAAAGTATCAAATGGGGATAAGATGACAAGATTACCCAACATAAATGATCTACCAAGCTCTAGATTGCTCTCATTAGGTCCAAAACTTTAATTGTTAGATTAAAAAACTAGCTTTCTAGAGTGGTTTTTTCTCGCTCCAATGATACAAGCAATGCATGTAGCAAGCTAAAAACTACCAAAGAGATAATTGTATGGAATATGGATCCCATTTCATAGATCAGGTAACAACCATACAAATGTCTGGGGAAAAAAAAAGTTCTCTTTATATGATGCTCTAAGCTAATAAACTAGTAACACAAATTTTTCTTGTTTACTAATGACTTCAATTATTTTGTCAGAATCTCCTAATACTAAAACATTTTGAAAATTCTTTATTCATGCCAATTTTTTTATATATACAAGATAAAAATTAGATATATGAATTGTTTATCTTTGATTTTTTTATGTTTATTTTAGTTTGTTCTCAAGAGTTGAATTGATATATGAATATGTGAATGAACATGTTTTGGTTTGTGCTATGATGTTCTTAAGAAAAATTTGAGATTACATGCATGTTTAGGAATAGACTTTGATTTGTTTTCCTTGATTTACTTTCGGTGCATTCTTGATGATGTTTAGGAATAGATTTTGATTGTTGTGTCTCACCATGTATTGTTTAAAGGGCTAAATTGATACATTAATGGATGTGGATTTGATTGAACATGTGAACATGTTTCTAGAATTTTGTTTCCATATCAAGATGTGTGCGGATGGTTAAAGGTGCATACGCATGCTCGTAAAGATGCATACTCTGTACACAACCTCCTCCATGGGTACACAGCTTAACCCAAAAAATGATAAATCTTTGTTTTAATTGCTTGATTTATGTTCTGTGATATTTTTCATATTTTTGTAAGAGATGTGTGATTCTGTTTGACTATGAACATTTAGGATTAGGGTGATAAATGCAAATTAATTGCTTGCCATGATTTATTCTTTTGATTTTTCTATGAGATGTTTAGAATAGGATGTTTCCTTATTAATTTTTGGTTGATTTGTCTGATTTAATTAGAATTGATTTGTTTCTATTTAGAATATTTTATTTGACTTGATAATTGATATATTTGATTGATATTTAATTTGAGTTTATTTCCTTTTATGTCAAGATATGAGATATTTTCCTTGTGTGTTTTATTTAATGTAATGATTTTATGATTAAGATATTGGGCTTTGTTAATAATCTTACTTAAATATGGTCTATCAACATTAGTAAAGATCGGCCCATGGGTTGAGTAAGGTTGGGCACCTAACACATTCCAATCCACATATCTTAACTCCAGACTTAGTTTCTAGAATATAGACCCACGTAAGAAGCCCAAGAGGCCTAATTTGGTTCATGGACATAAACCAAGTGGTGACTTCCAAAGAAAAGAGAAAGCAGGTCATACAACCTGCAAGTCCGGGGCGGTGTGGCCACAGTGGCAACTTCATTAGGGACGAATGAACATGTTGTTACCCCATAATTAAATAAGGACATTATTAATGAAGCCCAACTTTTTTTTCACACACTTGCACTGGTTCTTTACCCTATGTTATCCATGATTGGAGGTGAGTAATGGATTCAGAAATTTCTGAGTGACAAAAAGTCTTTAAGTGCTGAGCATAAAAATGAAGAAGGAAAAGTTGTACTGATTACATCCACCCTTAAGCTTTTTAAGGGCATATATATCCACTAGATATCAGTTCTTTTCATATTTTCTATTCTCTAGTTTCTCTCCATTCTTGCGGGGTTTCATTTTTTCTAATTAAAATCTTGACCCATATTTACTAAATTAATTGTGACAGTTATTTAAGCAATTCTTTCTAAAAAATATTTTTCGACCCACACAATTACTATTAGTTTATTTTATTTGCTCTCTTTCTAATTTACACCATTTTATTTTCATCTTTAAAATTTACTTTAAACTTTCCCAATCATCTATCAGTTATTGTAAATTATGATACTAAAATGATAATGCAAAATAGTGAATTGGTCCATTTAGTCCAATAAGAGAGAATTCTTCTTTTTTTTTTTTTTTTCTTTTTTATAAGGAATAAGGGAGAATCAGTTACCTATTCTATAAATTCTCTAAACCACCCCTAAATTTTAACTAACATTATTTCAAACAAATAAATAAGTGAGGGTATAAAAGTCATTATCAAATTTTGTGTAAAATTAAAATACAAAATTCACCTCATTTTCCTAAAATTTATTTTATCTCTTCAAAATTTAAAATTTTGAAATACTGACAATTTCTAAGTAACAAACTTCCCACCACACAAACACACATTCTCCCATTTGAATTCAAATTCCTTTTTTCCCTTTTTCAATTCAATCAATTCAAGCTCCAATTGCTCTTAGCATTAGCATCTAGAATTGCATAATAGTTTCAATTTTACTATCTAAAAAGTTATTTTACCTATTAAATTGTGCCATTTTATAATATATCTAATATTCAAAACTCTACTCTTTTTTTTTTTGTGAAAAGGACCCCACAGTCTATTTCAACATATAATTCATTAAAATAATATTCACCATCCAATAAAATAATGTATCACATATCTCTCTTCTCCTCGTCTATCTATTTTCTTCTTCATTCTCTCTCTCTCTCTCTCTCTCTCTCTCAACCACCTAACACCCCCAAAAAATCAACACATCTACCGGCCACCCACCACCATCCACCACCCAAACCCATACTCAAATCATCCAATCTACGGCCCACCACTCAAACCTATATCATCCCAGCCACCGAAACTCAATCACTGCCATTAACAGAAACTGAAACCACCACTAGCAACCACTACAACCAACCATGCCACCAGCCATAACAACCACAGTTGCCACCACCATGCCAACCACCAAAACCCATTAAATCTAAAAACCACCAGCTAATCCAAATCCAAGCTGCACCATAAACACCACCCAGCAACCATCACAAGAAATTTAGCACCTCCACCACCATCACAACCATCAACAGCCACCAAAAACCAAAAAATCACATACCCATACCCATATCTAAAATCACAACCTTCAATAGGTGCAACACACCACCACCACCACCACCACCACCACCACACCAAACTAACCCCCCACCATACAGACCGGATCCACCATCGCATGACCCACAGAAACCCAACACTCACATCCCACTCACGGCCTAAAACAACCCACACCACCACTACCCACGACCCACGCCACCACCACCGCACCACCCCTTGACCCACCAACAACCGACAACCCATGTGACCATAATCCACTACGCCTCTGCCACTGCACCGCCTGAGAGAGAGAAGTGATAGGGAAGAGATAGAGAGAGCGATAGAGCGAAGAGAAAATTAGGTAGAGGAACAATGTCTAGAGTGCTGGGCTGAGTGGGCATGGGAAGAGAAAGAGAGCATTTTGGTAAGGGAGATTTGTCGAGAGAGAGAGAGCAGATGAGAGACTGAAGAGAGACAAAGAAGGGAGATCTTTTAGGAAGAGAGAGACATTAAAGCATATTGTTTTATTTTTTCCAACTTGCTACAACAAGTTCTTTTTTTGGGACATTA